>OZ020560.1:37691497-38192497 GCA_963971465.1 Lepidochitona cinerea
TGGCATTTGTCACGATAAAATAGTCCCAATATTCCACTTGTCTGTGTAAACAAATCACTCCTCAGTCTATAAGGTGACATATCTACTGACGAGAGGTTATTGGTGGTTTATCCCGAGGCAGACAGCCAATAGTTGGCTTCAGGGAAGCATAATGGGTCATTTTTAGATATTTGTCTGATGTACAGATTTTCTCTTGACAGATGTCCCAGACAACGATGATATTGATGACATCTCAGAGTCGTTAGATCATCCTCTTTTGTAAAAAGCTTTTCTTCTGCAATTCCAATGTAGATAATGGCTATGATGGATGACTCCCTATAAAATCTACTCCGTTCTCACTGAAGAAAATAAAACGTAAATCCTCCAAAAATAACTGGTTCGAAATCAACTGAAGTCAGGGTAAAAAATTCAGCAAAATAGTGTCAGTCTCAATAGATCCGTTTCGATCTTAGACCGTGTTTTTTGGATTAGAGTGGTTTTTTTTTTACTTTAGTGACGAAAATCCTACTAAAGCATAATACATATAAAGCAATTTGTACAATAGTGCTGAAACAATTATTTCACAATGATTTATGTGAAAAATGACAGGACACCAAATCCGGATAGGTATGAACTGTGTCAACCTCGCTAGTATGATATTAATACACGCTTAACCTATCAGGATAATCAGATCTGTAAATATGTATAAGATGGTAAGCAGAACATCCGCATCCACATGGAATAGACAATGGCCGTTATTATTAATAAGAATTGTTACCTGAATATATGGTAAATGCTATCTGATGTTATATTTTTCATTATATTATATTCAAAAATTTACCCTCCCACCAAAAAGAAAAACACAGATGCATTGTTTAAAACGTTCATACATACATACGTAATTTAATTATTTGGCGGTTCTATTCTGTTGACTGATGTGCGCCACGTTTAAAACGTCCAGATGTATCTTAAAGACAAGCCTTTCGAGGTCTGATAAATGATTTAGCGATTTTAGTTTAAGTAGGGGTAGGATACAAGAAGGGGTACAAACAATACATGTGAATTGAAAACACCTTGTCTAGCAGACTAAAGGACTAAACGTCTTAATATAATTAGACGGCATAATCAACTGACCAGTGTTCAATTAACATTGATGAGAGTCAGTGTGAATACCACGGAGGTTTATTTGAATACTTGACCACAGATAATATTTCCTCTGATATAATTAAAGACGATGCACAATTTGCAATGGCGAGAAAAGATATGCATTATTTAGACTCTATGGCATCTATAACTGTTCTAGTCCAGTTACGACTGACAACTATCGTTGACAATTACGTTACCTTCTTTGAGTTATCGACACATTTCCGACGGGTAATCACTTTGCAAGTTAATATGATTACCGATGATAAACATTCAGTTCAATTTCATCTTCCGTTTTCTCTAAGTATGTACGTAGTGAGATAAACATGAATTGTTTGTAGACAATACAGTACAGACAGCATCTACAAGGGCAAAATCCATAGTTAAGTAAAATGGTGCATAACGTGGTCTCAAGAAAACAAGCTTAAGCTTAAGTTTCACACAAAATCACCAGACAATCGCCAAGATCGACGTATTTTTTCTTAGTTTCAGCTCTCGTTTCAGAATTTTAGTCAGAAGAAAAAAAAATATCTCATAACACCAAAATAGTAACCATAGACAAGTGCGGTAAGATCCTCCACGTTTTAGTTTTATGTAAACAAATCTTAACCGGCACCAAAATACACAATCATTTACAACTGTAAAACACTACATACTGAATGATCGGGGTACTTGTATTAAAGTAAAAGGCGTTTTACAGAAAATCTTTACATTCAAAATGGCATGCAGCCTGTCCTACAGGTGTAGGTATTTGACGTACGTAAATCCCCGAAGTTATCTGAGTGGATATAAATCACAGTACCTATATCTTATAACGGAGACATTTTAAATCGGACGAAAGAAGCTTTGTGAAGGAGCAAACTTACTTATTAGATAATTTAGAAATTGTGCAATGTCGTTAGAAAAATGTTAAAATCTTACTGCAATAACATTCGCTGGTGCACACATGCCAACAACTTTCCTTCAATTGTGCCAGACTTATACATAACAGCATGTTTCGCTAAACTACAGATATGATCGTTGTGGCAGAATGAGGTTTGTAACAAAATGTGTTTTATCTTTCGGAGATATGTTAATACGTAAAATGATTCGCCCGTTTAAAACGAGACTCGAATGCTTAGCCAGCTTTTTATTGCCAATATACTCTATATAAATAAATATATGCATGTATACCACTGGTTTTGCTTGTCATATTATATTAGATTGTTTTTTACAAACCGACTAATTTCAGAAATAAAATGATTACCATTATTGTATTGCAGTCAAGATAGTTGAAGCTCAATTTTAGCTGAATGCCAATACAATATACCTGTTTCACTTAAACATTTGAATGCAAACACAAGTTATCGGCATCCTATTTCGAATATTTCAAGAAAGAAATACTTCTGTTGAAAAACCAATATTTCAGAAAGACGACCTTTGCACATTGTGATTATTTTGTTGGGGTTATAGTATTTGTCCCAGAATAAGTTCTCGTTGGGGCAACATGCAGGCCGATATAAATAAATGAGAGAGGGGTAAGATAGTACATTGTGCTAGGTTTAGATCCGCTTGACGCCATAGTGACTGTACTGACTGCTTTTGGTTATGGACAGTAATCTATGCTTCTCTAGGAATTACTTGTGTTCCAAATCGATTGAACCGCTCGGGCAAGTCTAGCATAGCGTGAACAGAAATGATATATATGAAGGAAAGGCGCTTGTGATCCAAGACGCCCTTTGATTTTAACTCGTTCGGTGAAATGAAGATGTGACGATCCGTAAATTAGTAGTATCCAAGCAACTCTCACCGTATTAAGTGAAAATAGAGCGACAATCAACTGAAGCGTGATTGACTGTATTCTATCGAGACGTCCCATTCTGCCGCTAAGCGTTATACGACCAGATAGTCTACTTCGAATTCAACTTTTAGATATTATGACTCTTTTTAATTCCACTTGACTTTGTGAGGGGCTTTGGTGAATATAACTGTGAGTTTGAAGTAGATTTCGACGACGGGCAGACTTACTAGTGTTCAGCTCAACTGCAATTCACAGTCAATTGTATTAGACCGCATGTAGGCAGAAGGTTAACCTACGCGAGGCATACTTTTTGGCCGAGATGCTGTTAGTTTTGTTTCGGTGAGAATTGAAGGGTGTTGGAACTTCAAATAACAGCTTTGGATTCAAAGTCACACTTATGCTATCCAATCAAATCAAAGAGGTGAACTTATCTGGTTTACTTAATTTATCGTAATCTTACAAGATATACACCTTCTTTACGTGTGCTTAAATGTATCCATCGACGTCCTTATCACTCATATTAAACAGAATCGTACACCAAAGTAAATGTTAAAGGAAACATCCTTGTGATACACATATATTGTCTTAAAATGTTCATTGTTTGAATAGAGAGATTGTTGTGACAGTTTGTAATAAGAGCGCTGTCAGAGTCTGAGACACATTTATGTTTTATCGAAGATATCTAACCCAAGCATCAGTCGGCTTAAGACTTTTTGTTTTGGTAAAATAGCAAGTTGACTGAAGTATATCTGAAACATATTTAATACTTTATTTCCGCTGTTAGGAAGTTTACTTGCATATATAAATGCTCACTTGCTACCGTAGCCTGTTGAACACTTGTTAAGAAAGGCAAATTGCATGAGCTTACTACGACTAAAACAACTAAAAGTAAACATAGGGCATATAAAACATGTCCAGCTAGGTTTAGGAAGTAGAAATAGGGGTGAAAAACAAACGGAAAATCTAAGCCTGATTACAACAACAGCGATCAGTGTAGATTAACTTTGTGGTTGGATTTACCTCATTTCAGGCCTTTTTGTCTGTGGTTTACACAAAAAACAATTCGGCAGGTTCTTCGAGTTACTCCTATCCGATCCCCAGTCTGTATTTCTCAGATAAAGTACAAGAAATTTGCTGTGCGGTTCGATCACTCACATGACTCAAACATTAGGGCGCTTGTGCGCATGTTCAGGTTCGGGGTTTGTTTACATTGCGGGTACTTGATAAATCTAATTTTCAATTTCAAGTAAAAATACTAAATGATGCCAAAACGTTTTATTTTTGGTAAAAAAACAGAAAGTTCCTAACTTATTATGTCTGAAAAAATACAGAAAACCACCCAGTGTTTTTTAAATAAACAGCAAAAGGTTTATTGAAAACCGTTGGTCATATCAAACAGTCTCAAAGGTTCATTAAAAGCTGTTGGTAATATCAAACAGTCTCAAAGGTTTATTGAAAGCTGTTGGTCATATCAAACAGTCTAAAAGGTTTATTGAAAGCTGTTGGTCATATCAAACAGTCTAAAAGGTTTATTGAAAGCTGTTGGTCATATCAAACAGTCTAAAAGGTTTATTGAAAACCGTTGGTCAGATCAAACAATCTCGAAGGTTTCACCACAAACTATAACCAGATAAGTTGATTTTATTTGATTTGATTTTTTATTCACCAGGAGAATTAAACAAATACAATATAGATTCAAAGTAGAACAATGGCTTGATGATGATAAAGTATATAGTAAGGAAAGTGAGAAAGTGAGAAAGCTTACCCTATAAGTTCACCTCTTTGTTTTTATTGGATAGCATAAGTGTGCCTTTGAATCCAACGCTGTTATTTGAAGTTTCAGCACCGTTCAATTCTCACTGAAGCAAAACTAACAGCATCTCGGTCAATAAGTATGCCTCACGTAGGATAACCACTGCCTGCCTGCGGTCTAATACAATAAGCCCCTTTCGGGTTTGGCGGAAGTCCCACGAGATCACGCGAGACCCGTGTTTAGGGGTATAACTTTCACCGATCGACTGTCCGATTAACATTAATGCTTATGGAGATCGGCTGTAACCCTATTGTCATGTCTGTGATTCTCAGCTTACAATCTATACTTTTTACAAAAGTCTTTTTCTGAGACATATCAAGATATATACTAAGCCATTAGATACTTATTTTTGACGGACAAAAAAATAATATTAATTCTAACACAAAAATAACACGTCGTAGTTGTGTTTTCACCGTTGGTTTTTGACAACTTCGAAGCGTGTACGCGATATAGATTTTTTTATTGACAGTCAACCGACAAAAACGCAACGGATAACCTCTGGTGTGTTTCACAAAAAAAATTGGATTAAAGAAATGATTTAGAAATAAAGAATCAAAGACAAAACCACACGATAATCGTCAATCACCAAAGACTCTAATGTTAAATGAATGGCCAGTCAGTGAAAGTTATACCCCTAAACTCATTTCTCGCATGATCTCGCGGGGTTTTAGCCAAACTCGAAAGAGGCTTATTGACTGTGAATTGGAGTTGAGCTGAACACTAGTAAGCGTGCCCGTCGTAGAAATCTACTTTAAACTCACAGTTATATTCATCAAAGCCTCCCCCCCCCCTCACAAAAACACGTGGAATTAAAAAGAGTCTTAATATGTAAAAGTTGAATTCGAAGTAGAATATGTGGTTGTATAACGCTTATCGGCAGAATGGGACGTCTCGATAGAATACAGTCAATCACGCTTCAGTTGATTGTCGCTCTGTTTTCACTTAATACAGTGAGAGTTGCTTGGATACTACTAATTTACGGATCGTCACATCTTCATTTCACCGAACGAGTTAAAATCAAAGGGCGTCTTGCATCACAAGCGTCTTTCCTCCATATATATCATCTCTGTTCACGCTATGCTAGACTTGCACGAGCGGTTCGATCGATTTGAAACACAAGTAATTCCTAGAGAAGCATAGATTATTGTCCATAACCAAAAGCAGTCAGTACAGTCACTATGGCGCCAAGCGGATCTACAACTAGCACAATGTACTACCTTACCCCTCTCTCATTTATTTGTATCGGTCTGTATGCAGCCCCAACGAGACCATATTCTGGGACAAATGCTATAACCCCAACAAAATAATCACGATGTCCAAAAGTCGTATTTCTGAAGTGTTGACGTTTCAACAGAAGAATTTCTCTCTTGAATTATTCGAAGTTTTTCGAAATGTTTCAGTGAAGCAGGTATGTTGTATTGGCATTCAGCAAAAATTGAGCTTTAACTATCTTGACTGCAATACAATAATGGTAATCATTTTATTTCTGAAATTATTCGATTTGTAAAAAAACAATCTAAAATAATATGACAACAAGACCAGTGGTATAAATGGATATATTTATTTATGTAAAGTATATTGGCATGAAATGCCTACATAATCTACTGAATAAAAGCTAGCTAAGGATTCGAGTCTCGTTTTAAACGGGAGAATCAGTTTACGTATTAATCTCCGAAAGATAAAACACATTTTGTTACAAACCTCATTCTGGCACAAGATCATATCTGTAGTTTAGAGAAACATGCTGTTATGTATAAGTCTGGCACAATTGAAGGAAAGTTGTTGGCATATGTGCACCAGCGAATGTTACTGCAGTAAGATTTTAAAACTTTTTCTAACGACATTGCACAATTTCTAAATTTTCTAATAAGTAAGTTTGCTCCTTCAGAACGCTTCTTTCTTCTGATTTAAAATGTCTGCGTTATAATATATAGGTACTTTAATTTCCATCCACTCGGATAGCTTCGGGGATTTACGTACGTCTGCATGTCATTTTGAATGTAAGGATTTTCTGTAAAACGCCTTTTACTTTAATACAAGAACCCTGATCATTCAGTATGTAGTGTTTTATAGTTGTAAATGATTATGTATTTTGGTGCCGGTTACCATTTGTTTACATAAAACTAAAACATGTAGGATCTCACCGCACTTGTCTATGGTTACTACATGTATTTTGGTGTTATGAGATAAGTTTTTATTATGACTAAAAATCTGAAACGAGAGCTGAAACTAAGTAAAATAACGTCAATCTTCGCCATTGCCTGGTGATTTTGTGTGAAGCTTAAGCTTGCGTTCGTGAGACCACGCAATGCACCATTATATGTAAAGTGGCATGAGCTCCCAAAATTCACAATTTTATCATAATTTCTGATTGTCACGACAGTAAGAGGCTTTGAAGGCCATCGAGAAACTAAATGATTGGCGTTGGAATGAGAAAAATCAATACAGTATGTGACCTATATGAACCGGAACAGTGTTCGAAATAACCGGGACGACCATTCATTCATTCTAAGCCAAAGTTAGTTCTAAACAACACTTTATCGTACATTTTGGAGACTAGAAGCAATAAAAACCTTTTGAATTATACGCCTTGACAAAAATAGCCGATGATTCCAACTTCCAACCTTTTGGCAGCCCATGCCACTTTAGTTATGAATTTTTACCCGTGTAGATGCTGTCTGTCCTGTATTGTCCACACAGACAATTCATGTTTATCTCACTACATACATACTTACAGATGAAATTGAACTGAATTTTTATCGTCGGTAATCATATTAACTTGCAAAGTGATTACCCGTCGGGAATGTGTCAATAACTCAAAGAAGGTAACGTAATTGTCAACGATAGCTGTCAGTCGTAACTGGACTAGAACAATTACAGATGCCATAGAGTCTAAATAATGCATATCTTTTCTCGCCATTGCAAATTGTGCATCGTCTTTAATTATATCACAGGAAATGTTATCTGTGGTCAAGTATTCAACTAAACCTCCGTGGTATTCACACTGACTCTCGCATCAATGTTAATTGAACACTGTTTGTGGTCAAGTATTCAAATAAACCTCCGTGGTATTCACACTGACTCTCGCATCAATGTTAATTGAACACTGTTTGTGGTCAAGTATTCAAATAAACCTCCGTGGTATTCACACTGACTCCCATCAATGTTAATTGAACACTGGTCAGTTCATTGTGCCGCTAATTAGATTTAAACGTTAGTCCTTTAGTCTGCTGGACAAGGTATTTTCAATTCACATGTATTGTTTGTGCCCGTAATTTTACCCTGCCCCTAAATCACTAAATAATTTATCAGACCTTTAAAAGGCTTGTCTTTAAGATACATCTGGACGTTTTAAACGTGGCGCACATCAGTCAACAGAATAGAGCCGCCAAATAATCAAACTACGTATGTATGTATGAACGTTTTAACAATGCAGCTAAGTTTTTCTTTTTGGTTGGAGGGTAAATTTTTTAATATATTATAATGAAAAATATAACATCAGATACCATTTACCATGTATTCGGGTAACAATTCTTATTTGTAATAACGGCCATCGTCTATTCCATGTGGATACGGAAGTTCTTTAACCTGCGTCTCATCTTATACATATTTACAGATCTGATTATCCTTATAGGTTAAGTGTGTATTGATATCCTACTAACGAGGTTGACACCGTTTATACCTATCCGGATTTCGTGTCCTGTAATTTTTCACATAAATCATTGTGAAATGAGTGTTTCAGCACTATTGTACCAATTGCTTTATAGGTATTTTGGTTTAGTAGGATTTTCTTTACTAAAAAAAAAAACACCACTGTAATCCAAAAAACACACGGTCTAAAATCGAAACGGATCTTTTGAGTCTTATACTATTTAGCTGCATTTTTTACCCTGACTGCAGTCGATTTCGAACCAGTTATTTTTTAAGGATTCACGTTTTATTTTTCTACAGTGAGAACGGAGTAGATTTTATAAGGAGTCGTCCATCATAGCCATTATCTACATTGGTTTTTTGCAAAGTATTAAAACATTGAATTTGACAACGCCACTGTATTGAACGCGGGGTAAAACATCAACCAATCAGTCAGAGATGTGATATATTATAATAACCGTCGTCCTCTCGGCATTGAAATAATCCAGTATTAACAGAGACAACACTAGCAACTATACAATTACTTACATAAACAGACATTCAATTTCAACCAATGTGTGCAATGCTTAGTTTTGACTAAAAGATCATCGCCCAAATGAACAACAATCCGATACATTTTACCTATTTAACCAAATCCAGTTTTAGCCTAAAATGCTAGCCCGTAACTTTTTCCCCTAAAAGATAACTCCGTTCCTTTAACTTTATTGACATACTAAATGTTTATATAGGACAATTGTCTTTACTTCAAATATTATATTTAGCTTTCAGCAGCTCATTTCATCAAGAATCTGTGAGTCGATTTGCGTCTTTGCTGGGTATTCCTTAAAGGAACACTTGCCGCGAAAATCCAGAATACCGTTTACTTAAAATACTGTTGGCGGTTTTCTGTTTTTATTCAGACACAAGAAGTTAGGAACTTTCTAATTTTACCAAAAATAAAACGTTTTGGCATTATTTAGTATTTTAATTTGAAATTGAAATTTTGATTTATCAAGTACCCGCAATGTAAACAAACCCCGAACCTGAACATGTGCACAAGCGCCCTAATGTTTGAGTTATGTGAATGATCGAACCACACAGTAAAATTCTTGTACTTTATCTAAGAAATACAGACTGACGATCGGATAAGAGTGACTCGAAGAGCCTGCCGATATTTTTTTAGTGTAAACCACAGACAAAAAGGCCTGAAATTAGGTTAATCCAACCACAAAGTTAACCGACACTGATCGTTGTTGTTGTAATCAGGCTTCGATTCTTCGTTTGTTTTTCACCCCTATTTCTACCTAACTGGACATGTTTTATGTGTCCTATGTTTACTTTTAGTGGTTTTAGTCGTAGCAAACTCATGCAATTTGCTTTGCTTAACAACTGTTCAACAGGCTACGGTAGCAAGTAAGCCTTTACGTTAATGGATGGCTGTGACGAAGAAAGAGTCGTGAACATTATCAGCAATGATTTATAACCAAAAGCAACAAGTCAAGAAATGTTGTAGAGCCATCAAGACGGTTGACCAAATACCCTTCTGGTCAAATATACACGCCTTGTGTGTGGAAATCAGTATACACGCCTTGTGTGTAGAATACAGTTAATACGTCAGACAACTTAGTTTTGTTCTTGTAGGATTATCGTGTCAACCACAGATCATAATAAAATATATACCACTTGTTGTATGTAAGTAAACTTACTAACAGCGGAAATAAAGTATTAAATATGCCACATTGCCATTTTACCAAAACAAAAATCCTTAAGCCGACTGATGATTGGGTTAAATATCTTCGATAAAACATAAACGTGTTTCTTAGACTCTGCCAGCCTCTTATTACAAACTGTCACAGCAATCATTCTATTCAAACAATCAACCTCTTAAGACAATATATGTGTATCACAAGGATGTGTCCTTTTACGGTTCTGTTTAATATGAGTGATAAGGACGTCGATGGATACATTTAAGCACACATAAAGAAGGTGTACATCTTATAAGATTACGATAAACTAAGTAGACCAGATAAGTTCACCTCTTTGATTTGATTGGATAGCATAAGTTTGATTTTGAATCCAAAGCTCTTATTTGAAGTTCCAACACCCTTCAATTCTCACCGAAACAAAACTAACAGCATCTCGGTCAATAAGTATACCACTCGGAACATTCTTCGGCTATCTTCGCTCGCTACCAGTCGGCTTTGACACGCCTCGGACAGTCTGCGCTTTTTATACGGCAAATCTACTTCAAACTCACAGTTATATTCATCAAAGCCCCCGCCCCCACAAAAACACGTGGAATTAAAAAGAGTCTTAATATGTAAAAGTTGAATTCGAAGTAGAATATCTGGTTGTATAACGCTTAGCGGCAGAATGGGACGTCTCGATAGAATACAGTCAATCACGCTTCAGTTGATTGTCGCTCAATTTTCACTTAATACAGTGAGAGTTGCTTGGATACTACTAATTTACGGATCGTCACATCTTCATTTCACCGAACGAGTTAAAATCAAAGGGCGTCTTGCATCACAAGCGCCTCTCCTCCGTATATATCATTTCTGTTCACGGTATGCTAGACTTGCCCGAGCGGTTCAATCGATTTGGAACACAAGTAATTCCTAGAGAAGCATATATTACTGTCCATAACCAAAAACAGTCAGTACAGTCACTATGGCGTCAAACGGGTCTAAAACTAGCACAGTATACTACCTTACCCCTCTTTCATTTATTGGTATCGGTCAGTTTGTTGCCCCAACGAGAGCATATTCTGGGACAAATGCTATAGCCTCGACCCAATAATCACGATGTCCAAAGGTTGATTTGATTTTTCAACAGACGTGTTTCTCCCTTGAATTATTTGAAATAGGATGCCGATAACTTATATTTGCATTCAAATGTTTAAGTGCAGCAGGTATGTTGTATTGGCCTTCAGCTAAAATTGAGCTTCAAATCTCTTGACTGCAATACAATAATGGCAATAATGTTATTTCCGAAATAATTCGGTCCGTAATAAAACATTATAATAATATGACAACAAGACCAGTGGTATAAATGGATATATTTATTTATGTAAAGTATATTGGCATGCAATGCCTACATAATCTACTCAATAAAAAGCTGGCTAAGGAGTCTCGTTTTAAACGGGAGAATCAGTTTACGTATTAACAAATCTCCGAAAGATGAAACACATTTTGTTACAAACCTCATTCTGGCATAACCATCATATCTGTAGTTTAGCGAAACATGCTGTTATGTATAAGTCTGGCACAATTGAAGGAAAGTTGTTGGCATGTGTGCACCAGCGAATGTTACTGCAGTAATATTTTAAAACTTTTTCTAACCACATTGTACAATTTCTAAATTCTCTAATAAGCAAGTTTGTTTATTAACTAGTCGATACATTATTATCTTTAATGGCTTCACTGTCTAGCGGAGATATGGACAATTTTGCATTGTATAGTACAACAAACATATCTTTATAGAAGATATTTTTTCTTTATTTTACAAATGTAATTTTGTCTTATTCCCAAATTAATACAACAGTTGACTGTACTGTCAATAATATAGCTTTGGCGCACATCATTCAATTGAATGGAGACGCCATAAAATAAAATAACTTACTAACTAATAAGCAAGTTTGCTCCATCACAAAACTTCTTTTTTCTGATTTAAAATGTGTGCGTTATAAGATAAAGGTCCTGTAATTACCATCCATTCGGATAACTTCGGGGATTTACGTACGTCAAATACATATACGTCAGGCTGCATGTCATTTTGAATGTAAGGATTTTCTGTAAAATTGCTTTTACTTTAATACAAGAACCCCGATAATTCAGAGTGTAGTGTTTTATAGCTGTAAATGATTATGTATTATGGTCTCGGTTACCATTTGTTTACATAGAACTAACACATGTAGGATCTCATCGCACTTGTCTATGATTACTATTTTGGTGTTTCCTCTGTTCGTGATGAGATCAGTTTTTATTCTGACTAAATTTCTGAAACTAGAGCTGAAACTAAGTAAAATAATGTCAATCTTGGCGATTTTCAGGTGAGTTTGTGTGAAGCTTAAGCTTGCTTTCGTAAGACCACTTAATGCACCATTTAATTTAACTACGGAAATATTTGTTCACAAAGATATGTGTTGATTTATTGCCTTCTGAGCATCTTCTCCGGAGAAGGTAAAATAGCTGGACCATTGACATAATTATGAGTTTTAGCCTAGTAGATGCAGTCTGTCCTGTATTGTCTACACAGACAATTCATGTTTATCTCCCTACATACATACTTACAGAAAACGGAAATTGAACTGAATGTTTATCATCGGTAATCATATTACCTTGCAATGTGATTACCCGTCGGAAATATGTCAATAACTCAAAGAAGGTAACGTAATTGTCAACGATAGTTGTCAGTCGTAACTGGACTAGAACAATTATAGATGCCATAGAGTCTAAATAATGCATATCTTTTCTCGCCATTGCAAATTGTGCATCGTCTTTAATTATATCACAGGAAATGTTATCTGTGGTCAAGTATTCAAATAAACCTCCGTGGTATTCACACTGACTCGCATCAATGTTAATTGAACACTGGTCAGTTGATTATGCTGCTAATTAGATTTAGACGTTTAGTCCTTTAGTCAGCTAGACAAGGTATTTTCAATTCACATATATTGTTTGTACCCCTTCTTGTATCCTACCCCTACTTAAACTAAAATCGGTAAATAATTTATCAGACCTTGAAAGGCTTGTCTTAAAGATACATTAGGAAGTTTTAAACGTGGCGCACATCAGTCAACAGAATAGAGCCGCCAAATAATCAAATTACGTATGTATGTATGAACGTTTTAAACAATGCATTTGTGTTTTTCTTTTTGGTGGGAGGGTAAATTTTAAAATATTATAATAAAAAATATAACATAACATTTACCATATATTCGGGTAACAATTCTTATTAATAATAACGGCCATTGTCTATTCCATGTGTGGATACGGATGTTCTTTAACCTGCTTCCCATCTTATACATATTTACAGATCCGATTATCCTTATAGGTTAAGTGTGTATTAATATCCTACTAACGACGTTGACACAGTTTATACCTATCCGGATTTGGTGTCCTGTAATTTTTCACATAAATCATTGTAAAATGAGTGTTTCAGCTCTATTGTACCATTTACTTTTGGTATTTTGATTAAGTAGGATTGTCTTCGCTAAAGTAAAAAAAAAACACCCTAATCCAAAAAACACACGGTCTAAAATCGAAACGGATCTTTTTAGACTGATACTAGTTTGCAGAATTATTTGCTCTGACTGTGTGACGGCATTCTAGATGCCTGTAAGAATAGTCTCCCTTTGACTGTAAATATGTTAAGGCACTTGACTGGCACGAGTTATCTCTCTTTGTTGACCTCTTTCTTTTTTGTTATTTTCGTAATGTAACCGAAGGCCAGAGCAAGTTTCATAAGCGCTAGAAAAGAAGTTTACTGAACCATGGTGGTTAGTTTTGTATATTTTTCCTTTCATTATGATTCGATATTACTTTCTAAATATCTTTAGACTAAATATGAAGCTTTAATACTTTCTTTCACGTTAAACAGCCTTGAAAAGTGATACAAATTTCCAACCACCCTTTTCTGTGGTTTCGAGGAATCCGTCTAAGTCCAACAAAACTGTGAAACTTCGTGGTGTGAGGTCATACCCTCAAGTTGAAATTTTTGTAACGCGCCTGCACCCAGACACTAAACCTGACGATATATGTTCATTCATTAAACAGAAATCTGGTGTGGATGCGCAATGTGAACAGCTTCCCACGAAGTTCGACTCATATGCTTCTTTCTGGATTAGTGTTAATGGCAAAGTTTCCAGAGATATACTCTCTAGTCGCTATTGGCCGGACGAAGTGTTAGCAAGGAAATATTTTCGTCAGAGAAACCAACACAACAGGTCCGAGTATACTTCATCGTATCGGAAAAGGTATGATCAACATTCGTCTGAATATAGCAATGACCGGTTTGATGAAGAGGGTAACTACCTATATGACTACTAACTTCATCTCATGACTTTACGAATCACATCATTTAATTGTCGCTCTATTAAGTCCTCAATTACTGAGGTACAATCTCTATGTGAGTTCTCTGATATATGCCTCATTCAAGAGACTTGGTTAAGTACTGACGAACAACCTATTTTAAACTCTGTCAATGAAAATTACCACGGTCGTGGAGTTTCTGCTATCAGTGACTGTTCCCTAATAAGGGGTCGCCCTTATGGTGGTATCGCTTTTTTGTGGCGTAAAACCATGTCGAATCACGTATCCCTTGTTGAATATGACGATCCTAGAATTTTAGGACTGTGTGTAGATGGTGGTATGTCTAAACTACTTATTCTCAATGTATACATGCCGACTGATTCACCAGATAACCGAGAATTATTTCAAGAGTATCTCGGAAAAATACGGGCTATTATTGAAGAGAGTGACATTCCTAATGTCATCGTAATGGGGGATTGGAATGCTAATCCTTTGAGTAACTTTGGCTCTCAGCTTAAGACTTTTTGTGATGAACACAGTATGTTTTTGTCTGACATGTCGTTATTACAAAATGACACTTATACATATGTAAGTGAGGCCCATACCACCACTTCATGGCTGGACCACTGTGTTACTTCTAAACATGTTCATGACTCTATCTGTGATATACATGTACGATATGATTTTATATCCTCCGACCATTTACCGTTGTATGTGGAATTAAAATGGACCTCCTTGCCTCCCCTAGCTAACACGCAGGACTATAACCAATTTTATTGTATTAATTGGTCCAAACTAACCAACGAAGAATTGTCGGATTATAAGATCACATCAGAGTCCCTTCTAAATTGTATCTACATTCCTAGGGACGCCTTATTGTGTGATGTTAAAATTTGTAAATCTTGTGATCACTCAGCTTTGATAACTCGTTACTATAATGACATAGTTACTTCCCTTTCTACAGCAGGTAATTCAACTGTTGCCAAGTTTGGTAGAACTAAAAATTTCATTGTCCCTGGCTGGAATGAGTGCGTCGCAGATTTCCATGCACAGGCTCGAACTGCCTTCATATTGTGGAGAGAGAACGGAAGCCCTCGCTCCGGACCTGTAAGTGATTATATGCAAAACACTAGGCGCCTATTTAAATATGCCCTAAGGGCCTGTAAGAAAGAAGAAGAAACCATTCGGGCAAATAAAATCGCTGATGTTTTTTGTACTTATAACAACGAAGAGTTTTGGAAGAAAGTACGCAATGCTAATCGTAAGTCAACATTACTACCTGGCACAATTGATAATGTAGAAGGGGAAGCTAGAATAGCTAACTTATGGAGAGATAAATACTCCACATTGCTTAACTCTGTTTCTAATGATCAGCATAAAGATGATTTCTTAAGAAATCTGCTGAATGATGTAAATAATAGTCCTGTGTTTTTACCAATTGAATCTCCTGATATAATTTGTCAAATCATACAAGATTTAAAACTAGGTAAATCAGCTGGGATTGATGGATTGTCAGCAGAGCACCTTAAATTTGCATCGGAAAAGCTTTACATTCACCTATTTCTGTGTCTCAATGTAATGTTACGGCATGGGTATCTACCTCCAGAACTGACATATGTTTTCATCATACCTATTATTAAGAACAAATCTAGTGATATTACACAATCTGATAACTATCGCCCCATAGCCATTGCAACTATAATATCCAAAATTCTTGAAAGGGTTATTTTGACTATCTGTGAAAAGTACTTATACACTACTGATTCACAATTTGGATTTAAAAAGGGCCATTCTACAGACCAGTGTATCTTTACTTTGAAAGAGATAGTCCGTTATTATCGCTCTAGTGGCAGTCCTGTGTATGTCTGTTTCATGGACGCCTCTAAAGCATTTGATAGGGTAAATCACTCTGTACTGTTAGAAAAACTCATTGATAGAAATTGGCCCTTGTACATAGTCAATATTCTGTACATATGGTTCAAAACTCAAAAATTTACAGTAAAATGGGGAAGCCAATTTTCATCCTTCTTCAATGTATCGAACGGTGTTAGACAAGGGGGGATCTTGTCCGCCAATATGTTTTCTATCTATCTCCATGAGTTAGATAAGCGTCTCACTGATAGCGGTGTGGGATGTAATGTATCTGGTGTTTTCATGAACCATTTGTTATATGCTGACGATCTATGTTTGATTTGTCCATCTGCTTTATCTCTACAAATTCTTCTGAATGTTTGTGACGAATATGCCATATCCCATGATATCATTTTTAACTCTAAAAAGACAGTATGTATGTTTATAAAGCCTAAAGGATATAATTTACACTCTAATGCAAATGTTACTCTCAATGGTCGATCACTTGATTTTGTTATATCTTATACTTACCTAGGGCATATCTTTACAAACAACCTGTCTGATAATCTGGATATTGAATCTCAGAAAAGAAAACTGTGTATCAGAGCAAATATTCTACTGCGTAAGTTTAGATTATGTACTCCTGTAGTAAAGAAGACCCTTTTCCGCTCATTCTGTTGCAATATCTATTGTGCCTCTTTATGGAGCGATTTTAACAAAACTACCTTAAATAGCATCAGAACCATGTACAATAATTCCTTTAGATGGCTCATGAACTTTAGGCGCGATAGCAGCGCCAGCTGGATGTTTGTGACAAACGGCATACGATCATTCGGGGAACTCCTCAGAGTGTCTATTTATAGCTTGAAGCGAAGAATTGAGTCCAGTAGCAACATGCTGCTATATGTATTAAATCATTCTGATGTTAAAACTCATTCTGTACTAGCTGCTCGTTGGGAGCACCTGTTGTTCAAACCATTACTAGTATAATTATTTAATTATACATACTTGTACTATTTATCAGATACTTTTTTTTTTTTTTTTTTTTTTCTCTTTGTTGTTTTTTTTTTTTATATGGACCTGTTTGTGTCTGAAATAAAAGTATTATTATTTATATTATTATTATTATATAATGATTCTACATAATACGTAAGGTTAAATTGCCTCATTCAGTTTCCAATTTCCGATACTAAGACAAATCCTTTTGTTGTTGTTGTAGTTTCACGGAGCTTATCCAACTATCCATCATGATATTGAAAATAAAGCTTCAGTATAGAAACATCCTGCGTCTGTCGACTTCTATTGTGAATTATGGGAAAGACAAGTGCGATACCCAACAGTGGCTAGGTCCTACCTTAAGAGCCACCGTTACAGTGAAACACCCAGTTACAGTGATTTGCAGTTTCCCAATCACATTTCTCAATCAAACTTACGCTGCTGGCCTGAGTTAGAGGATAATAGCTAATCCTTCAATAATTATCAACCCTGCAAGAAATAATTTCTACCAACCCTTCGAGAAATAATTTCTACCAACCCTGCGAGAAGTAATTTCTACCAACCCTGCGAGAAGTAATTTCTACCAACCCTGCGAGAAGTAATTTCTACCAACCCTGCGAGAAGTAATTTCTACCAACCCTGCGAGAAGTAATTTCTACCAACCCTGCGAGAAGTGATTTCTACCAACCCTGCGAGAAGTAATTTCTACCAACCCTGCGAGAAGTAATTTCTACCAACCCTGCGAGAAGTAATTTCTACCAACCCTGTGAGAAGTAATTTCTACCAACCCTGCGAGAAGTACTTTCTACCAACCCTGCGAGAAGTGATTTCTACCAACCCTGCGAGAAGTAATTTCTACCAACCCTGCGAGAAGTAATTTCTACCAACCCTGCGAGAAGTGATTTCTACCAACCCTGCGAGAAGTAATTTCTACCAACCCTGCGAGAAGTAATTTCTACCAACCCTGCGAGAAGTAATTTCTACCAACCCTGCGAGAAGTAATTTCTACCAACCCTGCGAGAAGTACTTTCTACCAACCCTGCGAGAAGTTATTTCTACCAACCCTGCGAGAACTCATTTCCACCAACCCTGCGAGAAATAATTGCGACCAACCCTGCGGGAATAATTTCCACCAACCCTGCGAGAACTAATTTCCAACAACCCTGCGTGAAGTTATATCCACCAACCCTGCGAGAAGTAACTTCTACCAACCCTGCGAGAAGTAATTTCTACCAACCCTGCGAGAACTTATTTCCACCAACCCTGCGTGAAGTTATATCCACCAACCCTGCGAGAAGTAACTTCTACCAACCCTGCGAGAAGTAATTTCTACCAACCCTGCGAGAACTTATTTCCACCAACCCTGCGTGAAGTTATATCCACCAACCCTGCGAGAACTTATTTCCACCAACCCTGCGAGAACTTATTTCCAACACCCTGCGAGAACTTATTTCGACCAACCTTGTGTGAAGTTATTTCCATCAACCCTGCGAGAAGTATTTACACCAACTCTGAGATGAAAATATTCTGTATATTTCTTCATATCGACCCTGCGGTATTCTTTGGCAGATATAAATGTTAATAAACTATATTTTTCTCAATACCGAGAAACAACTCTTCATAATAAAATATACATTTCGTTACAACTCTTGTGAAGAAACCTGCGGCCTGTTAGGTGATAACAATGTTGAAATATCCTAATATTTTTCTTTGTTTGAAGGAACTATTTCACTAACTGTGACTAGCTCGGACTTCAGAGTGTTAATTGCGTAAAATTACAGTGTTTATTCAACGTTTCAGTGACATTCAATCTCTCATCCGGACATTTACAGTATCCTTTGAATATTAATTGTCTTTGGGTTGTCATAAGTGTAAGCAGGCATACATTTACAATTATTCGAACAGAACTAACACACATAGGCGCCATTATTATAGCCACAAATATTGATAAGTCTAGTTTAAGCTATTATTTGTTATTATGGCGTCTGTTTCCTCTCACAGTGTCCACGGAGAGGTTGTAGATTCTGAAAGCTGTAATGTAGATAACGAGGAGGTACGAAATGAGACCCACCCCTCAGAATCACGTGATAGGAAACAAACAGAAAAGTATGCTGAGTGGCAGTTTGAAACAAATAAACAAAAGTTTAAACAGGCTGTTTCAGCATGGAGAAAATCTGCCAATTCATTAGAGAGACTTATATCTGATTGCACAGATCCAGGTGTGCTTCGTAAGGAACGTGATATTTTAGACGAAAGACTTGGTAATGCAAATGCATGTTTTGATGTACTTAAACAAAGGGCAGATAATCTCACTTTAGCTGAATGCGCAGGTATTTTTGATTCGTTGGAACAAGACCACTACACCCTTTGTAAACAAATAGCAAAATGCATTCGGTCCTTGGAAGGTGATAAAAGTGAAACTAGGTCAAGTAAAAGTTCCAAGGCGAGAAGTAGCAGAGCCTCCAGCAGGTCACGTGATCACGTCGTGGCTGCCACTGAGGTAGCTGCATTGACCGCTAAAATTAAATTTATGGACGTTGAGACACAAAAAAAGGTCGAGTTAGAACAAAAACGTTCTGAATTAGAAAAAACCCAAACTCTTAAAGAGCTAAATATCGCAAAAGCTAGACTTTCAGCTATTGAAGAGTTAGAAACTGATGATCGAGCTGATAGTATTAATCCGATTAACCTTCCTATTACTGATAAGAATAGCTATGTTGCTCAATATGTTCAAAATATTCAAGAGTCTGTACCTTGTCCTGATAATGTATTGTCTAGGAATGTAACATCATTGCCAATGCATTCATTCCAATCACAACTAAATGCAAATGCCAATGCCTTTAATCCTATTGTAAATTTTGCCCCACAATGCTCTAATGACATTTCAGATTCGCAGGTTAAAACTCCAATAGCTCCTGGGGTTGAAGTCGATCACTCAGAGAAAGCCAGAAACAACCCCACGCCGCCTTCTGGTGAGATACAAGATGTTGTTAAAATACTCACCGAGCAAGTGTCTTTGAGTCGTTTGCCACCACCTGAGCCTGGTATATTCTACGGAGAGCCATTAAACTATCCCGCGTGGATAAATGCATTTGAGACGCTGATTAGTGGCAGAGGAGTTGCGCCAAGGGAAAGAATATATTATCTTAAGAAATACCTTGGCGGATCAGCTAGGACCGCTGTAGAAGGTTACCTACTGTTGACTACCGATCGAGCGTACGAGGAAGCAAAGGCTCTTCTTGACGAAAGGTTCGGGAATCCATTCGCAATAGCCAACGCTTTCCGTGAACGACTCGACACTTGGCAGAAAATTCATCCACGAGATGGAATTGCCTTAATGAAATATTCCGATTTTCTAAAGCAATGTCGATTGGCTATGACGACTAACACGAGTCTGCGTGTACTAGATGATGACCAAGAAAACAAGAAAATGTTGATGAAACTTCCGGACTGGTTGACTCTCAGGTGGGGTCGAATTGTTGCTACCTGGAGAGATGAGCACAAGCTGTTTCCTCCCTTTACAGAGTTTGTGGAATTTATTGCGAAGGAGGCGAAAATAGCATGTGACCCTGTAACCTCAATACAGTCTTTACGCCCTATTAGCAAGCAAGGCGATGATAAACAAAACTATCGGTACGAAAAACGTCGTCAAGCTGGACATCGATCGTATGCAACCGAGGTAAAGACAACAACTAGTCACATCCAGAAGACCTTTATCAAGACATGTCTTTTTTGCAAGAAATCCCATGCCACAGATGAATGTCGAACGTTCTTGTCAAAGGATCTTAAAGACAGAAAGGATTTTATTCGAAGAAATGGATTATGCTTCGGATGCCTCGACCACGGACACCGGTCCAAAGACTGCAAGCAACGATTAAAGTGCTGCACTTGCTTTAAGTCTCATCCAACTGCGCTTCATGGCGACATGTTAAAAACATCCAGTCCATCGAACGAAGATACCGTTCCTAAATCTGCTGTGTCACATGTGGGAACCATGAAGAAAGACAATAATACATGCAAGTGTTCGATGATTATCCCAGTCTGGCTATCCCACGAAGATCGACCAGAAAAGGAGATCCTTATATATACCTTACTTGATACCCAATCAGACACAAGTTTTATTCTAGATGATACCTGCGAAGCTCTTGGAGTGTCTGGTCCTGATGTAAACCTTTTACTCTCTACGATGACTGCTGAAAATCAGGCAGTTGAAAGCCGAAAGATTCATGGTCTGATGGTTCGTGGACATAACAGCTCTCTTAAAATTCCTCTTCCTGTTACTTACTCCAGAACATTGATGCCATCTAACCGCACTCATATACCTACACCAGACAAAGCTAGAAGGTGGCCTCACTTACAGAAAATTGCGGACGAGTTGATGCCTTTGGCAGACGTGGATGTAGGACTCCTCATCGGATATAACTGTTCTCGGGCTCTGGCTCCAAGGGAGGTAATTGCCTCTGTCGGCGACGAACCATATGCTCAGCGTACGGACCTTGGTTGGGGCATTGTCGGAATCGTTCATCAAGAGGACAACTTTGACGATCCTATAGGCTTAAGTCATCGTATCTTAACCTACGAAAATACCACACACTGTAATTCTAACAAAGAGACATTGGGACAGGTTCAAATTTCCATGCAGACCCAGATTAAGGAAGTTTTTACACCTGTTCAAGTTACTAAAATGATGGAGAGAGACTTCAGCGAGCACAGTTCTGAAGAGCGAGGCCCCTCTTACGACGATTTACTTTTTCTTAAGACTATGAAGACAGGAATACACCGAACAGACGATCAACACTACGAGATGCCTCTCCCACTACGAAATCCAGACCAACGACTGCCCAACAACAAGACCATTGCCCTTCGTCGTTTTAGACATTTAGAGTCCAGGTTCAAACGAGATGAAAGATACAAATTAGACTATGCAGATTTCATGCAAAACATTATTGACAGCGGATACGCTGAACTAGTACCACAGAATGAATCTGAGGATGAAACCGGTCACACTTGGTACATACCCCATCACGGGGTATACCACCCCAAGAAGCCTTCTAAAATACGTGTAGTATTTGATTGCAGCGCCAGTTACAAGGGCGAATCCTTGAATGACTGTCTCTTGCAAGGACCAGATCTGACCAACAAACTGATCGGGGTCCTTTGCAGGTTTCGTCAAGAGACAGTAGCTTTCATTTGTGACATAGAACAGATGTTCTTTCAGTTCCGAGTAAATCCTGCTCAGAGAGATCTTTTGCGTTTCCTTTGGTGGAAACCTGGTGTCATCGGAGGTGAACCCGTTGAGTACAGGATGAAGGTTCATCTCTTTGGAGCTGCCTCTTCACCCGCCTGTGCGAATTTTGGCCTCAAGCAAGTGGCTGAGGACTTTCAAGACGAATTTGGCAAAGATGTGGCTGATTTTGTCAGGAATGACTTTTATGTCGACGATGGATTGAAATCAGTGGCATCGGTAGAAAAGGCTGTGGGACTAATACAGAAAAGTCAGGCCATGTGTAAGAAAGGTGGTTTGAGATTGCACAAGGTTGTCTCCAATGTTCGAGATGTAATATCAGCAATACCTATTGAAGATCGTGCAAAAGGGATACAAGATATCGACTTGACTCAAGACGACCTTCCTATAGAAAGAGCTCTGGGTGTGTGTTGGTGTATAGAGTCTGATGTATTCAGTTTTCGCATCACTCTTCAAGATCGTCCACTCACGAGACGTGGAATACTGTTCCTTATAAGCTCAATTTACGATCCTTTGGGCTTTCTCGCTCCCGTACTGCTTCTGGGGAAACAGATCCTTCAACAGCTCTGCAAGGACAAATTCGACTGGGACACAAAACTTCCAGATGACTTAAGAAAACGATTTGAGCAATGGAGAAACAGTTTATTTCTTTTAGAGACATTAAAGGTTCCCAGATGTGTAAAACCTCCGAAATTCGAAGATGTTAAATGTGCTGAGATGCATCATTTTTCCGATGCTAGTACTTCCGGATACGGCCAGTGCTCTTACCTTCGACTCGTAGATATACACGATAGAGTACACTGTTCATTACTAATGGGCAAAGCCAGAGTTACCCCGTTAAAAAATGTGACCATCCCACGTTTAGAACTGACAGCTGCGTTAGTATCTGTTCGAGTTAGCGCCTTTCTGAAAAGAGAGCTAGACTACAAGACTATTACAGATGTATACTGGACGGATAGTAAAATTGTGCTTGGTTATTTGAATAATGATAGTCGTAGGTTTCATGTATTTGTCTGCAACCGAGTTCAACAAATCCGAGATCAAACTAAGCCGGACCAGTGGCATTACGTGAGAACAGATCAGAATCCTGCTAATGACGGTTCTAGAGGCCTGTGCGTTCAAGACTTTATCTCAAACTCAACATGGTTGAAAGGACCCGAATTCCTCTGGCAGAAAACAATACCTACGGCAACAACCCCTTGCGATGCCTTTGAACTACAGTCAGATGATCCTGAAGTGAAACAGGTCAAGATCCATGCCACTCAAACAGCTTTGAAATATGCGACGTTCGTTGAGCGATTGGAACGTTTTTCGAACTGGCATTCTGCTAAAAGAGCAACTGCCCTATGTCTTCGACTGGTATCTAAGTCTAGTAGGGGTACCTGTTCGAACTACAGAACATGCGATGTTGGTGAGCTTTCTAAGGCAGAGACCTACATCATTCGACTCTTGCAAGAATCCGAGTTTAAAGAGGAACTAGAAATTCTAAAAAGGGCAAAGTCTGATCCTAATATATCACCAAGTAAGACAAGCCGACTTTACCGCATTGACCCCTTCCTTGACGAGGATGGATTAATCAGAGTAGGTGGTCGTGTCAGACGTTCCAATTGTGACACAAATCTGAAGCACCCTTTGATACTACCGAAACGACATCATCTTACAGAACTCATCATACGACATTATCATGAGAAAGTACATCACCAAGGTCGGGGAATTACAATAAACGAAATCAGATCAAACGGATATTGGATCATTGGATGCGGATCACAAGTCTCCTACTACATCTCGCGATGTATCAAATGTCGTAAATTTCGTTCTAAGGCACAAGTTCAGAAGATGGCAGATTTGCCAGAAGATAGAGTCAATTCATCTCCTCCCTTTACTTTCTGTGCAATGGATTGTTTTGGTCCTTTCTACATCAAAGAAGGAAGAAAGGAATTAAAAAGATATGGTGTTATATACACTTGTATGGCATCACGAGCTGTTCATGTCGAGACTGTCAACAGTATGGCTACAGATTCTTTTATCAATTCCCTCCGTAGGTTCATGGCAGTGCGAGGACCTATCAGGCAATTAGCGTCCGACCAGGGTAGCAACTTTGTAGGAGCATCAAATGAACTCAAGCGAGCTTTAAGCGATATGGATAACGATCGAATTCGGAACTTCTTGCTTCCACTGGACTGCGATTACTTCTTGTTCAAGATGAATGTACCAGCTGCCAGTCATATGGGCGGAGCCTGGGAACGGCAAATTCGGACCATACGTAATGTCTTGACTTCCTTACTCGACCAATGTGGATCTCAACTAGATGACGAAACATTGAGAACACTTATGTGCGAGGCCACCGCGATCGTTAACAGTCGCCCACTAACCACAGACAACATTAACGATATCAATTCCCCTGAACCACTCACGCCTAACCATTTACTTACCATGAAGACGAGGGTCCTTCTTCCGCCTCCTGGAAACTTTGTTCGAGAGGACGTGTATTCACGAAGAAGATGGCGCCGTGTGCAACACATTGCCAACGAATTTTGGTACCGTTGGAAGCGAGAATTCATGCAAAATCTCCAGACACGCCAGAAATGGAATCAACCAAGACGAAACATACAAACAGACGATATCGTCATACTAATGGATGACAATTCTCCCAGGAATCAGTGGCAACTTGCACGTGTAGTTGAAGCCCCCAGAGACAGAGATGGACAAGTTCGAACTGTCAAACTTTGTATGGCTGACAAGCACAGGAATGAAGCAGGTAAACGTGTTCTTCCTGTCAGTTACCTCAGCCGTCCTATTCACAAACTTGTTCTGTTAGTTGAGCAAGAGCAACTTGTTTAGTCTTAAAGTTTAATAGCCTTTACTTAAGTAAATTAGATTACCTAATTTAGAGGAGGTATGTGACGGCATTCTAGATGCCTGTAAGAATAGTCTCCCTTTGACTGTAAATATGTTAAGGCACTTGACTGGCACGAGTTATCTCTCTTTGTTGACCTCTTTCTTTTTTGTTATTTTCGTAATGTAACCGAAGGCCAGAGCAAGTTTCATAAGCGCTAGAAAAGAAGTTTACTGAACCATGGTGGTTAGTTTTGTATATTTTTCCTTTCATTATGATTCGATATTACTTTCTAAATATCTTTAGACTAAATATGAAGCTTTAATACTTTCTTTCACGTTAAACACATATAATGATTCTACATAATACGTAAGGTTAAATTGCCTCATTCAGTTTCCAATTTCCGATACTAAGACAAATCCTTTTGTTGTTGTTGTAGTTTCACGGAGCTTATCCAACTATCCATCATGATATTGAAAATAAAGCTTCAGTATAGAAACATCCTGCGTCTGTCGACTTCTATTGTGAATTATGGGAAAGACAAGTGCGATACCCAACAGTGGCTAGGTCCTACCTTAAGAGCCACCGTTACAGACTGCAGTTGATTTCGAAGCAGTTATTTTTTAAGGATTTACGTTTTATTTTCTTCAGTGAGAACGGAGTAGATTTTATAGGGAGTCATCCATCATAGCCATTATCTACATTGGAATTGCAGAAGAAAAGCTTTTTACAAAAGAGGATGATCTAACGACTCTGAGATGTCATCAATATCATCGTTGTCTGGGACATCTGTCAAGAGAAAATCTGGACATAAGACAAATATCTAAAAATGACCCATTATGCTTCCCTGAAGCCAACTATTGGCTGTCTGCCTCGGGATAAACCATCAATAACCTCTCGTCAGTCGATATGTCACCGTATAGGCTGAGGAGTGATTTGTTTACACAGACAAGTGTAATATTGGGACTATTTTATCGTGACAAATGCCATCAAAGAAGATGTATAAATCTACGTAAAAGACTCTTGATGTGCACTTACCAATGTAAAAACCTATTGATCTATGCTCTTACAGTGTAGCTAAATGTATAGGTTGGTTTAACTACACTATGTGGTGAGTAATAGACAAGCACGCGGTATTCGATTTCGTCCCCAACGCATGCATTAAACTAATGTATTTCTTTATCAGAACTATATCTGCTTTCTATATAACACTTCTTACAACATTGGAGTCTCGGTCGTCCAGTGGGTTAGAGTCTCAGTCCCAATCTCACGCAGGCCAAATAAAAATTGAAAAATTTGTGAGTGGATTTTTCACTCGTCGCCGTATGTGGAACAGCTGTCAGTTATTCGCCAAAAGTCGGGGGTTCGCTCCAAGCAACGAGCCCGGTTTCCTCTCCCATTCAACCAAGCAACGCCGCCATATAAGTGAAATAATCTTGAGGGCGGCGAAAAACATCAATCAATCTTACGCCATTCATCCAAATTGAAATATATTGAAGATCAGCAAATTTGGTTTAAACTTTACATATTTTGACCTATGTGGGGTGGTTGCCAGCTACCACCGGAAGGTCGTGGGTTTCCACCGGGCATAGAGCCTGGTTTAATCCCACAATAAAACTGGCAACGCCGCCATATAAGTGATATAATATTGAGCGCGACGTAAAGTACCAAACAATAGACAAGCAATCAATCATATTTTAAGATTGTCCCATATTGTTTTATTGTGCTTCAATTTGGTTCAAACACACGTGAAAAATGCACTTTTTCCGAAAATGTCGTTTGAGGGTTTACCGACAGACGTGTTTAAGTATAACGGCTAAAGTGCCATCGAGAAGTAGAATGAATATCACAAAGTATTAAAACATTGAACTTGACAACGCCAATATATTGAACGCGGGGTATCACAAGGATGTTTCCTTTAACATTTACTCCGGTGTACGATTCTGTTTAATATGAGTGATAAGGACGTCGATGGATACATTTAAGCACACATACAGAAGGTGTACATCTTATAAGATTACGATAAATTAAGTAGACCAGATAAGTTCACCTCTTTGGTTTGATTGGATAGCATAAGTGTGACTTTGAATCCAAAGCTATTATTTGAAGTTCCAGCATCGTTCAATTCTCACAGAAACAAAACTAACAGCATCTCGGCCAATAAGTTTGCCTCACGTAGGTTAATCACTGCCTGCCTGCGGTCTAATAAAATACAGTCAATCACGCTTCAGTAGATTGTCGTAGATGGCCACTTAATACAGTGAGAGCTGCTTGGATACTACTAATTTACGGATCGTCACATCTTCATTTCACCGAACGAGTTAAAATCAAAGGGCGTCTTGCATCACAAGCGCCTTTCCTCAATATATATCATTTCTGTTCACGCTATGCTAGACTTGCCCGAGCGGTTTAATCGATTTGGAACACAAGTAATTCCTAGAGAAGCATAGATAACTGTCCATAACCAAAAACAGTCAGTACAGTCACTATGGCGTCAAACGGATCTATAACTAGCACAATGTACTACCTGGCCCCTCTTTCATTTATTTGTATCGGTATGTATGTTGCTCCAACGAGAACATACATCTGGGACAAATTTTATAACCCCAACCCAATAATCACGACGTCCAAAGGTCGTCTTTCTGAAGTGTTGATTTTTCAACAGAAGTATTTCTCTCTTGAATTGTTCGAAGTTTTTCGAAATGTTTAAGTGAAGCAGGTATGTTATATTGGCTTATCTGAGGATACTCTAGCTATGCAGTGTGCACGTTGGTTTATTCATTTATTTATTTAAAATAATTTCTGGCGCCTATGTTGATTTCGATTTCCATGAGTGAGTTGCGGACTATGGGCGAGCACAATCCTAACAAATAGGAGTCTCACAAGTTAAAATAAAATGAAAAAATAAATGAACTTTTGAGTTGTAATGATGTAGCTTCAAGTCAACCGAGAAAACTGTGCGGCAATTTTCCAGTGTTTTTTAGTTTTTTTCAATGTATTTACCTGCCAATCAATACAGTTTATATTGCAACGTTCATAAACCGGACAGCTCGTTACAGGTAATTAGACATTTAGGAATATTAGCTCTTCACAAAGTTTTCGATTAAAGAAAATAATGTTGAATACCGACTTTTAATATTTTGTTATGGACAATGACTTTTGGACAATCTGCCTTAACGTTTGTACAAGCTCTTTTGGTGTTACCTTAAGCGTGTTAATATTCGTTGATATACATGTATTATTCGTAATAACCCAACAGATATATTTCATGTAATCTTATAATGACAGGCTAAATATTCAGGCAAGATGCAATAAATAAAATACCTTTGTGAATTGTCGTTATAGACTCACTTGCGTCTTTAGCAAGGGAAAATGCCAGCAAACCTTCCGCTTACACTGTGAATCAAATTGATGGTCAACTCTTTGATAAGTGGATAAAAGCAAAATGACGGACACTAGCTCTACCAATATTTGACGGTAATTCAATGCGGCTGAATCAACTGATTGCGTTCAAGGATTGTTTTCGATTGAAGTATTTGTCTTTGGATGGATTTCTGCGAGTAAGTGTGGAAATGGTTGGGTATCAGCGCGGTTGTCATTCACAAACACGTCAACATATCGCTTTTATTCTGATAATCTTAACGTTCTACGGCTCGGAATTCATTTTGCAGGATCCATATACCGATTCACTGCAGATCGCATGTACTATTTAAACTAGATTCTGTAGAAAAATAAGTAGGGCCTACCTCGCTCGTTATGACAGGCTGACATTGAACTTACGTCATATACGTCTTCGTGTTTTACGAATGATTTCTCCACCAGAATATAAAAACGACACCAAGCGTTCATTTTAAGACATTCTCTGTTACATGTATGAAGACGTTATGTTTTTGGGAGTGGATTTGATCTGATTTTTGTTGTAGTTGTCCATTAAGTAATCATAAAACACTAGAATAAACTACTCGTATTAGCAGGACATTACTTCTACAATCACTGCACTCACATTTCCGCTGTTGATATTAAACATCCAAGGATAATCGTACATAAGATACAGTAATGACATTATCCCTAACTATAGCATTCTGTGTGTGTGACTGTTAGGGTGTCAAAACCCAAACATTGTCCCTGATTTTCAATTTATTTCACAAATCCATGATATGTAAATAAATACCTTGTGGGTTTGTTGGATAACCTCTGTAGAATATGAGAAATTCTAAAAACCATTATCCTTTCCTAATACATTTCAGCCACACTTATCTACTGTTGACATAAATTATTTGCATGCTGTTTGTCGCGAGGTCTGGTCGAATCTTGACGCTTCCTTGGTCACTTATTGAAACGGACACGGTCGCCGACTGTAATCACGACGGTGTAAATGAAAATGTACAACCAGACATAAACAAAACAAATCGTTAATAATGGGGCGTTAAGTGTCTGTCCCCGTAGAGCTTTAATGACACATGGTAAACAAACTGGCTTTTGTGCCATCTTCATTGTCTTTCAGTACAGGTAGGTCGTCAACATGCAGTAGCCACGCGTTTTGTCGGTTTGATTATATCTTAGGCAGGACTTTTTGCATCACCTTGACAAGACTGTGCCGCAACTGGCATCACTAGGTTAGGTCCTGACTGATGTCCATAATACTTTAGAGTACATTAATGTATTCAGTGGAGTACGAAATTTTGACCAATCTATCAGTCAATAAAGAAAATACTGTTCACATCGAGTCTGTCTAGATTCCAAGAAGTACTGGTAACAACTCTATTGCCGATAGTTGAAGTTCTTCAAACCCGGTTGCCAAATGATATTGATGATGGGTGACAAACAGAATTGAAGGACCGGCCATATTGGAAAACATGTAACTCTATTGTTCGCGGATTTTCTTTCAATTTCTCTTAATTTAACCAACCCAACCGGCCCCAACTTTACACACATTCAGTTCGATCCTTTAGTTCGCCGTTCCACCAAAAAAAAAAAGCCTTCAGATGCCCACGGTTATGTTGCGTACATTTTCCAAGTTAATTTTTACAGAATCGAGGAGGCCAGCGGGAGATTCGGGCTGTCCTTCGAAAAACGACGAGGATGCAACACAAATGTGCGTGTTTGAACGCTTTTGTTTTGGTGGAACAGTAAACTAAAAAATCGAACCGAACTGTATTAAGTTTGGGCCGGTTGCGTTGCTTAAATTAAGAGAAAACCTGAGCACAAAGTGTTGATTCTCAGTTTTATATGTTTTCCAATATGGCCGGTCCTTTAACTCTGTTTGCCATCCATCATCAATATCTTTTGGCAAAAGAGTTTGAAGAACTTCAACTATATTGCCGAGTACTCATACGTGGAAGAACAACCGTTTTTGATGGCACAGTTAAATACGCATGAAAAGAACTAGTTTTGTTCATTTTGAATGGACGTGTTAATTATTGATGTAGACACGGGGCTTCCAATCTCAAATTTCCCTTCGATACATTTGCGCTACACAAATATATCTGAATTGGATTACTATTATAGAATAACGATAGAGATAGGATACAAAATCAATTCTTCTAGTCGTTGGTTATCGTTAAGAGTACACGACAGGTGTAACTAGGCACTAAACTATGCAGGTTACTCTAAAATATATCCATAGTGATTGAAAACGCACTGGGTGTAATCATTAAAATTCATAGTTCAACTTGTAATACGCATCTGTCAGTAAAAGCTCTCTCTCAAAATTAGGTAGATTACACAATAAGCCATATACTGAGCTAACCGCCGATTTTGGGTGATATCCGGACCGGGTATCGAACCTTCATTACACCGTCTGCCACCTATTGTTAACACTAAATGTCACCTGCCGTATATTCTGTTCACTTCCAACGAGCAACCTTCGGGTAGTAACTTCTAATCAACACCATTGTGGCGACTATCTAACGTACAATACGTGAACAATTCGGTCAAATTGCTGGACTACAGACAACTATACATATTTACAATGGTAAGAGAAGGTTTCAATTGACCTTCCTTTATTTATGTCAATTCAATCGACACTTTGACATTAATTAGTGTTCCCTATGGTTTATTGATAAATCATTTTACTATATTTGGGCTAAGCATCAATTTCCCACTGTGTTTGAGTAAAACGATTAATTACAAATTCCTTTTACAGAAACTAGATTCCGACGTGAACGTCTCTATGCCCCCTCCCACTCCCCCGTATTTATCTGTTAACGGTTTTTGAAATATCAAGCTTCGATTGCACTCTTGTTCCACAAACCAGTTTTTTTTCTGTTTAATAGTTTATAGACAGTAGACCTAAAGATATTTAGGACTATTAGCTCTTCACAAAGTTTTCGCTTAAAGAAAATAATGTTGAATACCGACTTTTAATATTTTGTTATGGACAATGACTTTTAGACAATCTGCCTTAAAGGAGAAGAAAACAAAAAATACTTTATGGTTCACAAGAAGCGCGCTTATTTTTCCTTTCCAATCGTACTAAACACATATTTTTGCTTTTCTCCCCCTTTAACGTTTTTACAGGCTCTTTTTATGTTACCCTAAGCATGTTAATATTCGTTGATATACATTTCATTTTATTGACCATATAATTTTATACAGAAGTGTAAAACCAATAACACAAGATGGTGGGAATAAAACCTCGAAAGGCTTGTTCTATCCCATAATACATTAAATAACGGAGATGTATTATTCGTAATTGTATCATGGTTCCAGCGTTTTTCTTTTGATGAGCAGTCCTCGACAAATCCGATACCCAGTGTACATAGAGCGGGCGGGGCTTAAGCGTTGAATAACTTCCCGATTTTGGATGTTATTGTATGGCTCTCTTGACTGGGTATTAACAACGTCAATCACTAATACCATGATACAAGCACGTTCTTGAATAGCTCCCTCGGGCATGGAAGAAATTCTGAGAGGTGTGGCCCCGTGCGTTCGCACTCGAGTCCAACCTCTCAAACTATCTTCCATACCCTCTGGAAGCCATTCAATAACTCTAACTAACCCAACAGATATATTTCATGCAGTCTTACAATGACAGGCTAAATATTCAGGCAGGATGCATTACATTTTTCAAGTGTCGTATGGACTTGCTTTGTTTCTTTAGCCAGGTGAAGACACAAGTGGTTGTCTAGATACTCACATCTAAGCGATGTCTCTAATCGTAGGATCATATGCGTGTGGTTGTCTAGATACACACATCTAAGCGATGTCTCTAATCGTAGCATTATATGCGTGTGGTTGTCTAGATACCCACATCTAAGCGATGTATCTAACCGTAGGATTATATACGTGTGGTTGTCTAGATACACACATCTAAGCTATGTCTCTAATCGTAGGATTATATGCGTGTGGTTGTCTAGATACCCACATCTAAGCGATGTCTCTAACCGTAGGATTATATGCGTGTGGTTGTCTAGATACCCACATCTAAGGGATGTCTCTAACCGTAGGATTATATGCGTGTGGTTGTCTAGATACCCACATCTAAGCGATGTCTCTAATCGTACGATTATATGCGTGTGGTTGTCTAGATACACACATCTAAGCGATGTCTCTAACCGTAGGATTATATGCGTGTGGTTGTCTAGATACCCATATCTAAGGGATGTCTCAAACCGTAGGATTATATGCGTGTGGTTGTCTAGATACCCACATCTAAGCGATGTCTCTAATCGTAGGATTATATGCGGGTGGTTGTCTAGATACCCACATCTAAGCGATGTCTCTAACCGTAGGATTATATGCGTGTGGTTTTCTAGATACCCACACATAAGCGATGTCTCTAATCGAAGGATTATATGCGTGTGGTTGTCTAGATACCCACATCTAAGCGATGTCTCTAATCGTACGATTATATGCGTGTGATTGTCTAGATACCCACATCTAAGCGATGTCTCTAACCGTAGGATTATATGCGTGTGGTTGTCTAGATACCCACATCTAAGCGATGTCTCTAACCGTAGGATTATATGCGTGTGGTTGTCTAGATACCCAGATCTAAGCGATGTCTCTAATCGTAGGATTATATGCGTGTGGTTGTCTAGATACCCAGATCTAAGCGATGTCTCTAACCGTAGGATTATATGCGTGTGGTTGTCTAGATACCTACATCTAAGCCATGTCTCTAACCGTAGGATTATATGCGTGTGGTTGTCTAGATATCCACATCTAAGTGTTGTCTCTAATCGTAGGATTAAATACGTGTCCCTGTCTGGATGTCAAATTCAAAGCATTATCCCTAAATGTATCATTCTGTGGGTGCGACTGTCAGGGTGTCAAAACCCGAACATTTTCCCTGATTATCAATTTTTTAATTCCCTAAACCAATCACAAATCCATCATGTGTAAATAAATACCTTGTGGGTTTGTTGGATAACCTCTGTGTATATGAGAAGTTATTCTAAAAACCATTATCCTTTCCTAATACATTTCAGCCACAATTACTTACTGTTGACATAAATTATTTGCATGCTGTTTGTCGCGAGGTCTGGTCGAATCTTGACGCTTCCTTGGTCACTTATTGAAACGGACACGGTCGCCGACTGTAATCACGAGGGTGTAAATGAAAATGTACAACCAGACATAAACGAAACAAATCGTTAGTTTTAGGGCGTTGAGGGTCCGTCCCCGTAGAGCTTTAATGACACATGGTAAACAGACTAGCTTTTGTACCATCTTCATTGTCTTTCGGGGGCCTCCGTGGCTCAGTAGGTAGAGCGTTGGACGCTCAATCCAAACAGCCTTCCACCAATAGGTCGCGGGTTCGATTCCCACTCAGTCCAAAAAATTGGAAAATTTTCTGACTGGGTTTTCACTCGAACGACCTATGTGGGATGGTTACTAGTTGCCAACGGAAGGTCGTGGGTTTCCTCCGGGCATAGAGCCCGGTTTCCTCCCACAATAAAACTGGCAACGCCGCCATATAAGTGAAATAATCTTGAGCGCGGCGTAAAACACTAATCAATCAACCAATCATTGTCTTTCACTACAGGTTGGTCGTCAACATGCAGTAGCCACGCTCGATTGGCACTCTGCTTCTTAGGGGAAGTTATAGGGATCTTCGTGGCAATTCTTTCAGACATTCTTTCATTGATTCTTCTCATTTGTTTATGTTAATGCGTTTTTTCGGTTTGATTATATCTTAGGCAGGACTTATTGCATCACCTTGATCAAGACTATGCTGCAACTGGCATCACAAGGTTAGATCCTGACTGATGTCCATGATACTTTAGATTGTTTGATTGATTGATTGATTGATTTGTGTTTTACGCCGCGCTCAAGATTATTTCACTTATATGGCGGCGTTGCCAGTTTTAGTGTGGGAGGAAACCGGGCTCTATGCCTGGAGGAAACCCACGACCTTCGGTTGGTAACTGGTAACCATCCCACATAGGTCGTTCGATTGAAAACCCAGTCAGAAAATCTTCCAATTTTTTTTTGGACTAAGTGGGATTCGAACCAGCGACCCATTGATGGAAGGCTGTTCGGATTGAGCGTCCAACGCATTACCTACTAAGCCACCATAATACTTTAGAGTACATTAATATATTCAGTGGAGTACGAAATTTTGACCAATTTATCAGTCAATAAAGAAAATGCTGTTCACATCGAGTCTGTCCATATTCCAAGGAGTACTGGTAACAACTATATTGCCGACAGTTGAAGTTCTTCAAACTCGGTTGCCAAATGATATTGATGATGGGTGGCAAACAGAGTTGAAGGACCGGTCATATTGGAAATCATGTAACTATATTGTTCGCGGATTTTCTTTTAATTTCTCCTAATTTAACCAACCCAACCGGCCCCAACTTTACACACAGTTCGATCCTTTAGTTCGCTGTTCCACCAAAAAAAAGCGTCAAACGCTCACATTTATGTTGCGTACATTTCCCAAGTTAATTTTGACAGAATCGAGGAGGCCAGCGGGAGATTCGGGCTGTCCTTCGAAAAACGACGAGGATGCAAAACAAATGTGAGTGTTTGAACGCTTTCCTTTTTGGTGGAACAGTAAACTAAAAGATCGAACCGAACTGTATTAAGTTTGGGCCGGTTGCGTTGCTTAACTTAAGAGAAAACCTGAGCACAAAGTGTTGATTATCAGTTTTACATGTTTTCCAATATGGCCGGTCTGTTTACCACCCATCGTCAATATCTTTTGGGTTTGAAGAACTTCAACTATATTGCCGAGTACTCATACGTGGAAGAACAACCGTTTTTGTTGGCACAGTTAAATACACATGAACAGAACTAGTTTTGTTCATTTTGATTGGACGTGTTAATTATTGATGTAGACACCGGGCTTCCAATCTCAAATTTCCCTTCGATACATTTGCGCTACACAAATATATCTGAATAGGATTACTATTATAGAATAACGATAGAGATATGATACAAATCAATCCTTCTAGTCGTTGGTTATCGTTAAGACTACACGACAGGCACTAACTAGGCACTAAACTATGCAGGTTACTCTAAAATATATCCATAGTGATTGAAAACGCACTGGGTGTAATCATTAAAATTCATAGTTCAACTTGTAATACGCATCTGTCAGTAAAAGCTCTCTCTCAAAATTAGGTAGATTACACAATAAGCCATATACTGAGCTAACCGCCGATTTTGGGTGATATCCGGACCGGGTATCGAACCTTCATTACACAGTCTGCCACCTACTGTTAACACTAAATGTCACCTGCCGTATATTCTGTTCACTTCCAACGAGCAACCTTCGGGTAGTAACTTCTAATCAACACCATTGTGGCGACTATCTAACGTACAATACGTGAACAATTCGGTCAAATTGGTGGATTTCAGACAACTATACATATTTACAATGGTAAGAGAAGGTTTCAATTGACCTTCCTTTATTTATGTCAATTCAATCGACACTTTGACATTAATTAGTGTTCCCTATGGTTTATTGATAAATCATTTTACTATATTTGGGCTAAGCATCAATTTCCCACTGTGTTTGAGTAAAACGATTAATTACAAATTCCTTTTACAGAAACTAGATTCCGACGTGAACGTCTCTATGCCCCCTCCCACTCCCCCGTATTTATCTGTTAACGGTTTTTGAAATATCAAGCTTCGATTGCACTCTTGTTCCACAAACCAGTTTTTTTTTCTGTTTAATAGTTTATAGACAGTAGACCTAAAGATATTTAGGACTATTAGCTCTTCACAAAGTTTTCGCTTAAAGAAAATAATGTTGAATACCGACTTTTAATATTTTGTTATGGACAATGACTTTTAGACAATCTGCCTTAAAGGAGAAGAAAACAAAAAATACTTTATGGTTCACAAGAAGCGCGCTTATTTTTCCTTTCCAATCGTACTAAACACATATTTTTGCTTTTCTCCCCCTTTAACGTTTTTACAGGCTCTTTTTATGTTACCCTAAGCATGTTAATATTCGTTGATATACATTTCATTTTATTGACCATATAATTTTATACAGAAGTGTAAAACCAATAACACAAGATGGTGGGAATAAAACCTCGAAAGGCTTGTTCTATCCCATAATACATTAAATAACGGAGATGTATTATTCGTAATTGTATCATGGTTCCAGCGTTTTTCTTTTGATGAGCAGTCCTCGACAAATCCGATACCCAGTGTACATAGAGCGGGCGGGGCTTAAGCGTTGAATAACTTCCCGATTTTGGATGTTATTGTATGGCTCTCTTGACTGGGTATTAACAACGTCAATCACTAATACCATGATACAAGCACGTTCTTGAATAGCTCCCTCGGGCATGGAAGAAATTCTGAGAGGTGTGGCCTCGTGCGTTCGCACTCGAGTCCAACCTCTCAAACTATCTTCCATACCCTCTGGAAGCCATTCAATAACTCTAACTAACCCAACAGATATATTTCATGCAGTCTTACAATGACAGGCTAAATATTCAGGCAGGATGCATTACATTTTTCAAGTGTCGTATGGACTTGCTTTGTTTCTTTAGCCAGGTGAAGACACAAGTGGTTGTCTAGATACTCACATCTAAGCGATGTCTCTAATCGTAGGATCATATGCGTGTGGTTGTCTAGATACACACATCTAAGCGATGTCTCTAATCGTAGCATTATATGCGTGTGGTTGTCTAGATACCCACATCTAAGCGATGTATCTAACCGTAGGATTATATACGTGTGGTTGTCTAGATACACACATCTAAGCTATGTCTCTAATCGTAGGATTATATGCGTGTGGTTGTCTAGATACCCACATCTAAGCGATGTCTCTAACCGTAGGATTATATGCGTGTGGTTGTCTAGATACCCACATCTAAGGGATGTCTCTAACCGTAGGATTATATGCGTGTGGTTGTCTAGATACCCACATCTAAGCGATGTCTCTAATCGTACGATTATATGCGTGTGGTTGTCTAGATACACACATCTAAGCGATGTCTCTAACCGTAGGATTATATGCGTGTGGTTGTCTAGATACCCATATCTAAGGGATGTCTCAAACCGTAGGATTATATGCGTGTGGTTGTCTAGATACCCACATCTAAGCGATGTCTCTAATCGTAGGATTATATGCGGGTGGTTGTCTAGATACCCACATCTAAGCGATGTCTCTAACCGTAAGATTATATGCGTGTGGTTTTCTAGATACCCACACATAAGCGATGTCTCTAATCGAAGGATTATATGCGTGTGGTTGTCTAGATACCCACATCTAAGCGATGTATCTAATCGTACGATTATATGCGTGTGATTGTCTAGATACCCACATCTAAGCGATGTCTCTAACCGTAGGATTATATGCGTGTGGTTGTCTAGATACCCACATCTAAGCGATGTCTCTAACCGTAGGATTATATGCGTGTGGTTGTCTAGATACCCAGATCTAAGCGATGTCTCTAATCGTAGGATTATATGCGTGTGGTTGTCTAGATACCCAGATCTAAGCGATGTCTCTAACCGTAGGATTATATGCGTGTGGTTGTCTAGATACCTACATCTAAGCCATGTCTCTAACCGTAGGATTATATGCGTGTGGTTGTCTAGATATCCACATCTAAGTGTTGTCTCTAATCGTAGGATTAAATACGTGTCCCTGTCTGGATGTCAAATTCAAAGCATTATCCCTAAATGTATCATTCTGTGGGTGCGACTGTCAGGGTGTCAAAACCCGAACATTTTCCCTGATTATCAATTTTTTAATTCCCTAAACCAATCACAAATCCATCATGTGTAAATAAATACCTTGTGGGTTTGTTGGATAACCTCTGTGTATATGAGAAGTTATTCTAAAAACCATTATCCTTTCCTAATACATTTCAGCCACAATTACTTACTGTTGACATAAATTATTTGCATGCTGTTTGTCGCGAGGTCTGGTCGAATCTTGACGCTTCCTTGGTCACTTATTGAAACGGACACGGTCGCCGACTGTAATCACGAGGGTGTAAATGAAAATGTACAACCAGACATAAACGAAACAAATCGTTAGTTTTAGGGCGTTGAGGGTCCGTCCCCGTAGAGCTTTAATGACACATGGTAAACAGACTAGCTTTTGTACCATCTTCATTGTCTTTCGGGGGCCTCCGTGGCTCAGTAGGTAGAGCGTTGGACGCTCAATCCAAACAGCCTTCCACCAATAGGTCGCGGGTTCGATTCCCACTCAGTCCAAAAAATTGGAAAATTTTCTGACTGGGTTTTCACTCGAACGACCTATGTGGGATGGTTACTAGTTGCCAACGGAAGGTCGTGGGTTTCCTCCGGGCATAGAGCCCGGTTTCCTCCCACAATAAAACTGGCAACGCCGCCATATAAGTGAAATAATCTTGAGCGCGGCGTAAAACACTAATCAATCAACCAATCATTGTCTTTCACTACAGGTTGGTCGTCAACATGCAGTAGCCACGCTCGATTGGCACTCTGCTTCTTAGGGGAAGTTATAGGGATCTTCGTGGCAATTCTTTCAGACATTCTTTCATTGATTCTTCTCATTTGTTTATGTTAATGCGTTTTTTCGGTTTGATTATATCTTAGGCAGGACTTATTGCATCACCTTGATCAAGACTATGCTGCAACTGGCATCACAAGGTTAGATCCTGACTGATGTCCATAATACTTTAGATTGTTTGATTGATTGATTGATTGATTTGTGTTTTACGCCGCGCTCAAGATTATTTCACTTATATGGCGGCGTTGCCAGTTTTAGTGTGGGAGGAAACCGGGCTCTATGCCTGGAGGAAACCCACGACCTTCGGTTGGTAACTGGTAACCATCCCACATAGGTCGTTCGATTGAAAACCCAGTCAGAAAATCTTCCAATTTTTTTTTGGACTAAGTGGGATTCGAACCAGCGACCCATTGATGGAAGGCTGTTCGGATTGAGCGTCCAACGCATTACCTACTGAGCCACCATAATACTTTAGAGTACATTAATATATTCAGTGGAGTACGAAATTTTGACCAATTTATCAGTCAATAAAGAAAATGCTGTTCACATCGAGTCTGTCCATATTCCAAGGAGTACTGGTAACAACTATATTGCCGACAGTTGAAGTTCTTCAAACTCGGTTGCCAAATGATATTGATGATGGGTGGCAAACAGAGTTGAAGGACCGGTCATATTGGAAATCATGTAACTATATTGTTCGCGGATTTTCTTTTAATTTCTCCTAATTTAACCAACCCAACCGGCCCCAACTTTACACACAGTTCGATCCTTTAGTTCGCTGTTCCACCAAAAAAAAGCGTCAAACGCTCACATTTATGTTGCGTACATTTCCCAAGTTAATTTTGACAGAATCGAGGAGGCCAGCGGGAGATTCGGGCTGTCCTTCGAAAAACGACGAGGATGCAAAACAAATGTGAGTGTTTGAACGCTTTCCTTTTTGGTGGAACAGTAAACTAAAAGATCGAACCGAACTGTATTAAGTTTGGGCCGGTTGCGTTGCTTAACTTAAGAGAAAACCTGAGCACAAAGTGTTGATTATCAGTTTTACATGTTTTCCAATATGGCCGGTCTGTTTACCACCCATCGTCAATATCTTTTGGGTTTGAAGAACTTCAACTATATTGCCGAGTACTCATACGTGGAAGAACAACCGTTTTTGTTGGCACAGTTAAATACACATGAACAGAACTAGTTTTGTTCATTTTGATTGGACGTGTTAATTATTGATGTAGACACCGGGCTTCCAATCTCAAATTTCCCTTCGATACTTTTGCGCTACACAAATATATCTGAATAGGATTACTATTATAGAATAACGATAGAGATAGGATACAAAATCAATCCTTCTAGTCGTTGGTTATCGTTAAGACTACACGACAGGTGTAACTAGGCACTAAACTATGCAGGTTACTCTAAAATGTATCGATAGTGATTGAAAACGCATTGGGGGTAATCATTAAAATTCATAGTTCAACTTGTAATACGCATCTGTCAGTAAAAGCTCTCTCTCAAAATTAGCACTGTACATTACACAATGAGCCATATACTGAGCTAACAGCCGAATTTGGGTGATATCCGGACCGGGTATCGAACCTTCATTACACCGTCTGCCACCTATTGACAACATTACATGCCACCTGCCGTCTATTCTGTTCACTTTCAACGGGCAGCCTTTGGTTAGTAACGTCTAATCTACACCATTGTGACGACTATTTAACGTACAATACGTGAACAATTCGGTCAAATTGACGGACTTCAGACAACCATACATGTTTACAATGGTGAGACAAGGTTTCAATTGACCTTCCTTTATTTATGTGAATTCAATCGACACTTTGACATTTATTATTGTTCCCTTTGGTTTATTGATAAATCATTTTACTATATTTGGGCTAAGCATCAATTTCCCACTTTGTTTGAGTAAAACGATTAATTAAGAGTTCATTTTACACAGACTAAATCCCGACGTGAACGTCTCTATGCCCCATCCCCCGCCCCGTATTCATCTGTTAACGGTTTTTGAAATATCAAGCTTCGGTTGCACTCTTGTTCCACAAACCAGTCTTTTTCTGTTTAATAGTTTATAGACAGTAGATATAGATCTGATTAGCTGTGTGACGAGATTTCGTACAAGCGTATTGACTGGACCATGGTATTACTAGCCAAATTAACATTTGAGTTTATTGACCAGGTAACTCTGAACGTGACAGAAGAAGTCTGTTTCCGGAACAGATTGTCTCATCAATTTAATACACCGCGAGGACAAACGTCTGACAACACTTGGGGAAGCCACCAGAAGTTATCACTGCGTTATAAGTGTAAAGAAATGTGAGGTCTCCGTTGAGTAGAGAAACAAGGTAATATAATACAGCTTGTGCGAGAGATGATTGTGAAGTGACAGGATCATTGAGTTCCCTGTTTATGGGTGATTGAGGTTACGATGCAATGATCCGTATGTAAGACGTCTTAGTCACTCTGCACAGAACAGGCCCATTCTCAGGCGTGATACCGCGCATCCTACTACTCTACCGCGTTATTTAACTAACGATGAAAGGAAGACACATACACACTACTAAGATAAACTCGGCCTGAGTATGATACATATCAGTCGTCAATGTATTTCCACTTTCGACAATTTATAATTAAAGTGGCATGAGCTGCCAAAATGTTGATATTTTGACGTTAAAACAGAAAGTTGAAATTATTGGCTATTTTTCTCAAGACGTATAATTCAGAAGCTTTTTAGTGCTTCTAATCTCGAAAATGTACGATAAAGTGGCTTAGAATGAATGAATGGTCGTCCCGATTTACTTTTCGAAAAGGTTTTCGGTTCGTACAGGCCACATTCTGAATGGGTTTTCATCATTCCTACGCCAATCATTTAGTTTTTCGATGGCATTCAAAGCCTCTTACTGTCGTGACGATCAGAAATTGTGAAAAAGTTTGAATTTTGGCAGCTCATGCCACTTAAAGAAACTGTATCACTTTCCAAAAGGGCCTTGTGAGGAATTAACAGTATTCCTGACAAATCTCAGTTGTTACACAAAATGAGTAAGCTACATGGTTGGGCAAACATCGGTGAATTTACGGATAAGCATTTTCCCCTGAGTAAGCACATTCAATTTACATTAAAAACGGACAAACGGCTTGTCCTGTCTATCGCTTATCCCATGAGGTGTGCCCTCACTTTATAATTTCTCATGTTTTTTGTAACTTGCAAAATGTATATTTCTGGGGTGCCTCTGTGACAGCTGAATAAAAACAATCTTATTTGAGCATTCATGTGAAATAAACGAAGCCTTAAAACGTTGTATTTAAGAAATAATTTTCTATCTTTAATCAAAGCCGGATATATCATGTACTCGTGGTTATATTGACTCAATTTGGCGCCTTGTTGGCCGAATGTTAATTCGTTTTCCATTGGAAGTAATTCGTGCTTATCTCTTTGTGTTGAAACGCCTGACTTACCACGTAGAGGTTTTCCGGCCACGAGCGGAATAAGATACTTCTGGTTGAGATAATAATTATGCAGTGAGACCTGCTTTTGGTTTTTGCTCCTTCAAAGAAAATTTAGATGCGACGAGTCTAATGAGTTACTCTAGAAGAAATTAACAGAATGAATGGTATGATACAGATACAGATAGCTTTATTTATCGTCGATGTTACAACATAGTACATTAGTCCACTAGGGACTATTATTATCGACATGCAAACATAACAGACATATAAATAAATACAGCACATAATAGCATCATATAATAAATTGATATTTGGTAGTTAAAACAAAATTTATATTTTTTAATTATGAAAAAGAAACTTTATACAATTATAAGATTAAACACATTAAAATTGTGCGCTAGACTTTTCCTTCATTACAGAGTCTGTCAACTATTGCCAACACTAAATGTCAACTACCTTATCCATGCTATCATTCTGTTTTACGGATAACCTTCGGTTATTGAGTAACTACTAATCTACATCATTGTGACGACTATTCAACTTGCAATATGAGTCAATTCAATTTTTTTTCAAATTTAGTTAAATTTTATTGCAGGATAAGCCATTTGGCGTTTTACCCTTAAAACAATACAGATACAAGAACTGGCTATGCATTAAAACATAGTTTGCAATTACATAGTTGGTTCCAAGTAATTATACCCTAAAGACCAATAATAATACTTCTATAGGAAAGTGCCTTTAACAAATACTTTCCAAGAGTTATGATTTTGTTTTTTGAACAAGGGTTCATTAGAACCCGAAACTTGTAAATTGACTGCAGGAACTATGGGGCAAATTTTGTCAAAATTTGGTCAAATTGATGGAATTTAACAACTATGCATATTTGCAATTGTAAGACAAGGTTTCAGTTAAATTTATTTCTGTAAATTTAATCGAAAATTGACATTAATTATTGTTCTGTTTAGTTTATTTGGGCTAAGCATCCATTTTCATCTTTGTTCAAGTAAAACGGGTGATTAAGAATTCCTTTTAGAAATTCCTTTATGCCAGTAAAATATGCTAGGAATCTTTTTTTTATATTGATTTTATTGTTGGAATAAAAAAGCTAATGGGGATGAAGTTATCTCATGTATTTATCTGTTAAAAGTTTTTAAAATGTCCAGCTTCGATCTTGCACTTTATTTTCTATTAAACAGTTTATAGATTGCAGATATTGACCGGATTGGCTATGTGAAGAGATTTCACACAAGCGTATTGACCATGGTATTACTAGCCAAATTAACATTTGAGTTTATTGACCAGGGGGCTGTGAACGTGACTGAAGAAGTCTGGTACCGGAACACATTTTCTCATTAATCCAATAGACCGCGAGGACAGACGTCTGACAACACTCGGGGAAACCAACTGTCAACTTTGCGAGGGTATAGCTCTTACAGTTAGCTTAAGTTGACTCCAAGCTTTAATTGGTATCAATACCGACATTTCGTTTGTAATTGTGACATAATTTGGAGAAAAAATGTATGATGTAGTAATAATATGTTGTACAAATGTGGTATTTGATAAATAATTTACGCTATTCAATCCAATCATAGAAGCGTGAAAACTCGTGGCTATATTGACTCAATTTGGCGCCTTGTTGGTCGAATGGAATTCCGGCTTCTATTCGAAGTAATTCGGGCTTATCTCTTTGGGTTGAAACTCCTGACTTTCCATGTATAGTATATCTGGCCGCGAGCGGAATTAGATATCTACGGTTGACAGAATGATTATGCAGTGAGACTTCCTTTGGATTTTGCCCCTTCAAAGAAAATAAAGATGCGATGAGGCGTGAATTTGTGGTAAGCCCATATAATGGCGAATATGACGACAAACTTCTTTTTAAAGGAGATTATGATATAAAAACTTGAATACCTTTAAAGGAAGCTGGAATGTTCAGAATTTTTCTTAAGAAGGTTCATCGTTATGTCCCGACGAAAGATCATTGTGATCGCTGTGATCAACAAGTTGCTGACAACTACAACGCTGCATGTGTAACCCACTGTACTGAGGTGACTTACCCCGTGCCTGTGGTTAACCACACCCTTTCTCATGTTGTGAGTGTGGGCCAACACGTTATACCAGACTTCTCCTTGACCATCATCCTAAGGACATACCTTAGACCACTCTGATAACTTCGATAAGTTTACGTGCGTCAAATACCCTTTGATGGACTGCAGGTCATTTTGAATATGGCGACCAAATAGGTAGCTGTGAAGCGTACAATTCCCAAATCCCCTTGAGGGCCCCACACAAGTGCCCCTTGATAATGTAAGGGACCGAAACACTGGGTTTGTTAACTTTCAGCCTCGATCAGTTATATAATTAAAGCATTGGGGGATTCCTGATATGTACCGAAACTGCGTCTTTCTACAACATGTGATTTACCGGACTAAATAAAATATATACACAAATATCTTTCTAAGCGATATTAGCATTTAATAAACCTATAATTATTTTTATTTTCTATTTTCGTCTGTAGTAAAACATTTTGAAATTTACTTTCGACGCCATTTTTATTCAGCTCAAAATTACGGGGATTTACCGTATAAAAAGCGCAGACTGTCCGAGGCGTGTCAAAGCCGATCGGTAGCGAGCGAAGATAGCCGAAGGATGTTCCGAGTGACCCTAGACCTGTATCAGTACTGTGGGTATACTGTAAATCATTGTCGATTTACATATTTCGAAAACAATGCCGAAAAGTACATCAAGTAAAACTGAGATCTCAGAAACCAATAAAGCTGCTCTTAGGTCTAGTATCTACATGATAGCACTATGCAACCAGCAACTGATCAATTCAATCCAACTTCTGAAGGTGAACCCAGTATTGAAACAGGGATAAAAGATATGTGTGCTGCACTGGTTGAAATGAAAGCCACGATGGTTACGAAAAACGAAATAAGAAAATTGAATGAAACAGTTGTCTTTAAAAGTGACATGGAATCTCCCTTAGGAATGACAAAAGTTAAATTATTATAAGTATGGAAAACTCGGATACAAGTCCTTGAAGGGACAGTCGTTGATCTAGATACAAATGTACATTGTAAAGAGAATGCTGCCCTCAAGCGTGAATGTGCTTATTTTTCTCACAAAAAAATGAGTATCTAGAGGAGAGGGTTTCTCTTTGCAAAAAAAGTCAGAACGACTTGGAACAATACACACAAAAAGCAAATATTCGAGTATGGGGTGTTAGGGGCATGAGCTGCCAAAATTCACACTTTTTTCATAATTTCTGATCGCCCCAACAGTAAGAGGCTTTGAAGGCCATCGAGAAACTAAATGATTGTCGTTGGAATGAGGAAAATCCATACAGTATGTGGCTTGTACGAACCGAAAACGTGTTCGAAAAGTAACAAAATTTAAATAACCGGGACGACAATTCATTCATTCTAAGCCTAAGTTAGTTCTAAACAATACTGTATCGTACATTTTCGAGACTAGAAGCACTAAAAAGCTTCTGAATTATACGTCTTGAGAAAAATAGCCAATAATTCTGTTCTTACGTCAAAATATCAACATTTTCACAGCTCATGCCACTTTAAGGGCGATTCAAAAGACGAATCCAGTGACCAGTGTTGTGATAAAATAATACCAGTACTAAATGACAAATTGAACATGACCCTAAAGACGGATGACATAGACATTGCCCACAGAGTTGGAAAGAAAGCTAAACTAATTCTCCGCGACCGATAATGGTCAAATTTATTCCCCGTAAACATAGGACCGAAATCCTGGCAAAACGTAAAGCTCTTAAGGGTCCAAGCTTTATTATAAGAGAGGATTTAACCCCTCAGAATCACATATTACTAATGCAAGCAACAGAACTGGAAGGTATTGATGCCTTGTCTTCAAATGGGACAATTCTTGTAAATCTATCGATGGTGAAATTAAACCGGTCACCTCAATTCCTGACTGGGATGGTTGCCAGTTACCAACGGAAGGTCGTGGGTTTCCTCCGGGCATAGAGCCCGGTTTCCTCCCACAATAACACTGGCAACGCTTCCATATAAGCGAAATAATCTTGAGCGCGGCGTAAAACACCAAACAATCAATCAGTCAATCAATTCCTGACATTAAACAGCGTGTCTAAAACTTCTTGAAGCAAACCAGGCAACCGAAGGCACGAAAGTGGTCAGCTCAGATTTTTCAAGTATGGACATACAAAAAAAAAACACTGTCTAGACTTACAAGATACGATTACAAACCAAACAACTATTGCGCCAAAAATAAAAGGCAACACTCTCAGTCTAAGAACATGTTCTTAGAAAAACTTTTCTAGATTCTTGATTTATCAAAGCCTTACCGACCGGACATAATTTGGAGGGAAAAAAACTCTTATTTGGGCATGAATGTAAAATAACCGAAGCTCTTAAAGCGTTGTGTTTAGGAAATGATTTACTATCTTTAATTAAAGCATGATACATCATGTACTCGTGGTTATATCGACTCAGTTTAGCGCCTTGTTGGCCGAATGGGAATTCGTTTTCTATTTGAAGTAAATCGTGCTTATCTATTTGGGTTGAAACGGTGACTCACCACGTAGAGGTCATCTGAACGCGAACAGTATAAGATAAATCTGGCCGAGAGAAAGATTATGCAGTGAGACCTGCTTTTGGTTTTTGTTCCTTCAAAAGAAAAGTAAGATGCAACGGATAAATATTAGGTCATTGACCAGTAATAAGTCTGTGTCCTTTCAGGTATCGATATCGTTTAAAATATTTGATGCTTTCGTTAATTTTAAATAAAAAACACAGTCTTCTGGGCATTGCAACCGGTCTATGGAACATTGTATACATGGCACCAACGTATGGAGATTATATGTTTTACATCAAAGATAAACATACTGTAATAAATAGTAATTGAAATCAAAGTTCACGTTACTTTTAAATAGGTCATTTCTAACGATGACTGGGGCCTCCGTGGCTCAGTAGGTAGAGGGTTGGACGATCAATCCGAACAGCCTTCCACCAATTGGGGCCCCGGGTTCGAATCCCACTCAGTCAAAAAAAAAATTGGAGAATTTTCTGACAGGGTTTTTACTCGAACAACCTATGTGGGATGGTTGCCAGTTACCAGCGGAAGGTCGTGGGTTTCCTCTGGGCATAGAGCGCGGTTTCCTCCCAAAATAAAACTGGCAACGCCGCCAAATAAGTGAAATAATCTTGAGCGCGGTGTAAAACACCAATCAATCAATCTAACGATGGTTGTGTTACAAACATAACTTGAAAATTACCTATAATAAAATTAACTATGTCTGTCCAAACGTTTTGACCATTGCACGCTGTAATGTTATTAATTATATTGTCCCTATTTTCTAATTTGATTGTTATGTTTCACGTAAAAGCCTTCTCGAAGGCTATTATGTTGTCACGTATTTTCTTCACCACACGCAGTTTAAAGTGGCATGACACTTTACTGTATGTGTCCTCTTCCCAGTAAAATCACGCTAAAGTTACAGGTATCTTTAAGTGGCATGAGCTGTCAAAATTCACACTTTTTTCATAATTTCCGATCGTCACGACAGTAGGAGACTTTAAAGGCCATAGAAAAACTAAATGATTGGCGTTGGAATGAGGAAAATCCATATAGTATGTGGCCTGTACGAACCGAAAACGTGTTCGAAAAGTAAACAAAATTTAAATAACCGGGACGACCATTTATTCATTCTAAGCCAAAGTTAGTTCAAAACAATACTTTATCGTACATTTTCGAGACTAGAAGCACTAAAAAGCCTCTGAATTATATATACGTCTTGAGATTGATTGATTGGTGTTTTACGCCGCGCTCAAGATTATTTCACTTATATGGCGGCGTTGCCAGTTTTATTGTGGGAGGAAACCGGGCTTTATGCCTGGAGGAATTCCACGACCTTCCGTTGGTAACTGGCAACCATCCCACATAGGTCGTTCGAGTGAAAACCCAGTCAGAAAATTTTCCAATTTTTTTTGGACTGAATGGGATTCAAACCCGCGACCCATTGGTGGAAGGCTGTTCGGATTGAGCTTCCATCGCTCTACCTACTGAGCCACGGAGGCCCCTATATACGTCTTTAGAAAAATAGCCAATAATTTTAAAATCATGTTTTAACGTCAAAATATCAACATTTTGGCAGCTCATGCCACTTTAATTAAATTGACCTAGATACCCAAGGACCTTTCCTTAAATATATCAAGTTTCTAAAGCTATGCAAATTAATTTTATGCTAATGTGTGTTAGTCGAATTGTTCTGGAATGTCTGAGAATCTATTTACAGGCGCTTTAATTGTATTTTGATCCGTCAGTTTCCAACTGCTTAGTGATGCTATGATATTAGATTGCGATATGGAATGTCAACGAGCCGGTTGCCAATTGTCCGTGATACGGTAAGAATTCCGCTAATTCAAGGACGAGCAATGTGAAGATAACAAATTATTAGACTTTCAGCATTGTTTAGTCTAAAACAACAGCAATGCTCGATAGGAGTATCGGTCGCTGCATGCAGGATGTAAGACACCCAACGAAGTCTCAAACTTTTAGAGTGGCTTTCGTAATGTTTTGAGTACTTGAATTAGCGGATTTTTTTACCGTATATACATTTGTTTGATCTGTGCATTTTTCTATCTGGAAATACCAGCCTGTTTACAAGATTTTATTCTGTGGATTTATATTTGGCGATTATCCCATCTGCTATACCAGTGAACTTTGTGAGTTCTCGGATTACAGTTTTCTATCTCGGTATTCTCAGTTTTTAGATTGTACACGTTCGTCATTTTGATATATGTTTTGTTTCCACTGTTTGTAAATACGTTACTTAGTCCGGGTTTCTGACTCCAAAATTATTTTTTTTTGTATTGACGGTCGTATTCTGGAGTCAGGGCTCATTGCAACCAAAAAGTCGTAGTAGCCTGCACGCTTCTGATTGGGAAGTTTGCGGTCAGATATAGACAGTAAATAACAACATAACTAACTCAAATAGTGTCATTACGACATTCGTGAAAAATTTAGCCTTTTGTAAAGTAAATTTAACGTTTAAAAACTGAAAAACCGCTAAACAGTGTTACGTCATCAATGGCGGAGAGTTTGAGACTTAGAGAAGGCAAAAGGGAAATTCAGAGGAAGAATAATGTTTACTGGCCGATCCTGCTCGTCCATATCAGACACTGGTAGGTAGCTAAATTGTCCATGAACGCGATTATGACCGTTTAGACACGACATGAGTAGGTTATATTGCTATTTCTTTGTCTAAATCGGACCTCATACTGTTCATGCGGGCAGCCAACGCCGGCTTTTTGATTAAAGTGAACCCTGACTCCAAAATACGGCCGTCAGTATAAAAAAAAATGGTAATTTTGGAGTCCGAAACCCGGACTATACGTTACTCTGTTTGTTTTTTAATCAAAATTTGTATATAGTATCTGCTGTTTTTGTTATTTCTTCTCTTACTTTTTGTCTCAGTTGACAGTTATAGTTTTTCATCGATGGTACGCGAGGTCTCACCAATGAGGAAGAGTTGCGAGTTACGTTCATGTACTTGCCGAAGGTTGGGTAATTCTTCTATTCATTAAGTCCGGTTGTCTCGCTGACTACGCCTGACAACGTCACTATATATGTAAATAATATTAAGCGCAGCGTGTTGTCGTCATTAAAACAATCGATCAGTCAATTATACTATGAGCCGACTAGTCGATAGAGTTCACGGTGGTTGAGGTATCGATACTGAAAGTGGTTCACCTGGAATTGGTTAAAGCCTTCTCTATGTAAATAATCTATAGCCGTCTTGGTTACGACTGTTGGTCCTGACTGTTATTGACAGTCTTTGAAAGGTCATATAATTGCCAGTGTCCGTTACAGACATCAGTCTATATAGAATTAATTGAATAAAAGTCGACCGAAGTCAAATTTTCTTGACTATAGATGGTGTATACAGAGCAGTTAAAACAAATGCACTCTCCCAAAAAAGAAACGCAACATCCATTCTTTTTTCAAACATGAATTTTTCCAAAAATGTGCGTGATTGACACATGACAACAGGATCATGTTATAATTTAAATGTCCGATAATTGAATTAAGCCCCTGATAGTGGCTGTTGATCACACGTGACTTTCGGGTCAGCCTTTGTGTAACGCTACACGAGGAAGGCGTAGGGCAGTTGCACGTGCGAATCACGTCTTATCTTTATGCGGGTTTAATGGGTTTAAGGCTGCGTCTCCACCAAATTTCACGTGTCACGTATCACGTCATGTGTCATGCATGACACGTGTTACGTGACATTAGGGGTTTCCACTGGATATCACATCCAACATGTCACATGTCATTCTTCCTGTGTTCGCCCACGCTCACTTTACCCGTGGGACAAGTGGAACCAAATCCGTCATTTCTAATTGAATATGCATGTAAACTTTATTGGATTCGATCACCAATCAGAATCGGCGTTACTTATTAAAGTATCCATTCAGTGATCAAAACAAAGATGAAGGACTTTTCGGTTTACACTTCAATTCGATGACACGTCTCAAAAACTGAAGAGCTCGAACGTTTAGAAGATAATTTTTGATTGGTCCGACAGGAATTGGGCGTTCCCAGAAAACGAGGCTTTGAATCGCATTTGGCTAAGGGGTAAAGGGTGAGCTTGTTGAGAATTTAACCCTGGGTATCCGAGGATGGTGTTCGCCATGAGTGACGGTTCAGACTCATCTGACGAGGAAATTCTTGCTCTATGTCTGCAACAGGCCCTCAATATGGTGCAGGGACCATTACTAATTGCGACCAGAAAGGGGCGAATTTACCAGAACGTTTCTCTGTTTCATGGACAATCCAGACAGAGAATTATTCTTCAATTTCACAGGCTCTTTTAAATTCGATACGAACACGGGGAGTTACAAAAAGGGAAAGTAAAAGTTGTGTAAAACCAAGGGAAACCCCAGATCGGACAGACGTGAAACGTGACACGGGTAAAAAGAATGAACATGTTCATTCTTCAAAAACGTGTCATTTCACGCGTGAAATTTGAAACGTGAAAAGTGACATTGATGGAAACGGTTCCTACCAAAATCATATGTTTCTATTTCTTGTCACGTGTCACGTGACACGTGAAACTTGGTGGAAACGCAGCCTAAAAGACACACAACCGCTCAATTGAATTCAGTCGTTAAATTGTTTCACGAAGTTGCTACAATATGTCAAGACTAGACGCAGCTACCCGGAACGTCGTCATTGGTTGTCTCCTGACCGGCGAATCACGGAATGCAGTCGCTAGACTTTATAATGTTCACCGGAGCACGAGTTCCAGACTGTTGCAACGGCACCAGCAATCCGGTTCAGCAGTTGATCGTCAACGTTCTGGCCGACCTAGGATCACATCAGCAGCCCAAGATCACTACATCCGGTTACTTCACCTGCAAAACCGAACCAAAACAGCAACAGAAACAGCATCAAATATCCCAGGATTTTATGCGTGTGGTTGTCTAGATATCCACATCTAAGTGTCGTCTCTAATCATAAGATTATATGCGTGTCGTTGTCTAGATATCCACATAATCTCTAATCGTAGGGTTAAATACGTGTCCCTGTCTGGATGTTAATCTAAGCATAATCTCTCATCGTAGGACTATAAGCGTGTCCATGTCTAGATGTCAAATTCAAAGCATTATCCCTAAATGTAGCATTCTGTGGGTGCGACTGTCAGGGTGTCAAAACCCAAACATTGTCCCTGTTTATCATTTAATTAATTCCCTAAACCAATAACAAATCCATGATGTGTAAATAAATACCTTGTGGGTTTGTTGGATAACCTCTGTAGAATATGAGAAGTTATTCTAAAAACCATTATCCTTTCCTAATACATTTCATCCACAATTATTTACTGTTGACATAAATTATTTGCATGTTGTTTGTCGCGAGGTCTGGTCGAATCTTGACGCTTCCTTGGTCACTTATTGAAACGGACACGGTCGCCGACTGTAATCACGACGGTGTAAATGAAAATGTACAACCAGACAAAACTAATCGTTAGTTTTGGGGCGTTGAGTGTCCGTCCCCGTAGAGCTTTAAAGGAGGGGAAAACAAATAAACAACATGAAATTGTAACGAACAATCACCTCAAGAGTGTCAATTTTTAAGCTGTAAATCTTACCTTCGTCTTAGGGTGATGCAGAAAATTGCACATGTTTAAATTGGGTCACAAAAACGATGGGGGCCGCCATTTGTAAAACGAGAAATTGACCGGAAACAGATGTGCCTAGAAATTAACCTAGGCTCAAATGGCAGACAAAGAAAGTTGACCAATTTCACTCGCACGTGCGCATTTGGGTTGCTGGGTATGCGTCTACTGATTGGCCGAAGGAGACACACCCCTAAGCACTGTTGTGATGATGGCGGCCAAGTAGGCAAGTCGGTCTCAGTCGAAATCCGATGGTTTTAAATAACTTCACTTTAAGACTGTGCGGTGGGAAAAAATCGTAAAAATATGTATATAGTACCATTGAAAAGGGAAATTCGCCGTCCGTTTTGTGCATTTGCCAGTTTTATTTGTTTTCTCCTCCTTTAATGCCACATGGTAAACAGACTGCCTTTTGTACCATCTTAATTGTCTTTCACTACTGGTTGGTCGTCAACATGCAGTGGCCACGCCCGATTGGCACTCTGCTTCTTGGGGAAAGTTAAAGTGGTATGAGCTGCCAAAATTCACACTTTTTTTCATAATGTCTGATCGTCATGTCAGTAAGAGGGTTTGAAGGCCATCGACAAACTAAATGATTGGTGTTGGAATGAGGAAAACCCATACAGTATGTGGCCTGTACGAACCGAAAACGTGTTTAATAAGTAAACAAAATTTAAATAACAGGGACGACCATTCATTCATTCTAAGCCAAAGTTAGTTTAAAACAATACTTTATCGTACATTTTCGAAACTAGAAGCACTAAAAAGCTTCTGTATTATACGTCTTGAGAAAAATAGCCAATAATTTCAACATTCTTTTTTAATGTCAAAATATCAACAATTTCGCAGCTCATGCCACTTTAAAGGGGACCTTAATGGCAATTCTTTCAGACATTCTTTCATTGATTCTTCTTATTTGTTTATGTTTATGTGTTTTTTTCGGTTTGATTATATCTAAGGCAGGACTTATTGCATCACCTTGATCAAGACTGTGCTGCAACTGGCATCACAAGGTTAACTCCTGACTGATGCCCATAATACTTTAGAGTACATAAATATATTCAGTGGAGTACGAAATTTTGACCAATCTATCAGCCAATAAAGAAAATGCTGTTCACATCGAGTCTTTCTAGATTCAAAGGAGTACTGGTAACAACTCTATTGCCTATAGTTGAAGTTCTTCAAACTATGTTGCCAAATTATATTGATGATGGGTGGCAAACAGAGTTGAAGGACCGACCATATTGGAAAACATGTAACTCTATTGTTCGCGGATTTTCCTTCAATTTCTCCTAATTCAACCCAAGCGGCCCCAACTTTACACACATTCAGTTCGATCCTTTAATTCGCCGTTCCACCAAAAAAAAAAGCGTTTCCCAAGTTAATTTTGACAGAATCGAAGAGGCCAGCGGGAGATTCGGGCTGTCCTTGGAAAAACGACGAGGATGCAACACAAATGTGAGTGTTTGAACGCTTTTTGTTTGGTGGAACAATAAACTAAAAGATTGAACCGAACTGTATTAAGTTTGGGCCGGTTCCGTTGCTTAAATTAAGAGAAAACCTGAGCACAAAGTGTTGATTCTCAGTTTTATATGTTTTCCAATATGGCCGCTCCTTCAACTCTGTTTGCCACCCATCATCAATATCTTTTGGCAAAAGAGTTTGAAGAACTTTAACTATATTGCCGAGTACTCATACGTGGAAGAACAACCGTTTTTGTTGGCACAGTTAAATACATATGAACAGAACTAGTTTTGTTCATTTTGATTGGACGTGTTAATTATTGATGTAGACACCGGGCTTCCAATCTCAAATTTCCCTTCGATACTTTTGCGCTACACAAATATATCTGAATAGGATTACTATTATAGAATAACGATAGAGATAGGATACAAAATCAATCCTTCTAGTCGTTGGTTATCGTTAAGTGTACACGACAGGTGTAACTAGGCACTAAACTATGCAGCTTACTCTAAAATGTATCCATAGTGATTGAAAACGCATTGGGGGTAATCATTAAAATTCATAGTTCAACTTGTAATATGCATCTGTCAGTAAAAGCTCTCTCTCAAAAGTAGCACTACATTACACAATGAGCTATATACTGAGCTAACAGCCGATTTGGGTCATATCCGGACCGGGTATCGAACCTTCATTACACCGTCTGCCACCTATTGTCAACACTAAATGTCACCTGCCGTTTATGCTGTTCACTTTCAACGGGCAACCTTCGGTTAGTGGGCCTAACTTCTAATCAACACCATTGTGGCGACTATTTAACGTACAATACGTGAACAATTTGGTCAAATTGATGGACTACAGACAACGATACATATTCACCATGGTAAGACAAGGTTTCAATTGACCTTCCTTTATTTATGTCAATTCAATCCACACTTTGGCATTAACTAGTGTTCCCTATGGTTTATTGATAAATCAGTTTACTATATTTGGGCTAAGCATCAATTTCCCACTTTGTTTGAGTAAAACGATTAATTAAGAATTCCTTTTACACAGACTAAATTCCGACGTGAACGTCTCTATGCCCCGTATTTATCTGTTAACGGTTTTTGAAATATCAAGCTTCGAATGCAATCTTGTTCCACAAATCAGTTTTTTCTGTGTAATAGTTTATAGACAGTAGATATAGATCTGATTAGCTGTGTGACGAGATTTCGTACAAGCGTATTGACCATGGTATTACTAGCCAAATTAACATTTGAGTTTATTGACCAGGTAACTCTGAAAGTGACAAAAGAAGTCTGTTTCCGGAACATGTTTTCTCATCAATTTAATACACCGCGAGGAAAAACGTCTGACAACACTTGGGAAAGCCACGAGAAGTTACCTCTGTGTTATAAGTGTAAAGAAATAGGAGCTCTCCATTGAGTACAGAAACAAGGTAATATAATACATCTTGCGCTAGAGATGATTGTGAAGTGAGAGGATCATTGAGTTTCCTGTTTATGGGTGATTGGGATTACGATGCAATGATCCGTATGTAAGACGTCTTAGTCACTCTCCAAAGAGCAGGTCCATTCTCAGGCGTGATACCGCGCATCCTACTACTCTGCCACGTTATTTAACTAACGATGAAAGGAAGACACATACAAGCTACTAAGACCAACTCGGCCTGAGTATGACACATATTAGTCGTCAATGTGTTTCGTCACTTTCGACAATATATAATGAAAGTGGCATGAGCTGCCAAAATGTTGAAATTTTGATGTTAAAACAGAATGTTGAAATTATTGGCTATTTTTCTCAAGACGTATAATTCAGAAGCTTTTTAGTGCTTCTAGTCTCGAAAATGTACGATAAAGTATTGTTTTGAACTAACTTTGGCTTAGAATGAATGAATGGTGGTCCCGGTTATTTAACTTTTGTTTACTTTTCGAACACGTTTTCCGTTCGTACAGGCCACATGCTGTATGGATTTTCCTCATTCCAACGCCAATCATTTAGTTTTTCGATGGCCTTCAAAGCTTCTTGCTGTCGTGACGATCAGAAATTACGAAAAAGTGTGAATTTTGGCACCTCATGCCACTTTAAGAAACTGTATCACTTTCCAAAAGGGCCTTGTGAGGAATTAACAGTATAAGTGACAAATCCCAGTTGTTCGACAAAATGAGTAAGCTGCATGGTTGGGCAAACGTCAGTGAATTTACGGATACGCATTTTCCCCGGAGTAAACACATTAAATTTACATTAAGAACGGACAAACGGGTTGCCCTGTCTATCGCTTATCCCATGAGGTGTGCCCTCACTTTATAATTTCTCATGTTTTTTGTAACTTGCAAAATGCATATTTCTGGGGTGCCTCTGTGACAGCAGAATAAAACAATCTTATTTGAGCATTCATGTGAAATAAACGAAGCCTTAAAACGTTGTATTTAAGAAATATTTTTCTATCTTTAATCAAAGCCGGATATACCATGTACTCGTGGTTATATTGACTCGATTTGGCGCCTTGTTGGCCGAATGTGAATTCGTTTTCCATTGGGAGTAATTCGTGCTTATATCTTTGTGTTGAAACGCCTGACTTACCACGTAGAGGTTTTCCGGCCACGAGCGGAATAAGATACTTCTGGTTGAGATAATAATTACGCGGTGAGACCTGCTCTTGGTTTTTGCTCGTTCAAAGAAAATTAAGATGCGACGAGTCTATCGAGTTACTCTAGAAGAACCCAATGGAAACCGATCGGTTAACTCCGTAAGCCGGATTTTTATCCCACATTGAGATTGTCATATGCTTAGTTGAAATTAACAAAATGAATGGTATGATACAGATACAGATCAGATACAGATAGCTTTATTTATCGTCGATGTTACAACATAATACATTAGTCCACTAGGACTATTATTATCGACATGCAAACATAACAGACATATAATTAAATACAGGACATGATAAAAATATAAACTAAAAGTTAATTTGGTCAAATTGATAGAATTTAACAACTATGCCTGTTTGCAATTGTAAGACAAGGTTTCAGTTAAACTTACTTTATTTCTGCCAATTTAATCGAAACTTTGACATTAATTGTTGTTCTGTTTAGTTTATTTTGGCTAAGCATCCATTTTTATCTTTGTTCAAGTAAAACGGGTGATTAAGAATTCCTTTTAGAAATTCCTCTATGCCGGCAAAATATGCTAGGAATCTTTTGTTTTATATTGATTTTATTGTTGGAATAAAAAAGCAAATGGGGATGAAGTTATCTCATGTATTTAGCTGTTAAAAGTTTATTAAAATGTCCAGCTTCGATCTTGCACTTTATTTCTATTTGACAGTTTATAGACCGGGTATATTGATCGGATTGGCTATGTGACGAGATTGCGTACAAACGTATTGACCATGATATTACTAGCCAAATTAACATTTGAGTTTATTGACCAGGTAGCTGTGAACGTGACTGAAGAAGTCTAGTTCCGGAACACATTTTCTCATTAATCCAATAGACCGCGAGGACAGACGTCTGACAACACTTCGGAAAGCCAACTGTCAACTTTGCGAGGGTATAGCTCTTAGAATTAGCTTAAGTTGACTCCACGCTTTAATTTGTATCAATACCAACATTTCATTTGTAATTTTGACATAATTTGGAGAAAAAATGTATGATGTAGTAATAATAAGTTGTACCAGAAGTCTAGGAAAAGGGAAATGTGAAATGTCGCATTACCCCATGTTCAGGGCACTGGCGCTTTCAGCCTGCTTATACTACACAATGTGACGTTTATGCGCGGTAGATTTTGAAATTGTCAACGGTTGCGCAATTTCAAATCAGAAAATAAATTCATTCTCCACTTACTGCATCTATCGGCAATTCCAGTAACCGCAGTTCGGAGAATGCATTGGTTGTTATAAAAGCTTTACCGAACACGCGACTCCGGTATCTCCTTTTCGACTCAAATCGTTCCAAACAAGTATTCTTGTCTCATTTTCAACTATATGAAGTTCTTCGGAAACTTTAACTTTTGCTCCATCAAGTACTGTTGTCATATCTAAAACGTTCGCCATGTTTTTTCTTATGCATCCCATAATAGTTCATAGGAGGAAGTGAAGACGTGGGACGCTTCACACTTCCACATTCATAGACTTCTGGTTGTACAAATGTGGTATTCGAGAAATAATTTACTTTATTCAATCCAAACATAGAAGCGTGAAAACTCGTGGCTATGTTGACTCAATTTGGCGCCTTGTTGGCCGAATGGAATTCCGGCTTTTATTCGCAGGAATTCGTGCTTATCTCTTTGGGTTGAAACTCCTGACTTACCATGTATAGTTTATCTGACCGCGAGCGGAATTAGATATCTATGGTTGACAGAGTGATAATGCAGTGAGATTTCCTTTGGTTTTTGCCCCTTCAAAGAAAATTAAGATGCGACGAGGCGTGAATTTGTGGTAAGCCCATGTAATGGCGAATATGGCGACAAACTTTTATTTTAAAGGAGATTATGATATAAAAACTTGAATACCTATAAGGGAAGCTGGGATGTTCAGATTTTTTTCTGAAGGGGGTACATCGTTATGTCCCGACGATAGATCACTGTGATCGCTGTGATCAACAAGTTACTGACAACTACAACGCTGCATGTGTAACCTACTGTACTAAGGTGACTCACCCCGTGCCTGTGGTTGCCCACGCCCTTTCTCATGTTGTGAGTGTGGGCCAACAGGTTATACCAGACCTATCCTTGACCATCATTCTTTGTATCATGGTTGCGGCGTTCGCACTCGAGGTCACACCTCTCAGAATATCTTCCATACTCTCGGGAAGCCATTCAATAACTCTAACAAGGACATACCCTAGACCTGTATCAGTGCTGTGGGTAAACTGTAATTCATTGTCGATTTACATATTTCGAAAACAATTCCGAAAAGTAAATCAAGTAAAACTAAGGCAACCAGCAACTGATTAAATCAATCTATCGTCTGATGATGAGCCCAGTATTAAAACAGGGATAAAAGATATGTGTGCTGCCCTGGTTGAAATTAAAGCCACGACGGTTACGAAAAATGACTTAAAAGACGAATCTAGTGATCAGTGCTGTGATAAAATAATACCAGTACTAAATGACAAATTGAACATGACCCTAAAGACGGATGACATAGACATTGCCCATAGAGTTGGAAAGAAAGCTAAACTAATTCTCCTCGACCGCCGAAAGTGCCTCGCTGTTGGCGATGTGTTCCACAAGGGGTGTTGGTGTTTTAATGCTAATTAGCTTTAAAACACCAACATCCATTGTGGGGCACATCGCCAATAGCGAGGCACATACTGCGATTTTAATAAAACTTTTGATTGTTTCTAACTCTTCTTAGTCTAATGAACTCATTCCGATTAAGAAATTGTGAAATTGACGTTTAATTAGCCTTTAAACACCAACATCCCTTGTGGAGCACATCTCCAATGATTCGATTCTCGTTTTAAAATCTCTCCGTTATAAGATATAGGTACTGTAATTTCCATCCACTCGGATAACTTCGGGGATTTACGTACGTCAAATACCTATACCTGTATGGCAGGCTGCATGCCATTTTGGATCTAAGGATTTTCTGTCAAATGACTTACTTTAATAGAAGAACCGCGATCATTCAGAATGTAGTGTTTTATAGCTGTAAATGATGATGTATTTTGGTGCCGCTTAACATTTGTTTACATAGAACTAAAACGTGGAGGATCTTACCGCACTTGTATATGGTTACTACATGTATTTTGGTGTTATGAGACAAGTTTTTATTCTGACTAAAATTCTGAAACTAGAGCTGAAACTAAGTAAAATAACGTCAATCTTGGCGATTGCCAGGTGATTTTGTGTGAAGCTTAAAGTGGCACGAGCTGTCAAAATGCTGATATTTTGTCTTTAAAACAGAATGTTTACATTTTTGGCTATTTTTCTCAAGACGTATAATTCAGAAGCTTTTCAGTGCTTCTATTCTCCAAAATGTACGATAAAGTATTATTTTGAACTGACTTTGGCTTTATAGAATGAATGAATGGTCGTCCCTGTTATTTACATTTTGTTTGCTTTTCCAACACTTTTTCGGTTCGTACAGGCCACATACTATATGGAGTTTCCTCATTCCAATGCCAATCATTTCGTTTGTCGATGGCTTTCAAAAACTCTTCTCAGTCCTACATGTATGTGGAATGGTTGCCAGTTACCAGCGGAAGGTCGTGGGTTTCCTCTCGGCACAGAGCCCGGTTTCCTTCCACAATAAAACTGGCAACGCCGCCATATAAGTGAAATAATCTTGAGTAAAACACCAAACAATCAATCAATCAATCAATCAAAATCTCTTACTGTTGGGACGATCAGAAATTATGAAAAAAGTGTGAATTTTGGCAGCTCATGCCACTTTAAGCTGCTTTGGTGAGATCACGTAATGCACCATTTTATTTAACTATGGGAATATTTTTTTCACAAAGTTATGTGTTGATTTATGGCTTCTGAACATCTTCTCCGGACAAGGTAAAATAGCTGGACCATTGACATAATTATGCAGATTTTTACCCTAGTAGATGCCGTCTGTCCTGTATTGTCTACACAGACAATTCATGTTCATCTCCTTGTATACATACTTACAGAAACCGGAAGATGAAATTGAACTGAATGTTTATCATCGGTAATCATATTAACTTGCAAAGTGATTACCCGTCGGAAATGTGTCAATAACTCAAAGAAGGTAACGTAATTGTCAACGATAGTTGTCAGTCGTAACTGGACTAGAACAATTACAGATGCCATAGAGTCTAAATAATGCATATCTTTTCTCGCCATTGCAAATTGTGCATCGTCTTTAATTATATCACAGGAAATGTTATCTGTGGTCAAGTATTCAAATAAACCTCCTTGGTATTCACACTGACTTGCATCAATGTTAATTGAACACTGGTCAGTTGATTATGCTGCTAATTAGATTTATACGTTTAGTCCTTTAGTCTGCTAGACAAGGTATTTCCAATTCACATGTATTGTTTGTACCCCTTCTTGTATCCTACTCCTACTTAAACTAAAATCACTAAATAATTTATCAGACCTTTAAAAGGCTTGTCTTTAAGATACATCTGGACGTTTTAAACGTGGCGCACATCAGTTAACAGAATAGAGCCGCCAAATAATCAAATTAAGTATGTATGTATAAACGTTTTAAACAATGCATCTGTGTTTTTCTTTTTGGTGGGAGGGTAAATTTTTTTAATATAATATAATGAAAAATATAACATCGGATACCATTTACCATATATTCGGGTAACAATTATTATTAATAATAACGGCCATTGTCTATCTCATGTGGATACGGAAGTCCTTTAACCAGGTTCTCATCTTATACATATTTACAGATCTGATTAACCTTATAGGTTAAGTGTGTATCGATATCCTACTAACGACGTCCACACAGTTTATACCTATCCGGATTTGGTGTCCTGTAATTTTCACATAAATCATTGTATAATAAGTGTATCAGCACTATTGTACCAATTGCTTTATAGGTATTTTGCTTTAGTAGGATTTCCTTCGCTAAAGTAAAAAACAAACACACTGTAACTAAAAAAACACACGGTCTAAACTCGAAACGGATCTTTTGAGACTGATACTATTTTGCTGATTTTTTTACCCTGACTGCAGTTGATTTCGAACCAGTTATTTTTTAAGGATTTACGTTTTATTTTCTTCAGTGAGAACGGAGTAGATTTTATAGGGAGTCATCCATCATAGCCATTATCTACATTTGAATTACAGAAGAAAAGCTTTTTACAAAAGAGGATGATCTAACGACTCTGAGATGTCATCAATATCATCGTTGTCTGGGACATCTGTCAAGAGAAAATCTCGACATAAGACAAATATCTAAAAATGACCCATTATGCTTCCCTGAAGCCAATTATTGGCTGTCTGCCTCGGGATAAACCATCGATAACCTCTCGTCAGTCGATATGTCACCTTATAGGCTGAGGAGTGATTTGTTTACACAGACAAGTGGAATATTGGGACTATTTTATCGTGACAAATGCCATCAAAGAAGATGTATAGATCTACGTAAAAGACTCTTGATGTGCACTTACCAATGTAAAAATATATTAATCTATGCTCTTACAGTGTAGCTAAATGTATATATTGGTTTAACTACACTATGTGGTGAGTAATAGACAAGCACGCGGTATTCGATTTCGTCCCCAACGCATGCATTAAACTAATGTATTTCTTTATCAGCACTTTATCTGCTTTCTATATAACACTTCTTACAACATTGGAGTCTCGGTCATCCAGTGGGTTAGAGTCTCAGTCCCAGTCTCACGCAGACCAAATAAAAATGTTAGTGGATTTTTCACTCGTCAGCTGTCAGGTATTCGCCAAAGGTTGGGGGTGTGCTCCAGGCAACGAGCCCGGTTTCCCACTCAACCTATCAACGCCGCCATATTCGTGAAACAATCTTGGAGGAGGCGAAAAACATCAATCAATCAATCTTAAACCATTCATCCAAATTGAAATATATTGAACACCAGTGAACAGTGTAAACTGCAAATTTGGTTTAAACTTTACATATTTTGACCTATGTGGGGTGGTTGCCAGATACCACCGGAAGGTCGTGGGTTTCCACCGAGCATAGAGCCCAATTTTATTCCCACAATAAAACTGGCTACGCCGCCATATAAGTGAAATGATATTGAGCGCGACGTACAGTACCAAACAATCAATCCATCAACCATATTTTAACATTGTCCCATATTGTTTTATTGTGCTTCAATTTGGTTCAAAGACCCGTGAAAAAATGCACTTTTTCCCAAAATGTCCTTAGAGGGTTTACTGCCAGACGCGTTCAATTACAACTGGCTTAAGGGGTATCGAGAAGTTGAATGAATATCACAAAGTATTGCAACATTGAACTTGACAAGCCACTATTTTGAACGCGGGGTAAAACATCAACCAATCTGTCAGAGATTTGATATAGCAGAATAACCGTCGTCCTCTCGTCATTGAAATATTCCGGTATTAACAGAGACAACACAAGCAACTATACAATTACCTTTGTTACAACTTACAAAAACAGACATTCAATTTCAAACAATGTGTGCAATATTTAGTTTGCCCAGATGAACAACAATCCGATACATTTTACCAAATCCAGTTTTAGCCTAAAATGCTAGTCCGCTACTGTTTTTTTCCCTGAAAGATATCTCCGTTCCTTTAACTTTATTGACATACTAAATGTTTATATAGGACAATTGTCTTTACTTCAAATATTATATTTAACTTTCAGCAACTCATTTCATCAAGAATCTGTCAGTCGATTTGCGTCTTTGTTTCGTATTCCTTAAAGGCACACTTGCTGGGAAAATCCAGAATACTGTTTACTTAAAAAACAGTGAGCGGTTTTCTGTATTTTTCTCAGACATTTTTTGTCTATATGCATTTGTAATAATGACAATAAGATTGTAAAGCTGTAAGGGTCATTCCTAATATTGTTATATCACTGCTTAATCTGTTTGTCTTTTACCTGTATATATAGCAATGTTGTTGCTCATGTACCTCACTCCTGATGATGACTGAATAAAAGTTGAAATATTGAGTCAGTATGAAGTTTTCGTTTTTCGGAAAACACTACTTGTGTACTACGTTAAACTAATCAGTGGAACTACTGGATTATAAGAAATTAGGAACTTTCTATTGTTACCAAAAATAAAACGTTTTGTCATCATTTAGTATTTTAATTTGAAATTGAAAATTAGATTTGTCAAGTACCCGCAATGCAAACAAACCCCGAACCTGAGCATGCGCACCAGCTCCGTAATGTTTGAGTCATGTGAGTGATCGAACCGCACAGTAAAATTCTTGTACTTTATCTAAGAAATACAGACTGATGATCGGATAAGAGTGACTCGAAAAGCCTGCCGATAATGTTGTTTAGTGTAAACCACAGACAAAAAGGCCTGAAATGAGGTTAATCCAACCACAAATTTGATCCGCACTGATCGTTGTTGTTATAATCAGGCTTCAATTGTTCGTTTGTTTTTCACCCCTATTTCTACTTTCTAAACCTAAATGGACATGTTTTATGTGCCCTATGTTTACTTTTAGTGGTTTTAGTCGTAGTAAGCCCATGCAATTTGCTTTTCTTAACAACTGTTCAACAGACTACGGTAGCAAGTGAGCCTTTACGCTAATGGATGGCTGTGACGAACAAAGAGTAGTGAAAATTATCAGCAATGATTTATAACCAAAAGCAACAAGTCAAGAAATGTTGTAGAACCATCAGGACGGTTAACCAAATACCCTTCTGATCAAATATACACGCCTTGTGTGTAGAATACAGTTAATACGTCAGACAACTTAGTTTTGTTCTTGTAGAATTACCTTGGCAACCACAGATCATAATAAAATATATACCACTTCTTGGATGTAAGTAAACTTACTAACAGCGGAAATAAAGTATTAAATATGTTTTAGATATACTTCAGTCACATGGCTATTTTACCAAAACAAAAATCCTTAAGCCGACCGATGATTGGGTTAAATGTCTTCCATAAAACATAAATGTGTTTCTTAGACTCTGGCAGCGATTTGATTACAAACTGTCACAACAATCATTCTATTCAAACAATCAACCTCTTAAGACAATATATGTGTATCACAAGGATGTTTCCTTTAACATTTACTTTGGTGTACGGTTCTGTTTAATATGGGTGATAAGGACGTCGATGGATACATTTAAGCACACATAAAGAAGGTGTATAAGGTGTATATCTTGTAAGGTTACGATAAATGAAGTACACCAGATAATTTCACCTCTTTGATTTGATTGGATAGCATAAGTGTGACTTTGAATCCAAAGCTATTATTTGAAGTTCCAGCACCGTTCAATTCTCACCGAAACAAAACTAACAGCATCTCGGTCAATAAGTATGCCTCGCGTAGGTTAAGCTTCTGCCTACATGCGGTCTAATACAATTGACTGTGAATTGCAGTTCAGCTGAACAGTAGTAACCCTGCCCGTCGTAGAAATCTACTTAAAACTCACAGTTATATTCATCAAAGCCCCTCACAAAGTCACGTGGAATTAAAAAGAGTCTTAATATCTAAAAGTTGAATTCGAAGTAGAATATTTGGTTGTATAACGCTTATCGGCAGAATGAGACGTCTCGATAGAATACAGTCAATCACGCTTCAGATGATTGCCGGTCTATTTTCACTTCATACAGTGAGAGTTGCTTGGATACTACTAATTTACGGATCGTCACATCTTCATATCACCGAACGAGTTAAAATCAAAGGGCGTTTTGGATCACAAGCGCCTTTCCTCCATATATATCATTTCTGTTCACGCTATGCTAAACTTGCCCGAGCGGTTCAATCGATTTGGAACACGAGTAATTCCTAGAGAAGCCAGGATTACTGTCCATAACCAAAAGCAGTCAGTACAGTCACTATGGCGTCAAACTGGTCTATAACTAGCACAATATACTACCTTACCCGTCTATAATTTATTGGTATCGGTCTGTATGTTGCCCCAACGAGAACATACATCTGGGACAAATTTTATAACCTCAACAAAATAATCACGATGTCTAAATGTCGTCTTTCTGAAGTGTTGATTTTTCAACAGAAGTATTTCTCTCTTGAATTATTCGAAGTTTTTTAAAATATTTTAGCGAAGTAGCTATGTTGTATTGTCCTTCAACTAAAATTGAGCTTCAACTATCTTAACTGCAATACAATAATGTTAATAATGTTATTTCTGAAATTATTCGGTTTGTAAAAAAAAAAATCTAAAATAACATGATAAGCAAGACCAGAGGTATAAATGCACATATTTATGTATATAAAATATATTGGCATAAAATGCCTACATAATCTACTTAATAAAAAGCTGGCTAAGGAAGCGAGTCTAGTTCTAAACGGGATAATCAGTTTACGTATCAACAAATCTCCGAAAGATAAAACACATTTTGTTACAAACCTCATTCAGGCACAACCATCATATCTGTAGTTTAGAGAAACATGCTGTTATGTATAAGTCTGGCACAATTGAAGGAAAGTTGTTGGTATGTGTGCACCAGCGAATGTTACTGCAGTAAGATTTGAATACATTTTTAATGACATAGCACAATTTCTAAATTCTTTAGAAAGTAAGTTTGCTAATTCACAAAGCTTCTTTCTTCTGATTTAAAATGTCTGCGTTATAAGATATAGGTACTGTAATTTCTATCCACTCGGATAACTTCGGGGATTTACGTACGTCAAATACCTACACCTGCATGTCATTTTGAATGTAAGGATTTTCTGTAAAACGCCGTTTACTTCTATAGAAGAACGTCGATCATTCAGAATGTAGTGTTTTATAACTGTAAATGATTATGTTATTTTGGTGCCGGTTAAGATTGTTGTACATAAAACTAAAGTATGTAGGATCTTACGGCACTTGTCTATGATTACTATTTTGGTGTTTCCTCTCTTCTTGATGATATAAGTTTTTATTCTGACTAAAATTCTGAAACTAGCACTGAAACAGTGTAAAATAAGGTAAATCTTGGCGATTGTCAAGTGATTTTGTGTGAAGTTTAAAGTGGCATGAGTTGCCAAAATTCAAACTTTTTCGTAATTTCTGATTGTCACGACAGTAAGAGGCTTTGAATGCCATCGAAGAACTAAATGATTGGCCTTGGAATGATGACGATTCATGCAGGTTGTGGCCTGTACGAACCGAAAACGTGTTCGAAAAGTAAACAAAATTTAAATAACCGGGACGACCATTCATTCATTCTAATCCAAAGTTAGTTCTAAACAACACTTTATCGTACATTTTCGAGACTAAAAGCAATAAAAAGTTTCTGAATTATACGTCTTGAGAAAAATAGCCAATAATTTCAACATTCCGCTTTAATGTCAAAATATCAACATTTTGGCAGCTGATGCCACTTTAAGCTTGTTTTCGTGAGACCACATAATGCACCATTTTATTTAACTAAGGAAATATTTTTTCACAAAGATATGTGTTGATTTATTGCCTTCTGAACATCTTCTCTGAACAAGGTAAAATAGCTGGACCATTGACATAATTATGTAGATTTTTACCCTAGTAGATGCCGTCTGTCCTGTATTGTCTACACAGACAATTCATGTTCATCTCCTTGTATACATACTTACAGAAAACGGAAGATGAAATTGAACTGAATGTTTATCATCGGTAATCATATTAACCTGCAAAGTGATTACCCGTCGGAAACGTGTCAATAACTCAAAGAAGGTAACGTAATTGTCAACGATAGTTGTCAGTCGTAACTGGACTAGAACAATTATAGATGCCATAGAGTCTAAATAATGCATACCTTTTCTCGCCATTGCAAATTGTGCATCGTCTTTAATTATATCACAGGAAATATTATCTGTGGTCAAGTATTCAACTAAACCTCCGTGGTATTCACACAGACTCGCATCAATGTTAATTGAACACTGTATGTGGTCAAGCATTCAAATAAACCTCCGTGGTATTCACACTGACTCTCGCATCAATGTTAATTGAACACTGTCTGTGGTCAAGTATTCAAAAACACCTCAGTGGTATTCACACTGACTAGCATCAATGTTAATTGAACACTGTCTGTGGTCAAGTATTCAACTAAACCTCCGTGGTATTCACACTGACTCGCATCAATGTTAATTGAACACTGTCTGTGGTCAAGTATTCAAATAAACCTCCGTGGTATTCACACTGACTCGCATCAATGTTAATTGAACACTGTCTGTGGTCAAGTATTCAAATAAACCTCCGTGGTATTCACACTGACTCTCGCATCAATGTTAATTGAACACTGTCTGTGGTCAAGTATTCAAATACACCTCAGTGGTATTCACACTGACTCGCATCAATGTTAATTGAACACTGTCTGTGGTCAAGTATTCAAATAAACCTCCGTGGTATTCACACTGACTCGCATCAATGTTAATTGAACACTGTCTGTGGTCAAGTATTCAAATAAACCTCCGTGGTATTCACACTGACTCTCGCATCAATGTTAATTGAACACTGTCTGTGGTCAAGTATTCAAATACACCTCAGTGGTATTCACACTGACTCGCATCAATGTTAATTGAACACTGTCTGTGGTCAAGTATTCAAATAAACCTCCGTGGTATTCACACTGACTCGCATCAATGTTAATTGAACACTGTCTGTGGTCAAGTATTCAAATAAACCTCCGTGGTATTCACACTGACTCGCATCAATGTTAATTCAACACTGTTTGTGGTCAAGTATTCAAATAAACCTCCGTGGTATTCACACTGACTCGCATGAATCTTAATTGAACACTGGTCAGTTAATAATGCCACTAATTAGATTTAGACGTTTAGTCCTTTTAGTCTGCTAGACAAAGTATTTTCAATTCACATGTATTATTTGTACCCCTACCTTTTATCCTACCCCTACTTAAACTAAAATCGCTAAATAATTTATCAGACCTTGAAAGGCTTGTCTTTAAGATACATCTGGACGTTTTAAACGTGGCGCACATCAGTTAACAGAATAGAGCCGCCAAATAATCAAATTACGTATGTATGTATAAACGTTTTAAACAACGCATTTATGTTTTTCTTTTTGGTGGGAGGGTAAATTTTTTTAATATATTATAATGAAATATATAACATCAGATAACATTTACCATATATTCGGGTAAGAATTCTTATCAATAATAGCGGTTGTTGTCTTTTCCATGTGGATATGGAAGTTCTGCTTCCCATCTTATACATATTTACAGATCCGATTATCCTTATAGGTTAAGTGTGTAATAATATCCTACTAACGACGTTGACACAGTTTATACCTATCCGGATTTGGTGTCCGGTCATTTTTCACATAAATCATTATATAATAAGTGTTTCAGCACTATTGTACCAATTGCTTTATAGGTATTTTGGTTTAGTAGTATTGTCTTCGCTAAAGTAAAAAAAAACACTGTAGTCCAAAAAACACACGGTCTGAAATCGAAATGGAACCTTCGAGACTAATACTATTTTGCTAAATTTTTCACCCTGACTGCAGTTGATTTCGAACCAGCTATTTTTTAAGGATTTATGTTTTATTTTCTTCAGTAAGAACGGAGTAGATTTTATAGAGAGTCATCCATCATAGCCATTATCTACATTGGAATTGCAGAAGAAAAGCTTTTTACAAAAGAGGATGATCTAACGACTCTGAGATGTCATCAATATCATCGTTGTCTGGGACATCTGTCAAGAGAAAATCTGGACATAAGACAGATATCTAAAAATGACCCATCATGCTTCCCTGAAGCCAACTATTGGCTGTCTGCCTCGGGATAAACCATCAATAACCTCTCGTCAGTCGATATGTCACCTTAGAGGTTGAGGAGTGATTTGTTTACACAGACAAGTGGAATATTGGGACTATTTTATCGTGACAAATGCCATCAAAGGAGATGTATAAATCTACGTAAAAGACTCTTGATGTGCACTTACCAATGTAAAAACCTATTGATCTATGCTCTTACAGTGTAGCTAAATGTATAAGTTGGTTTAACTATACTATGTGGTGAGTAATAGACAAGAACGCGGTATTCGATTTCGTCCCCAACGCATGCATTAAACTAATGTATTTCTTTATCAGAACTATATCTGCTTTCTATATAACACTTCTAACAACATTGGAGTCTCGGTCGTCCAGTGGGTTAGAGTCTCAGTCCCAATCTCACGCAGGCCAAATAAAAATTGAAAAATTTGTGAGTGGATTTTTCACTCGTCGCCGTATGTGGAACAGCTGTCAGGTATTCGCCAAAGGTCGTGGGTTTGTTCCAGGCAGCGAGTCCGGTTTCCTCCCCCACTCAACCTAGCAACGCAGCCATATAAGTGAAATAAACTTGAGGGCGGCGAAATACAGCAATTAAACCATTCATCCAAATTGAAATATATTGAAGATATGCAAAAAGTGTAAGCTGCAAATTTGGTTTAAACTTTACATATTTTGACCTATGTGGGGTGGTTGCCAGATACCACCGGAAGGTCGTGGGTTTCCACCGGGCATAGAGCCCGGTTTCATCACACAATAAAACTGGCAACGCCGCCATATAAGTGAAATAATATTGAGCGCGACGTAAAGTACCAAACAATCAATCAATCATATTTTAACATTGTCCCATATTGTTTTATTGTGCTTCAATTTGGTTCAAAGGTACGTGAAAAATGCACTTTTTCCCAAAATGTCCTTTGAGGGTTTACTGACAGACGTGTTCCAGTACAACTGGCTTAAGTGGTATCAAGAAGTTGAATGAATATCGCAAAGTATTACAACATTGAACTTGACAACACCACCATATTGAACGCGGGGTAAAACATCAACCAATCAGTCAGATATTTGATATATCAGAATAACCGTCGTCCTCTCGTCATTGAAATATTCCGGTATTAACAGAGACAACACTATCAACTATACAATTACCTTTGTTACAACTTACAGAAACAGACATTCAATTTTAACCAATGTATGCAATATTTAGTTTTGACGAAAAGCCCATTGCCCAAATGAACAACAATCCGATACATTTTACCTATTTAACCAAATCCAGTTTTAGCCTAAAATGCTAGCCCGCAACTATTTCCCCACTCAAAGATAACTCCGTTCCTTTAACTTTGTTGGCATACTAAATGTTTATATAGGATTGTCTTTACTTCAAATATTATATTTAACTTTCAGCAACTCGTTTCATCAAGAATCTGTCAGTCGATTTGCGTCTTTCTTACACTAATGGATGGCTGTGACGAAGAAAGAGTAGGGAAAATTATCAGCAATGATTTATAACCAAAAGCAACTAGTCAAGAAATGTTGTAGAGCCATTAGGACGGTTAACCAAATACCCTTCTGGTCAGATATACATGTCTTGTGTGTAGAATACAGTTAATACGTCAGATAACTTAGTTTTGTTCTTGTAGGATTATCGTGTCAACCCCAGATCATAATGAAATATATACCACTTTCTAACAGCGGAAATAATATTAGTTACAGGGTTTGTTCGAGGGGGGGTACGGAAATATATGGGGTCAGTAAACGAATATTGGGCGAGGCGTTACCCTGTAACGTATTTATCCCACTGAAGACCTAACTTGTACCATATTCTAGCCGTCTTTCTCAAACTTGACTGTCATAAAAGGCAGAAAATGAACTCTGAAAGCTATTTTCTCATATGTATGGCACCACCAGACTTGACTGACAAATGTCTAGACATGACGTCACGAGCCATATATGGTAGTCGCCCTGTATGAATCAGCACGGCGACGTAATATGGAATACACAGGGTCTCCACGTGATAGGTTTTAACCAATGCACAGGAAGTATTCAGTGTGAGGTGGGGTAAAGTATTAAATATGTTTCAGATACTTCAGTCACATTGTCATTAAGCCGACTGATGATTGGGTTAAATATCTTCGATAAAACATAAATGTGTTTCTTAGACTCTGACAGCGCTCTTATTACAAACTGTCACAACAATGATTCTATTCAAACAATAAACATTTTTAAGACAATATATGTGTATCACAAGGATGTTTCCTTTAACATTTACTTTGGTGTACGGTTCGGTTTAATATGAGTGATAAGGACGTCGATCGATGCACTTAAGCACACATAAAGAAGGTGTATATCTTGTAAGGTTACGATAAACTAAGTAGACCAGATAAGTTCACCTCTTTGGTTTGATTGGATAGCATAAGTTTGACTTTGAATCCAAAGCTGTTATTTGAAGTTCCAGCACCGTTCAATTCTCACCGAAACAAAAACTAACAGCATCTAGGTCAATAAGTATCCCTCGCGTAGGTTAACCACTGCCTGTCTGCGTTCTAATACAACTGCCTGTGAATTGCAGTTGAGCTGAACACTAGTAAGCCGGCCCTTCGTCGAAATCTACTTCAAAGTCACAGTTATATTCATCCAAGCCCCTCACAAAGTCATGTGCAATTAAAAAGAGTCATAATATCTAAAAGTTGAATTCGAAGTAGAATATGTGGTTGTATAACGCTTAGCGACAGAATGGGACGTCTCGATAGAATACAGTCAATCACGCTTCAGTTGATTGTCGCTCTATTTTCACTTCATACAGTGAGAGTTGCTTGGATAATACAAATTTACGGATCGTCACATCTTCATTTCACCGACCGAGTTAAAATCAAAGGGCGTCTTGCATCACAAGCGCCTTTCCTCGATATATATCATTCCTGTTCACGGTATGCTAGACTTGCCCGAGCGGTTCAATCGATTTGGAACACAAGTAATTCCTAGAGAAGCATAGATTACTGTCCATAACCAAAAGCACTAAGTACAGTCACTATGGCGCCAAGCGGATCTACAACTAGCACAATGTACTACCTTACCACTCTTTCATTTATTTATATCGGTCTGTATGTTGCCTCAATGAGAACATATTCTGTGACAAATGCTATAACCCCAACCCAATAATCACGATGTCCAAAAGTCGTCTTTCTGAAGTGTTGACGTTTCAACAGAAGAATTTCTCTCTTGAATTATTCGAAGTTTTTCGAAATGTTTAAGTGAAGCAGGTATATTGTATTGGCCTTCAAATTTGGCTTCAGATATCTTGACTGCGATACAATAATGGTAATAATGTAATTTCTGAAATTATTCGATTTGTCAAAAAACAATCTAAAATAATATGACAAACAAGAATACATGCATAAATTTATTTATATAAAGTATATTATGCCTACATAATCTACTCAATAAAAAGCTGGCTAAGGATTCGAGTCTCGTTTTAAACCGGAGAATCAGTTTACCTATTAACAAATCTCGGAAAGATAAAACACAATTTGTTACAAACCTCATTGTGGCACAACCATCATATCTGTAGTTTAGCGAAACATGCTGTTATGTATAAGTCTGGCACAATTGAAGGAAAGTTATTGGCATGTGTGCACCAGCGAATGTTACTGCAGTAAGATTTTAAAACTTTTTCTACTGACATTGGACGATTTCTAAATTCTCTAATAAGTAAGTTTGCTAATTCTCAAAGCTTCTTTCTTCTGATTTAAAATGTCTGCGTTATAAGATATAGGTACTGTAATTTCCATCCACTCGGATAACTTCGGGAATTTACGTACGCCAAATACTTATATCTGCAGGGCAGGCTGCATGTCATTTTGAATGTAAGGATTTTCTGTAAAACGCCTTTTACTTTAACACAAGAACCCCGATCATTCAGAATGTAGTGTTTTATAGCTGTAAATGATTATGTATTTTGGTGCCGGTTACCATTTGTTTACATAAAACTAAAACATGTAGGATCTCACCGCACTTGTCTATGGTTACTACATGTATTTTGGTGTTATGAGATAAGTTTTTATTATGACTAAAAATCTGAAACGAGAGCTGAAACTAAGTAAAATAACGTCAATCTTCGCCATTGCCTGGTGATTTTGTGTGAAGCTTAAGCTTGCGTTCGTGAGACCACGCAATGCACCATTATATGTAAAGTGGCATGAGCTCCCAAAATTCACAATTTTATCATAATTTCTGATTGTCACGACAGTAAGAGGCTTTGAAGGCCATCGAGAAACTAAATGATTGGCGTTGGAATGAGAAAAATCAATACAGTATGTGACCTATATGAACCGGAACAGTGTTCGAAATAACCGGGACGACCATTCATTCATTCTAAGCCAAAGTTAGTTCTAAACAACACTTTATCGTACATTTTGGAGACTAGAAGCAATAAAAACCTTTTGAATTATACGTCTTGACAAAAATAGCCGATGATTCCAACATTCCGATTTTACGTCAAAATATCACCCTTTTGGCAGCCCATACCACTTTAGTTATGAATTTTTACCCGCGTAGATGCTGTCTGTCCTGTATTGTCCACACAGACAATTCATGTTTATCTCACTACATACATACTTACAGATGAAATTGAACTGAATGTTCATCATCGGTAATCATATTAACTTGCAAAGTGATAACCCGTCGGAAATGTGTCAATAACTCAAAGAAGGTAACGTAATTGTCAACGATAGTTGTCAGTCGTAACTGGACTAGAACAATTACAGATGCCATAGAGTCTAAATAATGCATATCTTGTCTCGCCTTTGCAAATTGTGCATCGTCTTTAATTATATCACAGGAAATGTTATCTGTGGTCAAGTATTCAAATAAACTTACGTGGCATTCACACTGACTCTCATCAATGTTAATTGAACACGGGTCAGTTGATTATGCCGCTAATTAGATTTAGACGTGTAGTCCTTTAGTCTGCTGGACAAGGTATTTTCAATTCACATGTATTGTTTGTACCCCTTCTTGTATCCTACCCCTACTTGAACTAAAGTCGCTAAATAATTTATCATACCTTGAAAGGCTTGTCTTTAAGATACATCTGAAAGTTTTAAACGTGGCGCACAGCAGTCAACAGAATAGAGCCGCCAAATAATGAAATTACGTATTGCTTGTATACCCACTGGCTTCAGACAGTAGATTTAAACTAAATTTGGGACAGGGCATGTGCCACCCTACTTTTGGCTTAGGAAGTAATATTGTTAATCTTAGTAACGAGGAACTCACTGCTGATGATATATCTCTACTCAGTAGAGGACTTTCATTTGTGCCTTGCCCAAAATCATTATCTGATAGGGACTTTTCTATTAGTAAATTAGTGCATGTTATGGAGTACTCCAGAATTGTAAGTCTGGCTGATATCTACAGAGATTCTAGTGGGGCACGCAAGCCGTTTACATCTAAAAGCGGTTATACGCCCCCTTCTTACATGTATGACCCAGAAATAAGCATAAGTCGTGACTCTGTATCAAGAAAGTTTGATGTTTTAACTAATCCTAGAAACCAACATAACCTCACTCATTCAGAATGTCTTGCCTTAAGTAAGCTAAGGAGAAATCCAAACATAGTTATTAAACCTGCTGATAAAGGTTCTGCAACAGTTATTATGTCTAAACAGGATTATATTGAAGAGATAGAACGGCAGCTAAGCAACCCTCACCATTACAAAAAACTTGATAAGGAAATTTGGCCTGAAAATGTTAGGAAGTTTAATAAAATTCTTGTTTCTCTTCAAGATAAAGGCTTACTTAATGAAAAACAGTATCGCTATTTGGAATCTGATCATAACTCTAGAAACAGGGTCTTCTATATTCTTCCGAAAATTCACAAACCCATTGAAAAATGGCCCAAGCCTACAATGCCCCCTGGGCGTCCTATTATCTCAGATTGTGGCAGTGAAAATTATAGAATATCAGAGCTAATTGATTACTATCTAAAACCTATAGCGAATCGGCATCCTAGCTTTATCAAAAACACGGAAGATTTATTGGCCAAATTGTCTGAGAAATCCATCCCACAAAATGTGATTTTGGTCACTCTGGATGTGGAGTCTATGTATACAAACATTGACATAGATTTGGGGCTTAAATCCATAAAATCAGCATTCCAAAGATATCCTGACCACCGTCGTCCGGATAAAGACATTTTAGAATTGCTGGAACTTAGCTTAAAAGGTAACGATTTTGAATTCAATGGGGAGATCTTTCAGCAAATTAAAGGGTGTGCTATGGGGAAACGTTTTAGTCCTAACTTTGCCTCTATTTTTATGGCTGAGTGGGAGAGTGATATTCTTCACAAATGTCACAAACAACCTTTTATTTACCTTCGGTATCTGGATGACATTTTTATCATTTGGCAGCATACGTTGGAAGACCTTCATATTTTCATTGATACTCTTAATTCTCACGACTCAAGCATTAAGTTACAGCCTACTATTGATCAAAATTCTGTGGATTTTTTGGATGTAACTATTTACAAGGGTCATACATATCATACTACTGGGCATCTAGATTACAAAGTATTTTTCAAACCTACTGACACTCATCAGCTGCTACATGCTGGGTCATACCATCCTCCTCACACTTTCAAGGGAGTCATTAAGTCTCAGATTTTTAGATTCTATAGAAACTGTAGTTCTTCAGATTTCTTTAACCAGGCTTGTTCTGTTCTTTTTAAAGCTCTCCTCCCTAGGAGGTATTCTTTTAGATTACTCCGAAGGATCAAATCTAACACAGTAAGACAAATCATGTTTCCCCCTTCAGCCCCCGAAACGCTTACCTCCCCTTCACGGGTGTACCATTACCGTCCAACATTTCTCTCAGGTACATCAATGAAATGCCTTAAGACGCGATGCAAACTCGATATATACGTACCCGATCGCGAAACCTTTTTCGGAGAACAATCTCGCGACAAATATCAAATGGCAGAGAATCTTAATTGCGACTCCTCTAATATCGTGTATGTTATCACATGTAAAAAATGTCGCAAACAGTATGTTGGAGAAACTCAGAATTCTCTACGACAAAGAGCAGCCAACCATTTATCTAGTATTAGACTTAAACATGATGTACCTGTGGCACAACATTTCAATACTCTAGGTCATTCGGTCAAGGACCATTTTGAAATCATGCCTATTGAGAAAATCCCTTTTCTCACTTCCGCTGCAGATACCAAGCACAAACGTTTGGAAAGGGAAAGTTTTTGGATTCAAACATTACAAACTATTTATCCTTTGGGTTTGAACTTGGACCCAGGAAGATGTCGTGAAAAAACTATAATACCATTTGTCTTTCAGTATAACAAAGCTAGCATCGCTATGGCCAAGATTATAGTAGAAGAATACAAACTACTTCAAAGTAAACTTGCTCGACCTCTGACCCAAAGGCCAGTCATTGCTTATAAAAAGAACAAGAGTTTGAAAGACATACTGGTCAGGGCTAAACTCCCCTGTCTGCCTTCTACCTAGGTTTTTCTGGGCAAGGGGTGGGGGTGGGTGGGGGGCAAATTTTCACTGTCTTTTCCCATGACCCTATAATATATAGTCTGACGATATTCTTACCATAGCTTAAGATACGTAAGCATTGTCAAGGTAATACAAAGTGTTCCAGAAAATTCTACTGACTAAGACCAAGCTCCTGTCAGTCGTCAACCGAATGAAATATCATAGGTTTACTTTATTACAACAATTTATGATGGGGTATAAAGGTCTAAATGATACACCTCTTTTTAACACAATTAGAAACTTGTCTCCATGGTTATTTTAGACAAGAAGATTTTCCCTGTGCCCGTGTGTTTTAGTGTCCATAAATATGTATGAACGTTTTAAACAATGCATTTGTGTTTTTCTTTTTGGTGGGAGGGTAAATTTTTAAATATATTATAATGAAAAATATAATATAAGATACCATTTACGATATATTCGGGTAACAATTCTTATTTATAATAATGGCCATTGTTTATCTCATGTGGATACGGATGTTCTTTAACCTGCTTTTCATCTTATACATATTTACATATCCGATTATCCTTATAGGTTAAGTGTGTATTAATATCCTACTAACGACGTTGACACAGTTTATACTTATCCGGATTTGGTGTCCTGTTATTTTTCACATAAATCATTGTAAAATAAGTGTATCAGCACTATTGTACCAATTGTTTTATAGGTATTTTGGATTTAGTAGGATTTCCTTCACTAAAGCAACAAAAAAAAAACCCATGTAGGGCCTAAGCCAAAAAGCACACGGTCTAAAACCGAAACGGATCTTATACTATTTTGATAATTTTTTTGCCCAGACTGCAGTTGATTTCGAACCAGTTATATTTTAAGGATTTACCTTTTATTTTCTTCAGTGAGAACGGAGTAGATTTTATAGGGAGTCATCCATCATAGCCATTGTCTACATTGGAATTGCAGAAGAAAAGCTTTTTACAAAAGATGATGATCTAACGACTCTGAGATGTCATCAATATCATCGTTGTCTGGGACATCTGTCAAAAGAAAATCTCGACATAAGACAAATATCTAAAAATGACCCATTATGCTTCCCTGAAGCCAACTATTGTCTGTCTGCCTCGGGATAAACCATCAATAACCTCTCGTCAGTCGATATGTCCCCTTATAGGCTGAGGAGTGATTTGTTTACACAGACAAGTGGAATATTGGGACTATTTTATCGTGACAAATGCCATCAAAGGAGATGTATAAATCTACTTACCAATGTAAAAACATATTGATCTATGCTCTTACAGTGTAGCTAAATGTATGTGTTGGTTTAACTACACTATGCGGTGAGTAATAGACAAGCACGCGGTATTCGATTTCGTCCCCAACGCATGCATTAAACTAATGTATTTCTTTGTCAGAACTATATCTGCTTTCTATATAACACTTCTTACAACATTGGAGTCTCGGTCGTCCAGTGGATTATGTATTTGTTTCGGGTGAATAAAATCAAATTGAATATTGAAAATGAAAGCCGACTGAAAGTCGGTTGGAAACATAAATATTTTGCTTAGACTCTGACAGCGCTCTTATTACAAACTATCACAACAATCATTCTATTCAAACAATGAACATCTTAAGACAATATATGTGTATCACAAGGATGTTTCCTTTAACATTCACTTTGGTGTACGGTTCTGTTTAATATGAGTGATAAGGACGTCGATCGAGGCATTTAAGCACACATAAAGAAGGTGTATATCTTGTAAGATTACGATAAATTAAGTAGACCAGATAAGTTCACCTCTTTGATTTGATTGGATAGCATAAGTGTGACTTTGAATCCAATGCTGTTATTTGAAGTTCCAGCACCCTTCAATTCTCACCGAAACCAAACTAACAGCATCTCGGACAATAAGTATGCCTCACGTAGGTTAACCACTGCCTGCCTGCGTTCTAATACAATTGACTGCGAATTGCAGTTGAGCTGAACACTAGTAAGCCTGCCCGTCTAAAGAAATCTACTTCAAACTCACAGTTATATACATCAAAGTCACGGGAAATTAAAAAGAGTCATAATATCTAAAAGTTGATTTCGAAGTAGACTATCTGGTCGTATAACGCTTATCGGCAGAATGGGACGTCTCGATAGAATACAGTCAATCACGCTTCAGTTGATTGTCGCTCAATTTTCACTTAATACAGTGAGAGTTGCTTGGATACTACTAATTTACGGATCGTCACATCTTCATTTCACCGAATGAGTTAAAATCAAAGGGCGTCTTGCATCACAAGCGCCTTTCCTCCATATATATCATTTCTGTTCACGCTATGCTAAACTTGCCCGAGCGGTTCAATCGATTTGGAACACGAGTAATTCCTAGAGAAGCCAGGATTACTGTCCATAACCAAAAGCAGTCAGTACAGTCACTATGGCGTCAAACGGGTCTATAACTAGCACAATATACTACCTTACCCGTCTATAATTTAATGGTATCGGTATGTATGTCGCCCCAACGAGAACATATTCTAGGACAAATGCTATAACCCCAACAAAATAATCACGATGTCCAAAAGTCGTCATTCTGAAGTGTTGATTTTTTAACAGAAGTATTTCTCTCTTGAATTGTTCGAAGTGTTTCGAAATGTTTAAGTGAAGTCGGTATGTTGTATTGGCCTTCACCTAAAATTTTGACATGTAATGATGTGGCTACAAATCAACCGAGAACACTTTGCGGCAATTTTCCAGTGCTTTTGAGCTTTCAATATTGATATAGGTGATATTACAATGTTCATAAACCGGACAGCTCGTTACAGGTAATAACACATTTAGAACTATTAGCTCTTCACAAAGTTTTCGCTTAAAGAAAATAAATACATGTTATCACTGCAGCGTGTTGTTCTGGGCGCTTGTATCAGCTCGAGTGATTGGAGGTGGAGTGGAGTAGCAACCGAGACCGAAGGTCGAGGTTGCTGCGAAATTCCACCTCCAATCACGAGAGCTGATACAAGCGCCCAGAACAACACGCTGAAGTGATGACATATTTATCATATACCACTTTCAAAATCATACTTAGATCGCTCTGTTTTATGTCAGGAAAAGCGTCCGGCTTTGAAAGATTCACTTGTTCGAAGGATCGTTTGTCTACATATTCCTACGCCCTTATTAGAATGTGAGTGACAGATCACTGCACGATAAGCCACGCCCCTGACCTACATCATAATATTAAAAAAAATATAAGGTACGACCGTAAGTCTTTATCGTTTTAAATAACAGAAGCAATTGTTAAATGAAAAATGATGCCTTTTAACTGTTTGTGTTTCTTGCATACTGTTTGTAACGTTGTATAAAACATGCAAGATGGACTATATTAACAGTCCGCCAAGGGTTAACTTTTAGTTTCGAGCGGGTTTATTCAAGAAGAGCGGAAAGTAAATTGTAACATGTACCAATACTACAATAGTGTGATTATAAATGATGTATGTCATTTTCGATCAACCGGCTGCAGACAGTGAACAGACGAAAGCTTTGCATGTGTGATAAAAGATGTGACTTTCTGGTATCCTGACGAAGAACACTTTTAAAATGTATATATACCAAAAGACAAAGAGGAAATGACAAATGGATTAGTACATGTACAAGTCAACATTTAACAAAGACTGAACCAGAGAAAAATGACATTGGAATACATTTAATTTCATGGAGATGGATTCTACTAGTACTAGCTATTATGGGTAAATGCTTACATCACAGATGTGTGTCGAGAGTGGCAAAGTTAATTTTCAAAGTGCAGTTATTGAATGTAGCACCCTGGAAAATACCGGCAGTTGTGTTAGTAGCCATAGTGCTATTGACTATTGTGTATAAAGTTTCTTCCATGATTACGGTTTAGCTATGTGTGCCCGAAGATTGTGATAAAGCAGAAATGTCCACATTCACTGGATTTTCATGGATGGGATTATTATCATGTGTTACCAATGTTGTCCGACTCGATGTGACGACTTGCTACAGGCCGACACACTTGGAGTGACTGACGGTTGTCCGAGCTCAGGATATTGCTCATCTCTCGCTGCTGGTCGAACGAAGCGACGGCATAGTTATTCAGACTGGCAACGTGTTGTGTCCTGTCGGCGCTACCCAGCATTTAAGAGGCGAATGGCAGCTGTTTTTGGTTTTGTACCATTTTCGGGATCCTGGTTTTCGACTATGATTTATAATAATTATCATAGACAAATAAAACATATTTTGATGATGTTTTTATCCCTTGTCCAATTGTTTAATATTTTTAAGATTTATCGGACGCATTATAAAATAGTCTTCAGATTACATAATTTATCTAATCTTGGGAGAGATTGTTAGCTTAAATTCTATAAATAGATTCGACAGCTGTTTGTATCCAAGAGAGTGTGTTGACATTGACGTCATTATAGAACAGAAAAAGTAGTTCCGGCTCTAATGTTATAGTGTCCTATGCAAGTAGGGTGATACAGACTGCCAGGTTAAACGGTCCTATGCTAGTGTGGTGATACGGATTTGGAAAATCACTGTCCGTATTACCATTGTGACGTAGGGAGGTATATGATAATGTTGAATACCGACTTTTATTATTTTGTTATGGACAATGACTTTTAGACAATCTGCCTTAACGTTTGTTCAAGCTCATTTGGTGTTGCCTTGAGCGTGTTAATATTCATTGATATACATGTATTATTCGTAATAACCCAATAGATATATTTCATGTAATCTTACAATGACAGGCTTCCACCAATGGGTCGCTGGTTCGAATCCCACTCAGTCCAAACAAATTGGGTTTTTACTCGAACGACCTATGTGGGATGGTTGCCAGTTACCAACGGAAGGTCGTGGGTTTCCTCCGGGCATAGAGCCCGGTTTCCTCCCACAATAAAACTTGCAACGCTGCCATATAATTGAAATAATGTTGAGCGCCGCGTAAAACACCAAACAATCAATCAATCAATCAACAATGACAGGCTAAATATTTAGGCAAGATGCATTGCCTTTGTGAAGTGTTGGTATGGACTCGCTTGCGTCTTTATCCAGGGGAAATGCCAGGGAACCTTCCGCTTACACTGTGAATGAAATTGATGATCATCTCTCTGCTAAGTGGATAAAAGCAAAATGACGGTCACTTGCTCTACCAGTATTTGACGGTATTTTAGTGTGGCTGGATTAATTTATTACGAATGATAGCTGCGTTGAAGAATTGCTTTAAAATGAAGTATTTGCCACTGGATGGATTTCTGCATCAACACGGTTGTCATTCACAAACGTATAGACCAATATGTTTTTAAAACATTCTAGGAGATCTTGTTATTTAAAATTGTCTAAATATAAAAAACAGTTATTTATATAGAGTTGATATTTCTATGACATATGTGGACAATTTTGCTGTTTTTGGAGATAAATGTGATATGTTTTTTTTATATTTCAAAAAATTATTCACGCTTGTTTTACCAGATTTTATTATTTTGTGTTTCTGTCAACTTTTTGTTTAAAAATGTATTTTTGATGTTAAAGGATCTCCCTATAAACCTAATTTTTTGCAGCCATATACGTAAACTAATCTTGAGTAAAATAATCTTGTGTAAAACTCCAGTCAATCAATCAGTCAAAGAGTTTATAAACGGAACAAATGTTGATCCCTTAATCAGCATTTTGTTTGTTTAATACCGGGTGAGCCCAACAACCATAATCCGACAACTAGTATCTGTATAGGCTGAACATGTTGGATGAAGAAACCCAAACCTTGTTAATGTTCATTGATATACATATCATTATATTATATTCGTATTGTTCGTAGTAATCGAACAGATATATATATAATGCAATCTTACATTGAAAGGATAAATATTTAGGTATGATGGACTGCCTTTGTGAATTGTCGTTATGGACTCGCTTGCGTCTTTAGCCAGGGAAAATGTCAGCGAACCTTCTGCTTACACTGTGAATCAAATTGATGGTCAACTCTTTGATAAGTGGATAAAAGCAAAATGACGGACACTAGCTCTACCAATATTTAACGGTAATTCAATGCGGCTGAATCACCTGATTGCGTTCAAGGATTGTTTTCGATTAAAGTATTTGTCTTTGGATGGATTTCTGTGAGTAAGTGTGGAAATGGTTGGATATCAGCGCGGTTGTCATTCACAAACACGTCAACATATTGCTTTTATTCTGATAATATTAACGTTCTACGGCTCGGAATTCATTTTGCAGGATCCATATACCGATTCACTGCAGATCGCATGTACTATTTAAACTAGATTCTGTAGAAAAATAAGTACCTTGCTCGCTGTGACAGGCTGACATTGAACTTACGTCATATACGTCTTCGTGTAATACGAATGATTTCTCCACCAGCATATAAAAACAACATCAAGTGTTCATGTTAAGACATTCTCTGTTACATGTATGAAGACGTTATGTTTTTGGGAGTGGGCTCGATCTGATTTTGGTTATAGTCGTCCATTAAGTAATCATAAAACACTGGACATAAACTACTCGTATCAGCTAGGCCTAGTTTCACAAAGCAAGCTTAGCTTAAAGTAGCATGAGCTGTCAAAATGTTGATATTTTGACATTAAAACAGCATGTTGAAATGATTGGCTATTTTTCTCAAGACGTATGATTCAGAGGCTTTTTAGTGCTTTTAGTCTCGAAAATGTACGACAAAGTATTGTTTTGAACTAACTTTGGCTAAGAATGAATCATTTAGTTTTTCGATGGCCTTCAAAGCCTTTAACTGTTGTGACGACCAGAAGTTATGAACAAGTGTGAATTTTGGCAGCTCATGCCACTTAAAGGTGATCTTAATTACCAATGGAAACGTATACCTTCATCATTGGTTGCCATGGTAGTTAAGATCACACTTAGCTAAGATCGCTTTGTGAAACTAGGCCCAGGGGGGTATTTCATAAAACTCTCGTAGTCGACTAAACACGGATAGTCGGCTAGCTGTAGTTTTTGGTCTATCGTAAGTCGACTAGCCGAAAAAGTGGCTAAATCGTTTCACCAGGCTAAAGTAGGCTATGCTCTTAAACGATTACGACTTACGATAGCCTACTAAATGTTGACCCAATGACATGTGTGCTGTCTGCTAAACCTGTCACATTTGGAATTCCTGAAAATCCAACAAATGAAAACAAGTTCATAGTAAAAAAAAACGCTTTGTTTCAGTCTTTCCGGGATGTTTTACGCCAAGGTAATTGGAGGGAGGGGAGCGGACACGGACATTCATGGCATGAGTGGGCGACCCATAGGTGTTAGATTCGCCAGTGAAAGTATACATTAAGTACTAGTTTTTTATTTACCTGCGAGTTGGAAAAAATCACAACTTGACCTGCTCAAGGTAGTGTCCGGTAGGCATACGAACAAAACGTTCCAGGTACCTTGTGATGGCACAACAAACATTGGAAAATTTTCTGACTGGGTTTTCACTCGAACGACCTATGTGGAATGGTTGCCAGTTACCACCGGAAGGTCGTTGGTTTCCTCCGGGTATAGAGCACAGTTTCATCCACATTAATTTACTGTTGAAATAAATTATTTGCATGCTGTTTGTCGCGAGGTCTGGTCGATTCTTGACGCTTCCTTGGTCACTTATTGAAACGGTCACGGTCGCCGACTGTAATCACGAGGGTGTAAATGAAAATGTACAACCAGACATAAACAAAACAAATCGTTAGTTTTGGGGCGTTGAGTGTCCGTCCCCGTAGAGCTTTAATGACACATGGTAAACAGACTGGCTTTTGTACCATCTTCATTGTCTTTCAGTACAGGTTGGTCGTCAACATGCAGTAGCCACGCCCGATTGACACTCTGCTTCTTGGGAAAAGTTATAGGGGACCTTCGTGGCAATTCTTTCAGACATTCTTTCATTGATTCTTCTTATTTGTTTATGTTTATGTGTTTTTTTCGGTTTGATTATATCTTAGGCAGGACTTATTGCATCACCTTGATCAAGACTGCGCTGCAACTGGCATCACAAGGTTAAAACCTGACTGATGTCCTTAATACTTTAGAGTATATTAGTATATTCAGTGGAGTACGAAATTTTGACGAATCTATCAGTCAATAAAGAAAATACTGTTCACATCGAGTCTGTCTAGATTCCAAGAAGTACTGGTAACAACTCTATTGCCGATAGTTGAAGTTCTTCAAACTCGGTCGCCAAATGTCAAACAGAGTTGAAGGACCGGCCATATTGGAAAACATGTAACTCTATTGTTTGCGGATTTTCTTTCAATTTCTCCTAATTTAACCAACCCAACCGACCCCAACTTTACACACATTCAGTGCCATCCTTTAGTTCACCGTTCCACAAAAAAAAAAAGCGTTCAAACGCTCACATTTATGTTGCGTACATTTCCCAAGTTAATTTTGACAGAATCGAGAAGGCCAGCGGGAGATTTGGGCTGTCCTTCGAAGAACGACACGAGGATGCAACACAAATGTGAGTGTTTGGACGCTTTTTTGCGGGGTGGAACAGTAAACTAAAAGATCGAACCCCACTGTGTTAAGTTTGGGCCGGTTGCGTTGCTTAAATTAAGAGAAAACTTGAGCACAAAGTGTTGATTCTCAGTTTTATATGTTTTCCAATATGGCCGGTCCTTCAACTCTGTTTGCCATCCATCATCAATATCTTTTGGCAAAAGAGTTTGAAGAACTTCAACTATATTGCCGAGCACTCATACATGGAAGAACAACCGTTTTTGATGGCACAGTTAAACACGCATGAAAAGAACTAGTTTTGTTCATTTTTATTGGTCGTGTTAATTATTGATGTAGACACGGGGCTTCCAATGTCAAATTTCCCTTCGATACATTTGCGCTACACAAATATATCTGAATTGGATTACTATTATAGAATAGCGATAGAGATAGGATACAAAATCAATCCTTCTAGTCGTTGGTTATTGTTAAGAGTATACGGCAGGTGTAACTAGGCACTAAACTATGCAGCTTACTCTAAAATGTATCCATAGTGATTCAAAACGCATTGGGGGTAATCATTAAAATTCATAGTTCAACTTGTAATACGCATCTGTCAGTAAAAGCTCTCTCTCAAAAGTAGCACTACATTACACAATGAGCCATATACTGAGCTAACAGCCGAATTTGGGTGATATCCGGACCGGGTATCGAACCTTCATTACACCGTCTGCCACCTATTGACAACATTAAATGTCACCTGCTGTCTATTCTGTTCACTTTCAACGGGCAGCCTTTGGTTAGTAACGTCTATTCTACACCATTGTACCGACTATTTAACGTACAATACGTGAACAATTCGGTCAAATTGACGAACTTCAGACAACTATACATATTTACAATGGCAAGAGAAGGTTTCAATTGACCTTCCTTTATTTATGTCAATTCAATCCAGACTTTGACGTTAATTATTGTTCCCTATGGTTTATTGATGAATCATTTTACTATATTTGGGCTAAGCATCAATTTCCCCACTTTGTTTGAGTAAAACGATTAATTAGGAATTCCTTTTACACAGACTAAATTCCGACGTGAACGTCTCTATGCCCCATCCCCCTCCCCCCCCCCCCCCCCGCCCCGTATTCATCTTTTAACGGTTTTTGAAATATCAAGCTTCGGTTGCACTCTTGATCCACAAACCTGTTTTGTTCTGTTTAATATTTTATAGACAGTAGATATAGATCTGATTGGCTGTGTGAGATTTCGTACAAGCGTATTGACTAGACCATGGTATTACTAGCCAAATTAACATTTGAGTTTTTTGACCAGGTAACTCTGAAAGTGACAAAATAAGTCTTTTTCCGGAACAGCTTTTCTCATCAATTTAATACACTGCGAGAACAAACGTCTGGCAACCCTTGGGAAAGCCACCACAAGTTACCTCTGCGTTATAAGTGTAAAGAAATGGGAGGTCTCCGTTGAGTAGAGAAACAAGGTAATATAATACAGCTTGTGCGAGAGATGATTGTGAAGTGAGAGGATCATTGAGTTTCCTGTTTATGGGTGATTGGGATTACGATGCAATGATCCGTACGTTAGACGTCTTAGTCACTCTCCACAGAACAGGTCCATTCTCAGGCGTGATACCCCGCATCCTACTACTCTGCCACGTTATTTAAGTAACGATCAAAAGAAGACACATATAAACTACTAAGATCAACTCGGCCTGAGTGTGATACATATTAGTCGTCAATGTATTTCGTCCCTTTCGACAATCTATAATTAAAGTGGCATGAGCTGCCAAAATGTTGATATTTTGACGTTTAAACAGAATGTTGATATTGTTGGCTATTTTACCCAAGACGTATAATTCAGAAGCTTTTTAGTGCTTCTAGTCTCGAAAATGTACGATACAGTATTGTTTTGAACAAACTTCCATTTGGCTTAGAATGAATGAATGATCTTCCCGGTTATTTAAATTTTGTTTACTTTTCGAACACGTTTTCGGTTCGTATAGGCCACATACTGTATGGATTTTCCTCATTCCAACGCCAATCATTTAGTTTTTCGATGGCCTTCAAAGCCTCTTACTGTCGTGACGATCAGAAATTACGAAAAAGTGTGAATTTTGGCAGCTCATGCCACTTTAAGAAACCGTATCACTTTCCAAAAGGGCCTTGTGAGGAATTAAGAGTATTAGTGACAAATCTCAGTTGTTCCACAAAATGAGTAAGCTGTATGGTTGGACAAACGTCAGTGAATTTACAGATAAGCATTTTTCCCTGAGTAAGCATATTAAATTTACATTAAAACGGCTGGTCCTGTCTATCGCTCGTCCCATGAGGTTTGCCCTCACTTTATAATTACTCCTGTTTTATGTAACTTGGAAAATGTGTATTTCTGGGGTGCCTCTGTGACAGCTGAATAAAAACAATCTTATTTGAACATTCATGTGAAATAAACGAAGCCTTAAAAAGTTGAATTTAAGAATTAATTTTCTATCTTTAATTAAAGCCGGATATATCATGTACTCGCGGTTATATTGACTCAATTTGGCGCCTTGTTGGCCGAATGTGAATTCGTTTTCTTTTGGAAGTAATTCGTGCTTATCTCTTTGTGTTGAAACGCCTGACTTACCACGTAGAGGTTTTCCGGCTACCAGCGGAATAAGATACTTCTGGTTGAGATAATAATTATGCAGTGAGACCTGCTTTTGGTTTTTGCTCCTTCAAAGAAAATTAAGATGCGACGAGTCTAATGAGTTACTCTAGAAGAACCCAACGGAAACCGATCGGTTAACTCCGTCAGCCGGATTTCTATCCCACATTGAGATTGTCATATTCTTAGTTGCTATTAACAAAACGAATGGTATGACCTTAACAATTGATATTATTGCACCAAATGATCCGTGATGTTAACCGCCCTGGGTGTAGTTTTAGAATCCAGTGATCAAAAGTTTACTAGTTAAGGTTACAGTAAAGCTATCACATTTCCAAATAAATAATCGAAGACCAAGACATCGGTATAGGTGTCGAAAGCTCGTGTTGTTCACAAACAACTAACGACGTTGTGATACCTTAGCTTTTGCTCATAAGTATGGAACCCACGCTTAAAGAGTGTTTCAAACATTTCTCACATGACACATGTCGACAGCACTAAATGCAAACTACATTAAGACCGGAGCACACAATGCGACATGTACTGAGATCCCAGCCGATTTAGTGTTATCCTCACTGGGAGTCTAAAGCCTAGCGCACACGAGAGGCGCCAGCCGAGCTACAAGGCACGCGTGGCCCAGGGAGCAGCTACAGATTTCAGCGCAGATGATGAGCTGAGCCTCGAGATGCGAAAATCTCACCAAAATGTACGCACGGGGGAAACAGCTTAGCTTTAAACCACGCGTGACCGGCAGCTCAGCCGGCGCATCTCGTGTGCGCTAAGGTTTTCCTTCATTACAGAGTCTGTCAACTATTGCCAACACTAAATGTCACCTACCTTATATATGCTATCATTTTGTTTTACGGATAACCTTCGGTTATGGAGTAACTACTAATCTACACCATTGGGACGACTATTCAACTTGCAATATGATTCAATTCAAATGTTTTGAATTCAATTCAATTTCATTGCAGGATAAGCGATTTGGCTTTTTACCGTTTTAAGGGTCAAAATACAGATGCAAGTATTGGTTATGCATTAAAAATTGTTTGCAATAACATAGTTGGTTCCAAGTAATTATACCTTATATACCAAGAATAATACTTCTATAGGATAGAGCCTCTAACAAATATTTTCCAAGAGTTTTTATTTTGTTTTTTTTTAACAAGGATTCATTAGAACCCGAAACATGTAAATTGACGGCATGAAATATGGGGTAAATTTGGTCAAAAGTTGGTCAAATTGATGGATTTTAACAACTATGCCTATAAGCAATTGTAAGACAAGGTTTTAGTTAAACTTCCTTTATTTCTGTCCATTTAATCGAAACTTTGACATTAATTGTTGTTCTGTTTAGTTTATTTTGGCTAAGCATCCATTTTCATCTTTGTTCAAGTAAAACGGGTGATTAAGAATTCCTTTTGGAAATTCCTCTATGCCAGCAAAATATGCTAGGAATCTTTTTTTTATATTGATTTTATTGTTGGAATAAAAAAGCTAATGGGGATGAAGTTATCTCATGTATTTATCTGTTAAAAGTTTTTAAAATGTCCAGCTTCGATCTTGCACTTAATTTTCTATTTCACAGTTTATAGACCGCAGCTATTGATCGGATTGGCTATGTGACGAGATTTCCTACAAGCGTATTGACCACGGTATTACTAGCCAAATTAACATTTGAGTTTATTGACCAGGTAGCTGTGAACGTGACTGAAGAAGTCTGGTACCGGAACACATTTTCTCATTAATCCAATAGACCACGAGGACAGACGTCTGACAACACTCGGGAAAGCCAACTGTCAACTCTACGAGGGTATAAGTTGACGCCATGCTTTAATTGGTATCAATACCGACATTTCATTTGTAATTGTGACATAATTTGGAGAAAAAATGTATGATGTAGTAATAATACGTTGTAAAAATGTGGTATTTGAGAAATAATTTACTCTATTCAATCCAAACATAGAAGCGTGAAAACTCGTGGCTATATTGACTCAATTTGGCGCCTTGTTGGCCGAAAGGAATTCCGGCTTCTATTCGAAGTAATTCGGGCTAATCTCTTTGGGTTGAAACTCCTGACTTTCCATGTATAGTATATCTGACCGGTAGCGGAATTAGATATCTACGGTTGACAGAATTATTATGCAGTGAGACTTCCTTTGGTTTTGGCCCCTTCAAAGAAAATTAAGATGCGACGAGGCGTGAATTTGTGGTAAGCCCATATAATGACGAATATGGCGACAAACTTTTTTTTTGCAAGGAGATTGTGATATAAAAACTTGAATACCTATATGGGAAGCTGGGATGTTCAAAATTTCTCTTAAGAAGGTTCATCGTTATGTCCCGACGAAAGATCATTGTGATCGCTGTGACCAACAAGTTGCTGACAACTACAACGCTGCATGTGTAACCCACTGTACTGAGGCGACCCACCCCGTGCCTGTGGTTGCCCACACCCTTTCTCGTGCTGTGTGTGTAGGCCAACACTTTATACCAGACCTCTCCTTGACCATCATTCTAAGGACATACCCTAGACCTGTATCAGTGCTGTGGGTAAACTGTAATTCATTGTCGATTTATATATTTCGAAAACAATGCCGAAAAGTAAATCAAGTAAATCTGAGATTTAATCCGAAACCAATAAAGCTACTCTTAGGTCTAGAGTCTACATGATAGCACTATGCAACCAGCACTTGATCAATTCATTCCAATCCAACTTCTGATGATGCACCCAGTATTGAGACAGGGATAAAAGATATGTGTGCTGCCCTGGTTAAAAGTAAAGCCACGATGGTTACGAAAAGCGAAATAAGAAAATGGAAAGAAACAGTTGTCTTTAAAAGTGACATGAAAACTGCCTTAGAAATGACAAAAGTTAACATATTATAAGTATGAAAAACCCGGATACAAGTCTTTGGACGGACAGTCGTTGACCTAGATCCTCAAGCATGGATGTCCTCATTTTTCTCACAAGATTGAGTATCTAGAGGAGAGGGTTTCTCTTAGGAAAAAAGGCAGGACGACTTGGAACAATACACAGGAAGAGCAAATATTCGAGTAGGGCGACTCAAAAGACGAATATAGTGATCAGTGTTGTGATAAAATAATACCAGTACTAAATGACAAATTGAACATGACCCTAAAGACGGATGACATAGACATTGCCCACAGAGTTGGAAAGAAAGCTAAACTAATTCTCCTCGACCGATAATGGTCAAATTTATTCCGCGTAAACATAGGACCGAAGCCCTGACAAAACGTAACGCTCTAAAGGGTTCAAGCTTTACTATAAGAGATGATTTAACCCCTCGGAATCACATATTACTAATGCACGCAACATAAATGGAGGGTATTGATGCCTGGGGCCTGTTTCACAAAGCGGCGTAGATATATTTTTTGCGTAACTTTCTTACTAAAGTATTTCTACAGTATGGGTTGCTATGGCAGTTACGTAAAAACTTACGCTACGCCGCTTTGTGAAACAGGGTCCTGTTCCTCAAATGGGACAATTCGTGTAAATCTATCGATGGTGAAATCAACCTCGTCACCTCAATTCCTGACATTGAACAGCGTGTCCTTCCTTCTAAAACTTCTTGAAGCAAACCAAATAACCAAAGGCACGAAAGTGGTCGGCTCAGATTTTTCAAGTATGGACATACAAGAAAACACTGCCTAGACTTACAAGATACGATTACAAATTACAAACCAAGCAACTATTGCGCCCAGAATAATATGCAACACTCTCAGTCAATGAACATGTTCTTAGAAAAACTTTTCTGCATTCTTGATTTATCAAAGGCTTACCGACCTGACATAATTTGGAGGAAAAAAAACTTTTTTTGAGGATGAATGTAAAATAACCGAAGCTCTTAAAACGTTGTATTTAGGAAATGATTTACGATCTTTAATTAAAGCATGATACATCGTGTACTCGTGGTTATATCGACTCAATTTAGCGCCTTGTTGGCCGAATGGGAATTCGTTTTCTATTTGAAGTAAATCGTGCTTATCTATTTGGGTTGAAACGGTGACTCTGGCCGGGAGAAAGATTATGCAGGGAGACTTGTTTTGGATTCTGTTCCTTCAAAAGAAAATTAAGATGCAACGGATAAATATTAGTTCATTGTCCGGGGATAAGTCTGTGCCATTTTAGGTATCGATATCGTTTAAAATACATGATGCTTTCGTTAATTTTGAATAAAAAAAAAGTCTTCTGAGCATTGCAACCGGTCCTTGGAACATTGTATACATGGCACCAACGTATGGAGATTATATGCTTTACATCAACGATAAACATACGATAATAAATAGTGATTGAAATCAAAGTTCACGTTACTTTTAACATGGTCATTTCTAACGATGGCTGTGTTAGACATAACTTGAAAATTAACTATAATGTATTGACTATGTTTGACCAAACATTTTGACAATTGCACTCTGTAATGGTATTAATTATATTGTCCCTATTTTCTTATTTGATTGCTATGATTCACGTAAAAGCCTTCTCGAAGGCTATTTATATTGTCCTGTCATTTTTCCATATAAACACAAGAAATTCAACATAACTTTAGACTTGTTTCTTCGGCTATTGAGAAAGGACAACCAATCCGAAAAGCTTCTAGCATACCGTGTGCGATCCCGTTTTCTGCTAAGTATTCTTTGCTTTCTGTAAAACGTTGTATATATTACTTTCTTTTTCCTCTTATACCTTTTTCATCTCTTTATATATTTTCATTATTTTAGGCTTACTATTGTTTTGCCCTCTTATTAATGATTTAACCTCATCTTCCATTTCCAGCCCTTGTATATTTTTCTTCCAAATTTTATTTCTAGGACTTCATTATTATTTCCTGTTCCAATTCTACATTAATTTTAACCTTAGTGTCTTATTAAGTTTTTTTTCTTTCCCGCTCTATTTAGTCTTCCTATGCTTATATATCTGACAATTTGTGACTTAGATTTATTACCCGTTTGTCTCCAGACACATTTTATTCTTTACCTCTGCCGCTTTGTAACACATACATCCAAACTCCATGTTTTTGTCCCCTAAGTCAGCCAGTTCAATTAGGTTCTTTTATCTCTAGTTTGAATCAATTCTTTTTGTTTCCAGACATATTTTTCCTTTTTTATCTCTGTCTCACTTTCCCAACTTCATTTTCTCTTTTCATCTAGTTTAATAGACTAAATAGAGGATATTGAACAGCTGTGTTTAAATAGCACTTATATTTTTTCGAGTGAAAGTCGGAGAATAGTGGGTTATCCCTCCGCCTTTCAAGAGAAAAAATATAAATGCTTTTCAAACACAGCTGTTCAATATTCTGTTTATTATTTATACTATCATGTTTTAGGCTGGGGATTGTTTATTAAGTATAAATTTATCAATTATAAAAAAGAAAATATCAACACACTTATGACGGATTAGGTTTTCAGCAAACGTAGGAATATATATCGCTGACCAATGAAACAACAGCATGTCTGTTCTTCTCACGTGACTGTCAACTGTCAGATTTGTGGTCATTTGAATTGCCATTTTCTCCCTGAAGTTTTTCGCGATATTTCGTGTAAAAATCCACATGGATTTTAACTCTGCAGCGCACCAGTCACAAGGATAAAAAATGATCTATGAAACTACTTTACATCGTTTTACTGCGTCATTGAACGGCAATTACAGTTTCTCGTTACGATTCTCCGAAGCCATGATGATGCAGGCCACACAACGCTGCCAACTGACGATCGGTAATGAAGTTTTGTTGTATCGCTTTGATTTAAAGTGGTATGCCAATCCTCTATTGAATCAATTTAGTGTTTTCAGTTGTAAACTATTTATCTTAAAGCTAAATTGACTGAAAAGGCTTCATTTAGCCTATCGAAATCCTATGTACTGTTGTTGTTGTACAGCAGACGTCAGTACACAAGAAAGAAGTAGGTCCGACGACATCATCGGCTTCGACGCGTGCATTAAATAACAAAAAGTGTTATTGCACTGCAGTGAATTATTACATTTCTGAGTGAAGGAAATCCCTAGTTTTCACTTATGTATAAATAATAATTAAGTATATTGGCATTTAGACAGAATGGCAAAACAAGGGCGTGGTAACAGAAGCAGGCAATTTTCAGTTAGCAATAGACATGGAAATTCAACATCTAAAAGTCCCCAATATTCAGAATTCTCGGCTCTGGTGAAAGCCCTTTTCAAAATTTTACAATGTCTTCACCACATTGGCATCCTTGAGGGACATTTACGTGACCAAACCCTCCCAAATTCCTTGAATAATAAAATTAAAGAGCTAAATTCTTTTCTTAAACCGGCTCAACGCAATCGGGAATTTGAAATTGCGTTTGATCATGTGCACAAAAATTGGGCCAATAAGATCATACAAGAGATGATTTCACATTATGCGGCATGTTTAAATAGATTAAAAGCACAGGTGACTTCTGCCAGGTCATCCAATGGTCTAGACTTTGACAGTGCTTTCAATAGTGCTTTAAAATGGGGCAAACAGAATTATAAAGGTAAATTACAACTTTCGACCATTCAAAATATTTATTCTTTTCTTTCCATCACTAAATCTGTCACTTCTGCTGCTACTACTCAGTTTAGTCCACCATCGTCTCCCCAACCCCATCCGCCTGTCAGTCCGTCGACATCCGTTATCTCACCTCCAACTCTGCAGTCACAGACTCCTAGGTCTGTAACTTTACCTTCTGTATCCCCTTCGCCTTTCCCTACTGGTACTCCCTCCCTTAGACCTACTACCTCTGCCCCCTCTTTTTCATCCGCCCAGCCCCCTCCCCTAGACCTAGTAGTACCTCTGTCCCCTTTCGTCCTCCGTCCTCCCCAGTTTCTACTAGGGTCACTTCTCCTAGACCTAGTATATCTAGTCCCTCTCCTCCTCCCCCATCCCCAGTTTTGTCAGTCCATTCTCCTATGAGATATTCAGATGCAGTGAGATCCCCTCCGAGGGGTCGGCGCAACCCTCTGAATAAATTAGCTAATTCTAAATTTTGGAAATTTCGGCACACCTCCTCTTATTGGCACCTTTCTAATGTAACTAAGAAAGTTCTTTTACTTGGGGATTCTAATCGATCTAGAATTAACCTTGACCCCCACCCTGATATGCAGGTATAATGTTTTCCTGGTGCCAATTTCAATTCATTTCGGACGCTAATTCAAAAGTATCAAGGTCCCCAACCTGAGAAAGTTATCTTGAATATTGGTATCAATAACAAGACAACTACTGAGCCAAACACTTCGTTAAATCAAATGCGCAACATGATGACAGCGGTTAGGAAGACTTTTTCCAACTCGCTCATCTACTTTGTAGAGATTCAGTCATCGACTAAATTACCGGCCATTGAAGTTTCGAACCTGAACCTATATAACTTTTCTGCTTCCAAGATGAAGATTCAAAATTTAGAGTATCCACGGACAAAATTCACTGGACCGAAGATACAGCAAATTGCTTGTATAACCACTGGTTTCAGACACTAGATTTAAACTAAATTTGGGAAGGGCATTTGCTACCCTACTTTCGGCTTAGGAAGTAATATTGTTAATCTTAGTAACGAGGAGCTCACTGCTGATGATATATCTCTACTCAATAGAGGACTCTCATTTGTGCCTTGGCCTAAATCATTATCTGATAGAGATTTTTCTTTTAGTAAATTATTGCATGTTATGGAGTGCTCCAGAAATCTTAGTCTGGCTGATATCTACCAAGATTCTAGTGGGGTACGCAAGCCGTTTACATCTAAAAGCGGCTATACGCCCCCTGCTCACATGTATGATCCAGAAATAAACATTAGTCGTGACTCTGTATCAAGGAAGTTTTATGTTTTAACTAATCAGAGAAACCAACATAACCTTACTCATTCAGAATGTCTTGCCTTAAGTAAGCTAAGGAGAAATCCAAACATAGTTATTAAACCTGCTGATAAAGGTTTGGCAACAGTTATTATGTCAAAACAGGATTATATTGAAGAGATAGAACGGCAGCTAAGCAACCCTCTTCATTACAAAAAACTTGATAAGGAAAATTGGCATGAAAATGTTAGGAAGTTTAATAAAATTCTTGTTTCTCTTCAAGATAAAGGCTTACTTAATGAAAAACAGTTTCGCTATTTGGAATCTGATCATAACTCTAAAAACAGGGTCTTCTATATTCTTCCGAAAATTCACAAACCCATTGAAAAATGGCCGAAGCCTACAATGCCCCCTGGGCGTCCTATTATCTCAGATTGTGGCAGTGCAAGTTATAGAATATCAGAGCTAATTGATTAGTATCTAAAACCTATAGCGAATCGGCATCCTAGCTTTATAAAAAATACGGATGATTTATTGGCCAAATTGTCTGAGAAATCCATCCCACAAGATGTGATTTTGGTTACTCTGGATGTGGAGTCTATGTATACAAACGTTGACATAGATTTGGGTCTTAAATCCATAAAATCAGCATTCCAAAGATATCCTGACCACCGTCGTCCGGATAAAGACATTTTAGAATTGCTGGAACTTAGCTTAAAAGGTAACGGTTTTGAATTCAATGGGGAGATCTTTCAGTAAATTAAAGGGTGTGCTATGGGGAAACGTTTTAGTCCTAACTTTGCCTCTATTTTTATGGCTGAGTGGGAGAGTGATATTCTTCACAAATGTCACCAACAACCTTTTATTTACCTTCGGTATCTGGATGACATTTTTATCATTTGGCATAGATTTTTTTAACCAGGCTTGTTCTGTTCTTTTTAAAGCTCTCCTCCCTAGGAAGTATTATATTAGATTACTCCGAAGGAACAAATCTAACACAGTAAGACAAATCATGTTTCCCCCTTCATCCCTCGATACGCTTACCTCCCCTTTACGAGTGTACCATTGCCGTCCAACATTTCTCTCAGGTACATCAATGAAATGCCTTAAGACGCGATGCAAACTCGATATATACGTACCCGATCGCGGAACCTTTTTCGGAGAACAAACTCGCAACAAATATCAAATGGCAGAGAATCTTAATTGTGACTCCACTTATATCGTGTATGTAATCACGTGCAAAAAATGTCGCAAACAGTACGTCGGAGAAACTCAGAATTCTCTACGACAAAGAGCAGCCAACCATTTATCTAGTATAAGACTTAAACATGATGTACCCGTGGCACAACATTTCAATACTCAAGGTCATTCGGTCAAGGACCATTTTGAAATCATGCCTATTGAGAAAATCCCTTTTCTCACTTCCGCTGCAGATACCAAGCACAAACGTTTGGAAAGGGAAAGTTTTTGGATTCAATACAAACTATTTATCCTTTGGGTTTGAACTTGGACCCCGGAAGATGTCGTGAAAAAACTATAATACCATTTGTGTTTCAGTATAACAAAGCTAGCATCGCTATGGCAAAGGTTATAGTAGAAGAATACAAACTACTTCAAAGTAAACTTTCTCGACCTTTGACCCAAAGGCCAGTCATTGCTTATAAAAAGAAAAAGAGTTTGAAAGACATACTGGTCAGGGCTAAACTCCCCTGTCTGCCTTCTACCTAGGTTTTCTGGGAAAGGGGTATGTTGGGGGGGGGGGGCAAATTTTCACTGTCTTTTCCAATGACCCCATAATATATAGTCTGACGATATTCTTACTATAGCTTAAGATGCGTAAGCATTGTCAATGTAATACAAAGTTATCCAGAAAATTCTACTGACTAAGGCCAAGCTCCTGTCAGTCGTCAACCTAATGAAATACCGTAGGTTTACTTTATTACAACAATTTATAATGGGGTATAAAGGTCTAAATGATATACCTCTTTTTAACACAATTAGAAACTTGTCTCCGTGGTTATTTTAGACAAGAAGATTTTCCCTGTGCCCGTGTGTTTTGGTGTTCATAAATATATTGTGACGTATTTTCCTCACCACACAGCAGTTTAAAGTGGCACGAGCTGCCAAAATTCACAATTTTTCATAATTTCTGATCGTCACGACAGCACGAGGCTTTAAAGGCCATCGAAAAACTAAATGATTGGCGTTGGAATGAGTAAAATCCATACTAAAACGTGTTCGAAAAGTAAGCAAAATTTAAATAACCGGGACGACCATTTATTCATTCCAAGCCAAAGTTAGTTCAAAACAATACTTTATCGCACGTTTTCGAGACTAGAAGCACTAAAAAGCCTCTGAATTATATATACGTCTTGAGAAAAATAGCCAATAATTTTAAAATTCTGTTTTAACGTCAAAATATCAACATTTTAGTCGCTCATGGCCATTTATAATAAAATTGACCAAGATACCCAAGGACCTGTCCTTAAATATATCAAGTTTCTAAAGATATACAAATTAATTTTATGCTGATGTGTGTTAGTCGAATTGTTCTGGAATGTCTGAGAATCTATTTACAGGCGCTTTAATTGCATTTTGGCCAGTCACTTTCCGACTGCTCAGTGATGCTGTGATATTAGATTGCGATATGGAATGTCAACAAGTCGGTTGCCAATCGATACGGTAAGAAATCCGCTAATTCAAGGACGAGCAATGTGAAGATAACAAATTATTAGACTGCTTTCTGCTATGTTTGGTCTAAAACAACAACAATGCTCGACAGGAGTATCGGTCGCTCCATGCAGGAGGTAAGACACGCAACGAAAAGTCTCAAACTTTTAGAGTGCATTTCGTAATGTTTTGAGTACTTGAATTAGCGGATTTCTTACCGTACATACATTTGTTCGAACTGTATTTTTTTCTATCTGGAAATACCAGCCTGTTTACAAGATATTATTCTGTGGATTTTTATTTGGTGATTATCCCATCTGCTATACCAGTGAACTTTGTGAGTTATCGAATTACAGTTTTCTATCTCAGTACTCGCAGTTCTTGGATTGTACAAGCACGTCATTTTGATATATGTTATGTTTCCACTGTTTGTAAATACGTTACTTAGTCCGGGTTTCTGTCTCAAAAATTACTTTTTTGGTACTGACAGTCGTATTCTGGAAAAACGGCCGTCAGTATAAAAAAATAGTCATTTTGTCAGAAATTTTTATATAATATCTGCTGTTTTTGTTTTTGTTATTTCTTCTCTTACTTTTTGCACCAATGGCTCGCGGGTTCGATTCCCACCCAGTCCAAACAATTGGAAAATTTTCTGACGGGGTTTTCACTCGAACGATCCATGTGGGATAGTGGCCAGTTACCAACGGAAGGTCGTGGGTTTCCCCCGGGCATAGAGCCCGGTTTCCTCCCACAATAAAAGTGAAACAATCTTGAGCGCGGCGTAAAACACCAATCAATCAATCAATCTTACTTTTTGTATCAGTTGACAGTCAGAGTTTTCATCGATGGTACGCGAGGTCTCCCCAATGCGGGAGAGTTGCCAGTTACGTACATGTACTTGCCGAAGGTTGGGTAATTCTTCGATTCATAGAGTCCGGTTGTCTCGCTGACTACGCCTGACAGCGTCACCATATATGTAAAATAATATTAAGTACGGCGTGTTGTCGTCATTAAAACAATCAATCAGTCAATTATACTATGAGCCCGATCAGTCGATATATTTCACGGTTGTTGAGGTATCAATACTGAAAGTGGTTCACCTGGAATTGGTTAAAGCCTTCTCTATGTAAATAATCTATGGCCGTCTTGATTACGACTGTTGGTCCTGACTGTTATTGGCAGTCTTTGAAAGGTCATATAATTGTCAAGGGACGTACGATTCTACCAGTTTCCGTTACAGACATCAGTCTATATAGAATTAATTGAATAAAAGTCGGCCGAAGTCAAATTTTCTACAAAGAATTGACTGCATTTACAAGCTTACAAAATTACTGACTTTACTATAAATGGTTTATACGGAGCAGTTAAAACAAATACAATGGAATTTGAGAAAAAAAGTGTTTTTCTTCTAGTGGTACATTTTATCAGGAACCGGTATTCATATGCGACTGGGTCTTTTTATGAAAAGTTCTTTTTACAGAAAAATAGGCAATGCATATTTTGACAGTTTAAATTTCTAACACTTTCCATTTATATTATAGATATATGATTTTAATCCAAAAGTTTACCTGAATATAAAACTGCAGAAAACATCTTCCCACCTTCACTGATAAATTTGTTAAAGGGGCATGAGCTGCCATAATTAAAATATTTTCATGAAAGAGAAAGAGGAAATTTCAGAATACAATTTAGAAAATAGATGCCCAGCCAAGGGAACATAGCACAAATATTCGTGACGCATAACGAAGGTACATGTAAGCACCCAATGGGAGGTCCGATCTTTCCATTATATGGAAACTTGGCATAAGCAGACACATTTGACCTAAAGTCAATGCGACCTAAATGTCAAATCCTAGAAAATGTCCTATAATGTCACTAACTCCATGTACTCGATACCACCCACGCGTACTATTATTAATGGCATGTTCAGTGTTTACATGCAAAGTGATGTTAAAGCAAATCGGAGTTGGTGTTCTGTCGAGTTCTACGTTCTTCTTCTTTCTATTTCGTTGGTTTGACAGAATATGCAATTGAAGCTTACTGGAGTCCTATCGATCGGTCTGTCATTTGGGAACTTGTTTAACATGTAAACAACTTTGGAAATTGCATAAAACACATGTACCCAATGGGATAGTTCTGTCTCTTTTCCTTTTTGTTATAAGTATGAGATGATTTATAAAGATAGTTAATAACGGATCGGCTTTATTCATAAGAGCATTGTCTCCTAAACTCAATGGTCGTCTTTGTAGAAATTTAAAAACAAAAGCTAGCTTTTTTAAAATATGTATTGGCTGATGTTCTCACAGGAATTATATCATTTTGGCCAAAAAGTAGATTGGTTGACTCCAGCAAACCTAATAAAACATCTCATAAGCCATCGTCCATAGACGTCTCTGAATGTCAAACAGTCCAGAAAAAGGGGCTCCCTGGGGGCAGTTGACAAAATTACAGATAAAGCAGCAAGCCAAATTCTGGTATAAGCCACGATTTCTGAAATTCTTAAGCCTCTCTCTAACTGGCAAAATGGAATGGGTTCATTCTAGTCCATATATTGCTCTCGCCGTCATGTTCCATAAATACTTGACGTAAATGTGTCAATTTTTAACATTTCATTTTTTGCCTTCCCTGTGTTTATATAGAAATATCCGTGGAATGCTGACCATTCGACTAATTTTTGAAGGCCATCGAAAAGCTAAATGATTGGCGTTGGAATGAGGAAAATCAGTACAGTATGTGGCCTGTACGAACCGAAAACGTGTTCGAAAAGTAAATAAAATTTAATTAACCGGGACGCCCATTCATTCATTCTAAGCCACAGTTAGTTCAAAACAATACTTTATCGTACATTTTCGAGGCTAGAAGCAATAAAAAGCTTCTGAATTATACGTCTTAAGAAAAATAGCCTATAATTTCAACATTCTGGTTTAACGTCAAAATATCAACATTTTGGCAGCTCATGCTAATTTAAATGATAGAAGCCGGTAGGCAAGTATCGAAAAGGTAAAATTTCAGAATAATTGTTTAGAATGGCTGTATAAGAATATATGTATTCTCGTTACTTTTGGGGTAATACTTTTTTGAGAAACAAAAATATGGCAGAAAATCTTCTATCAAATGTTGAGCTACCCCTCCCCCCCTCCCCCTCCACCCCTCATCAGGAATCAAACCAGGTTTTCCTTTTTTTAAGTTTAATTCAAAGTATACCTCAGCTGGTACGTCCTCTGCAATAATGTCATTCATTTAATTTTAGCTTTCTAATCACATTGGAACTCTTAGCTCGAAGAAAATAAATTTATGTAATTGATGTTGCTACTGAGCCACGGAGACCCCCACACGGAAAGTAAGTACATATAAAACCGCAGTTGATTGAGGTGAATACTTGTACTATCCACAGAACTGCACCAATGCAACATCAATCAATTATGATAAGAAATAAAAGTTAATTTCCGTTTTGGTTCCGTCCTAAAAAAATCTGTTATATTTGTTTAATTCTATAGCGACACGTGGAATGAGAAGGATAAATCTGACGAATCATTGATTAATATACATGTACGGGTAAATGCAGGCAATTGTATACGTGGATTTAAATGTGTTTTATCTCATAGCAACACATTTCCGCAATGTTACACAACCTCCACAAAGAAACATCCGCAATTCTGTTAATTGGTATCGATTTGCGATATTTGTAGTCTGAAGAAAACGGGAAACCTTGATTGAGAATTTTCTGGTAGCGATTGATGTTTGACGTCACACATATGGTTATTTCACTTATTTGTCAGCGTTGATTGGTTTAGTTGTAAAAGACACCAGTCTGTTTAACACTAAACCTTCGGCGAGTACATGGGAACTCGTCCAAATAGGGAAACTAAGTAAAAACGACATTAAGAATTTTTTATTGGGTTTGGTTTTAGTGGAATTAGAACGTGCGACCCATGCTGGATAGTCATACCCAACAGTAGTAAATAAATCGTCAACTTAAACTAACTTATATTTACACTAACAGAACAAAAGACGGGCTTGTATCAGTTACATTTGCTTCTACAAGCTTTTTAAGGGTATTTCTGTTGAAATAAGAAACTTTACCAAATCCGAAAAATATGTCCGCACATGCCCTTTGCTTTAAGTGTTGGAATTTTGTTTCAGTATACAGTCTGTTCATGGCGGATTTTGTCTGATATAATTGACATACACCTCCTGGGCAATAGGACACGACAATCAACCGACCTTCCTTAGTGCTGGCTGCTCGTGTTTCCCTAATGTGACCTGGGTATAGGTTAAAGCTAAAGAGCATAACTGACAACATAGGGGACAATTACAGACAGAACATCTTATATTATTTAAACTGAAAACACCTAAACCTGTTCCATGGGGAGTGTGTAGCACAGCTAATCATTATCACTTCATAGAGACATTTGCCACATAACCATATGTAAGCTATCACAAACATACTAACGTTTGATACAACTTGTTGTGACAGGTCATTAAATGAGTTTCTTAGACCCACGCATTTTCCTACACAAACCCACCATACGTGTAGATGTTGGTATTGTATACCAAGCTAAAATGTTTCCATTTGGCGATGGTGGGTTTTAAATTTGGGAAGGTGTACTGCATACCACAGGGTGTATACATCGGTAGTCTAACTCAGACAGACACGGGTTTTGTTTTAGTCTCTTGTTCTTATCTTAAAGAGGGAAGGGCCATCAGGTTGGCTAAAACGAATTTTCCCACACATGGTATTATTTTTCCCGGAAAGACGAATCCTAGAAGATGCCTCTGTCCAAATTTCATGAAAATCCTAACTTAGGTTTTCCCGTACGAATTAATTTTTCAAAGGGGGGCCCTACCAATTATTACAAAATATTTAAAAAACCGCCCAGATCCTCCCCGAAGTTACTGACATGCACATGCGCACTTCATTGTAAACAGTGTTGAAAGCATGCGAGCAAAGTTGGAGAGAATGACTCGAAGAAGTTGAGTGTTAATGACGGTAAAAACAAAACAGAGGCCGTAATATCCACAAAGTTTTCACCCGAAAGCAGTTTGGAATATCTTTACTGACATTAGTGGATATGAAAAGGAGAGAAACAACGAGGATCGGGCGATAATCTGGCTTGCCTTCTTCGCTGCACTCAGGCGTCAACACAACGGTGCCTCTCACTCAGTACAGGTCTGTCAAATCTTCATTTTATCTTGTACAATTTTTTGTAGGCCTCGTGTTACAAACAAAATTTAGCTTAACTTTATTTCTTTTCAATTTCATGCAGGGTGATGTATTGGTTAGATCATTAGTTATTGATATTTCATTCGGACAAACTAGCTGACAGTGAGAGTGAGTGGTAGTACTTGTACAATCAATGTTGTTGTGGTTGCAGGATGTTTCAATAAACAATACTTGTATACCGTATATATATGTCCAACCTTGCGTTTACTCACTGGCCTGCCAGAATGATATTAGTCTATGTGCTGCAAATGTCATCACTTTGAGCTCTGTTTTGTGAATTTGTCACTACATACTTTCATGGTATGGTTATTTCAGTTCAGAGTTAACACCTTAGCCCATCCCCAGGTGACTATCCTGCCATTCTGTCAGTGTTGTATTCTTTTGTGTATGACATAAAGCACCTAGTAAATCTGATATTTATTTTAGCACTGTAACTAAGAAAACCTTGTTTTAGTACTATTCCTATTTTTTATATTTTGCAGTGATATGAAAACAAAAGATGGAGCTGTAGGCCTATGGATTGTATTCTGTTGGGGAAGTGCTAAAACATTGACTGAGGCAGAAATGAGGAGTTATTAAGATGTGGCTCGCATACATTTAAATCTGTGCCAGCGTATTGACATTACAACTTCAACCTTACTCATTAGCGATGGAAAACCTTGCGAGATGGAGTATTAATTTGTTTTTGAAATAATCATTTTTGACTGGTCATGATGTTTAATTTCTAATCATCACCACTAGACTAGACTGCTAAATTCAGTGACATTAACTGAAAATGATTTCTACCTGGATGTAGACATGTTTAAAATATGTCAAAACCAACGTTTGGTGGACTGGTAGTTATGGAAAAGCATATGCTTAGTGTACACATATTAAATTTGTTTTTTGGTGATTGACTTCACATTTAAATGCTGGAATTGTCAGAATAAAACTGTGTTCTTAACAAAGAACCTGTACGATAAATAATCTAGTCGGATATGTTTTATTTTGAAAATCTTCTGCAAATAATCTGAACTAAAATCATCTTTTAGGTTCTTAGGAAACATTCCACCAATTGGTTTTGATTTCAATTCCCACTTTCTTTTAAAAATGCTGGCTTGGTTTACAACTTGATCACTGGCCCAATGTGCTATGTTGTCATGTTGTTATGGATAGTCAAGGGGTTTCCTCCCCAATAAACCTAGCTAGGCCACCTTATAAACGAAATAGTCCTGAGTGCGAATTAAAACAATGAATAAATCAATCTTAGAAACCTGCAAGTTCTCAACAATCACACTTGCGTACACATTCATATACCACCCCACTGACCTCGATAGATTCATTCATGTCTGGAGTAAAGCCGAAACTCTCACCCTTTGGCAGGTACCTAAAAATCTATTCAATTTGGACTGAATTGGATTCGAACTTGGGACCCACTTGTGGAAAGCTGGTGATGATGTGAGAATCATCACTACACACAATCTCCCTTCTTCAAGCAAAGAAGGGGCCTCCGTGGCTCAGTAGGTAGAGCGTTGGACGCTCAATCCGAACAGCCTTCCACCAATGGGTCGCGGGTTCGAATCCCACTCAGTCCAAAAAATTGGAAAATTTTCTGACTGGGTTTTCACTCGAACGAACTATGTGGGATGGTTGCCAGTTACCAGCGGAAGGCCATATAAGCGAAATAATCTTGAGTGCGGCGTAAAACAACAAACAATCAATCAATCAAGCAAAGAAAGGCGTTCGGCTCAGTTGGCAGAGTGATAGTCTCTTTGTTACTAGGTACTTACCGAATGTTGGGTGTTTCCTCTGGTCAGAGCCCAGTTTCCTCCTCCACTAAACTTGGCAATGCTACCATATAAGGGAAATACTATTCAGTGTGGCATAAATATCAATCGATCAAAGAAAGAAGGGACCTCAGCTCAGTTGGCAGAGTGATAGTCTCTTTGTTACTAGGTACTTACCGAAGGTCGGGTGTTTCCTCTGGTCAGAGCCCAGTTTCCTCCTCCACTAAACTTGGCAATGCTGCCATATAAGTCAAGTAATATTCAGTGTGGCGTAAACATCAATCAATCAAAGAAAGAAGGGGTCTCTGTGGCTCAGTTGGCTAAGTGATAGTTTTTCAGTCCGACAAACACTTTCCGTTCATGGGTCGTGGGTTCGAATCCCACTCAGACCAAATAAAATTTCGAAATTTCTGAGTTGCTGAAGGTTGGGTGTTTCTTTCGAGAAGAGCTCCATTCCCCTCTCCAGTAAACTTGGCAACGCCACTATATAAGTGAAATAATCTTGAGTGTGACTAAAAACACCAATCAATTAAACAAAGAAAGGACCTCAATGGCTCAGTGGGCAGAGCGATGGATTCTCAGTTTGACCCAGGCCTTCCATCTATGTGTCGACTCGCGGCCTCAGGTCAAATAAAATTGAAAAATCTCTGTGGGTTTTTCACCCTGTCGACCAATGTGGAAAACTTACGAGGAACTCTCCGAAGGTCAGGGGTTTCCTCCGACAGAGCCCAGTTTCCTCCCGCACTAAACTAATTTTCTGTGCAGCATAAAACATCGATCTATCAAACAAACATGGGACCTCGCTGGCTCAGTGATGGTTTCTCAGTGATTCAGACATTCAAGTCATGAGTTGCAGGTTCGAGTCCAACTCCGACCAAATAAAATTGAAATATTTCTGAGTGAGATTTTTCCTCAATCGCCGTATGTAGAAGAGTTAACAGGCAATTGTCGAAGGATCAGGATTTTCCTCTCACACTAAACCTGGCAAGGCTGCCATATTAGTGATATAATCATCAATCCATCAAACAAAGTAGAAATGAAAACAAAATCTTTCTTTTTGTTATACATGTATATTTTATTTTTTTAAATGGACAGGAATCAAACTTTTTGATTCGTTTATTATGTTTGAAACCACATATCATTGATGAGCCTTATCATAACTTACGTACATAGCAAATGTATTATAAAGTCTCTTCCTAATAGCCCAAATAAGAAATTGGGCTTTCTTTTCTCACCCATTCCTTTTACTGAATTGTCTGTGTTGTTTATAAATAATCAGATCTGTACACTGGATTCCATTCAATTTTGTTTTCTTTGATCTTGCTCTTGAAGCAACTGAGAAATCTTTGAAACCTTGCATTAGTTTTGAATTATCCTCCAGTCAAGTTGTTCAAGACTGTTGAAAAAATAAACAACAGTGCACTGTCATTATTATGTAGTGAATTTTTAATAACATAAATTATAAAGTTTTATTTTAGATGATGAAAATCAAACCTTGAAGATGCATTTAGAGCAGTTTTACACCAAGTATTATACTGATTGGTTTTCTATGTCACACTCAATGTTATTTCATTTATATGATTGATTGATTGTTTGGTGTTTTACACCGCACTCAAGATTATTTCACTTATATGGCGGCGTTGCCAGTTTTATTGTGGGAGGAAACCGGGCTCTATGCCCGGAGGAAACCCACGACCTTCCGTTGGTAACTGGCAACCATCCCACATAGGTCGTTCGAGTGAAAACCCAGTCAGAAAATTCTCCAATTTTTTTGACTGGGTGGGAATCGAACCCGCGACCTATTGGTAGAATTCATTTATATGACTTTGTTGCAAATTTAGATCGAGAGGGGTACATCATTTAAAATGTTCTCCGTATTACATACAGTTTGACTTTTGATTAATTGGAGAGTAGACCAAATACCCACAAGTGGGGTGGATTGGAATGACTTGACAAGTAAAATACCATTCTTCAAGTATATAGATGATTTGTAAATATACAAACCTATTACTTACTATACTATTTACGAAATTAAGCCTCTTGTATATGTACTTACTATTCGTATGCTTGTCCATTTGCATTCCACATTTACTACCTGTCCCACAATGCCAATCAGTCACAGAACAAATCCACGCTTAGTTAGACTCAGAGTTAGAAAGAAGTTAGACCAAGAGTAGAAATAAAACAGATCGAGACGACGAGAGACTAGAACGTTTGTGGAAGATCTATTGGCTTCTAATTTCACCTTCAAATAAAACAAAAAATCACCAATAGTAAGGAAGTACAGGACAGATATAAATTGCCTTTTTTTAATAAGCTAAAACCACTGTGAAATAACACCGACACTCGATTTCGATCGACGTGTCGTTGTTGTTGTGATGTGCACACACTCAGCTTGCACTACGAGGCTGGTATTTCATTTAATCATCCAAAGATTAGTCAGCCGCAAATCTACGTTGGTTGCATAATTCCGATTATTCGACAAAACAACAAGAAATCAAGTGAAAATCAACTTACGCTTTGATATTCCTTTGTATTCAAACAGCTCCTTTCAAACATGTGACTTTGTTATGACAAGCAGACGGAAGACTCTACTGCGCATGTCAAGGCGGAGACTATAAAAATTCGTTTCGATAATTGACAGATGAACTTCATGAAGGAAGTTTAATTTTTACTCTAATTACTTAATTAAATCAATGAAACATTGGGTCATTAGTTAAGTTTGCCCACAACTCTCATTTACCACTAAAAACGATTGTGATTTGGACAAAGCCTATAACTTTACTGAAGCTCGTGGCCCTTCCCGCTTTAAGATTGATTGATTGTTTGATGTTTTACGCCCCGCTCAAGATTATTTCACTTACACGACGGCGTTGCCAGTTTTATTGTTGGAGGAAACCGGACTCTATGCCCGGAGCACGACCTTCCGTTGGCAACTGGCAAACATCCCACATAGGTCGTTCGAGTGAAAAAACAGTAAAAAAATTTACCATTTTTGGGGGGGACTGAGTGGGATTCGAACCAAGGCTGGTGGGAGGCTGTTCGGATTGAGCGCCCATCGCCCTACTACTGATGCAAGGAGGCTCCTGTTATCTTATACAGTAACTCGTTGTTAAGCATAGGGTGAACCGGTTTACTTTGAAGCAGTTTATATTCTTCTGTGATATCTGACAAATTATAATCCTTTCATAATACATAGTACAAGATTAGATATAGAACTTCCCTAGAGACTTGAATTAGGCCAACATCACGTGATAGCCTATGCGAATCAACCGTTCATAACGGAAAATGCCATACTAAAAGTCATGGAAGACACACATTGGTTATTGACTGAACTCAGTGATACGAAGCATTTCATTATCCAAAAAGTCTGGCAAACTTTTCTTTCTAACCCATACTATCATATCAGACTGCAGTGGTAAATTTTGTCACCGTCGTTTTTTGTAGGCGGGATAGAAAACAAAGCATCAATACTCGATATTCCATTAAATAATTGAAGTGAAAAGTGTGACTCTTACTGACCAAGGGTACTCTTATTGGATAGCACATGAGTGGGTGATACGATAATTGTGTCAATCAATTGGATATTTTCATAAACAAGTGAATTTTAAAATATTGATTGAGGAGGTTCTGAGATTAGCCATCTATATCATCTCTTCAACACAACTAGAAGCTTGTCTCCATGGTTAATTTGGTTAAGATGATTTTCCCTGTGTTTTAGTGTCCATATATATATCATCTACTGTGAATCCGAGTGTCCGAGTAACATTAAATTTAATAAAGTGGAAATGTGAGATTTCTCTATCATCTGAAAAACAAGTTTAAAACAAGATGGCGAGAAATGGGTGATTGGATTTGATTTTTTACAGAAACCAGATTCGGTTAGACAAAAAAATATAAATTGCCTAGCAGAACAATTTCATTTATTAGGATTGTTGGCGTTTTACATGGTCTTGCCACAGGGGAAGTTGTTATAAAACAAACATTCAGTGCACATTCTCAAAAAAAAAAAAAATACATCATTTTTATAATTACACAACAAACAATAAAGTTTACGTTTCCAATATCTAAAAATGTTTGGTCTCAGTTGTTATGAAATGACAAGACGTTGGTTCCCCTTCATCGTTTATCTTAAAGAAGTGCGATGGTTCCACTAGGTTGATCAAATACAACACTGGATGATTTCTCAACAACTTGGTATGTTACACAGATATCGTAGAAAACTGTCATCGGCAACATGGCTATACGCAGTCCATAATACTCCTGGGGACAAGTGTTTAATTATTTTATCCCCCGGCATATAATGCGGGGACATAGTGATCAGTTTGTCCCCATGTGGAAGAGTTGCCAGTTACGTACATGTACTTGCAGAAGGTTGGGTAATTCTTCGATTCATAGAGTCCGGTTGTCTCGCTGACCACGCCTGACAACGTCACCATATATGTAAAATAACATTAAGCGCGGCATGTTGTCGTCATTAAAACAATCGATCAGTCAATTATACTATGAGCCCGACCAGTCGGTAGATTTCACGGTGGTTGAGTTATCAATACTGAAAGTGGTTCACTTGGAGTTGGTTAAAGCCGTCTCTATGTAAATAATCTATAGCCGTCTTGATTACGACTGTTGGTCCTGACTGTTATTGGCAGTCTTTGAAAGGTCATATACTTGTCAAGGGAAGTACGATTCTGCCAGTTTCCGTTACAGACATCAGTCTATATAGAATTAATTGAATAAAAGTCGACCGAAGTCAAATTTTCTACAAAGAATTGACTGCATTTACAAGCTTATAAATTTACTGACTTTACTGTAAATGGTCTATACAGAGCAGTTAAAACAAATATAATGGAATTTGAGAAAAAAAAATGTTTATTTCTTCTAGTGGTGCATTATATCAGGATTCGGTATTCGTATGCGACTGGATCTAAATGGATCTTTTTATGAAAAGTTCTTTTTACAGAAAAATAGGCAATGGATATTTTGAAAACTTAAATTTCTAAAACTTTCCATTTATATTACAGATACATGATTTTTTCCGAAGGTTTACCTTAAAGTGGCATAAGCTGCCAAAATGGTGATATTTTGACGTTAAAACAGAATCTTGAAATTATCTTCTATTTTTCTCAAGATGTATAATTCAGAAGCTTTTTAGTGCTTTTAATCTCGAAAATGTACGATAAAGTATTGTTTTGAACTAACTTTGGCTTAGAATGAATTAATGGTCGTCCCGGTTATTTACTACAATTAGGAGTAATCCATTTACCTTTCACTCTATTCTTGTATGAAAAGACACAAAGCAAAGTTTCTTGGGATTCTCTGTTGACTTTCAGATTAGTAAAACCGACTTTCCGCCAAAAATGTAGATATAAAGAGTTTTTGTATAAGGTATTTCCGGTTGCTTTTGTTTTCTGTCTTAAGTATGTAAACAAACATCCAAGAATGCAATTTGCGCGCAGTCCCAAAAGACCTGTACAGCGCAGCTAAGCGTTGTTAACTCTCACTACAACAATAAGGCAAACAAAGGAATCCCCAGAAAAAAACTCCTTATATGTCGGTCCTTGAAGCTAAGGAAGTTATTAATAGCTATTTGAAAACCTCATCTTTATATAAACCTCAGTCAAATACATGTAGCACTCATTTTAACCTGGGATGAATATGAAAGGGATATGAAATGCCTTTGTATTGTAGTCAGTCTACTGGCAGAACGTTTGGCTCGCTATTGTTCGTTCCAGACACCCCGTGACGGCATTCCGATCAGCCTCGAGAATAGACGAAACCCCATTCGGAACACACTTCGGCTATCTTCGCTTGCTATAGGTCGGTTTTGACACGCACATACGTAAATCCCCGAAGTTTTAGAGTGCCGAAACCCGTGTTGTGTATTCCGATTCATTCCGAACCTTACCGATGTTGTGGATATATGGACTGCGAATGAATCGGAATGCCTTCACGGGGTGTCTGGACAGACAATAGCGAGCCAAACTACTGCTCGTAGACTGACTATAATACAAAGGCGTTTCATAACCCTTTCATATTCATCCCAGTTTTAACCATCTTCGTTTCGCTGGTTTGTGACTTAAGGCTTTGATTACTTACTTCCTTACAGAATACAATATAGAAAATAGATGCCCATCCAAGGGAACATTGCGCCGATATTTTTGACGCATAACGAAGGTACATGCAAGCAAGATTTTCCCTTTATATGGAAACTTGGCATAAGCAAACACATTTGACCTAACGTCAGTGCGACCTAAATGTCAAATCCAAGAAAATTTCCTATAATGTCACTCACTCCTTGTACTCGATACCACCCACGAGTACTATTATTAATGGAATGTTCAGTGTTCACATGCAAAGTGATGTGAATGCAAACCTTTCAATCGGAGTTTGTGTTCCGTCTAGTTTTACGTTCTTCTTCTTTATATTTCGTTGGTTGGTATGACAGAATATGCAATTGAAGCTTACTGGAGTTATGGAGTCCTATCGATCGGTCTGTCATTTGGGAAATTATTTAACATCTAAACAACTTTGGAAATTGCACAAAACACACGTACCCAATGGGATAGTTCTGTCTCTTTTCCTTTTTGTTATAAGTATGAGATGATTTATAGAGATAGTCAATAACGGATCGGCTTTATTCATAAGAGCATTGTCTCCTGAACTCAATGGTTGTCTTTGTAGAAATTTAAAAACAAAAGCTAGCTTTTTGAAAATATGTATTGGCTGATGTTCTCACTGGAATTATATTCTTTTGGCCAGAAAGTAGATTGGCTGATTGTTCATAGACGTCTCTGAATGTCAAACAGTCACAGTAAAAGGGGTTCCCTGGGGATAGTTGACAAAAATTACAGATAAAAGAACAAGCCAATTTCTGGTATAAGCTACCGATTTCTGAAATTCTTAAGCCTCTGTCTGACTGGCAAAATGGAATGGGTTCATTCTAGGCCATATATTGCTCTCGCCGTCATGTTCCATAAATACTTGACGAAAATGTGTCCATTTTTAACATTTCATTTTTTTGCCTTCCCTGTATTTATATAGAAATATCCGTGTAATGCTGACCATTCGACCGAAACCCGTGCGTACAAGGGAAGTTATACAAACACATAACTCAAAACAAAATTTAAAGAAAATCTATGTGATAGCTTTAGGTTATTTTTTCGAAAAATCAATAAAGCAATCATCGGACAAAAATACCGGGGTCATTGGACTGGAGTATTTCAATCATACAATCGTCCTGATTATTTTGGTTGTAACAAAAGAAATGGCAACTTAATTTGACTTACAAAAAAATCGATTTGACTGGGCTTTTATTCACGCCCATGTATGGCAGACATCCGTGGAGTTTAAACGAAATACGCCTTATCTGCGAGTCACAGACTGGAAAATCGAAAAAACTTGATCATGTGCATATATACTTATATATTTGCATCGACTGGTGATAGATGCAACAGTGAATCGACTACTGGCTTCATTTGGAAGTGCTATGTGTTATTTTAAAATGAACTAGGAGTCGGCATATCTCCTTTGCTTCAAGCGGCAGAATCATAGTTTCCGTATACAGACTGTCCATGGCGGATTTTGTCTGATATAATTGACGTACACCTCCTGGGCAATAGGACACGACAATCAGCCGACCTTCCTTAGTGCTGGCTGCTCGTGTTTCCCTCATGTGAACTTCTGGGTATAGGTGAAAGCTAAAGAGCATAACTGACAACATAGGGGACAATTACAGACAGAACATCTTATATTATTTAAACGGAAAACACCTAAGCCTGTTCCATGGGGAGTATATAGCACAGCTAATCATTATCAACTCAGTCACTTCATAGAGACATTTGCCACATAACCTTCTGTAAGTTATCCCAAACATACTAACGCCTGAGACAACTTATTGTGACAGGTCATTAAATAAGTTTCTTAGACCCACGCCATTTTCCTACACAAACCCAACATAGATGTTGGTATTGTATACTAAGCTAAAATGTTTCCATTTGACGATGGTGGGTTTTAAATTTGGGAAGGTTTACTGCATACTACAGGATGTATACATCTGGGCCCTGTCTTACAAAGCTGGCGTAAGTTACGTCGGACGTAAATCAGTGTTCAAGCTATAGGAACTTACGCCCTAGTCGCAACTGGTCCATGTTGTAGGCCTATGCGCAACTTTACGCCAGCTTCGTAAGACAGGACCCAGTGGTCTAACTCAGACAGACAAGAGTTTTGCTTTAGTCTCCTGCTCTTTTTTTAAGTAATGGCTCGCCGTTGGCTCATAGGGCAAGCCAGTTTACTTTGAAGCTGTATATATTTTTGTGAGACATCTGAGAAATCACAATCGTTTTATAATACATAGAACAAGATTAAATATAGGACTCCCCGAGAGACTTGAATCAGGCCAACATCACGTGATAGACAGACTATGCGAATCAACCGTTCATGACGGAAAATGCCGTACTAAAAGTCGTGGAAAACGTACATTGGTTATTGACTGAAATCAGTGATACGAAGCATTTTATTATCCAAAAAGTCTGGCAAAATGTTCTTTCTAACCCATACTATCATATCAGCCAGCAGTCGTACATTTTGTCACCGTCGTTTTTTGTAGGCGGGATAGAAAACAAACCATCAATACTCGATATTCCATTGAATAATTGAAGTTAAAAGTGTGACTTTTACTGACCAAGGGTACTCTCATTGGATAACACATGATTGGGTGATGCGATAACTGTGTTAAACCATTTGGTATTTCCATAATCAAGTGAGATTTGAATACCTTGATTGAGTAGGGTCTGAGATTAGCTATCTATATCATCTTTTCAACACAATTAGAAACTTGTCTCCATGGTTAATTTGGTTAAGATGATTTTCCCTGTGTTTTAGTGTCCATATATATATATCATCTACTGTGAATCCGGGTGTCCGAGTAACATTAAATTTGAAAAGGGGAAATGTGAAATTTCTCTATCATATGAAAGACAAGTTTTAAATACAAGATGGCGAGAAACGGGTGATTGGATTGGATTTTTTAAAGAAACCAGACTCGATTAGATAAAAAAATCAAAATTGCCTGGCAGAACAATTTCAATGATTAGGATTGTTGGCATTTTTACATGGTCTAGCCAGAGGTGAAGTTGTTATAAAACGAACATTCAGTGCACATTCTCAAAAAAATAATAATACATCATTACGTCCAACCGTTACAATATTGCGCCGCAGGCTGAATCTTGTTTGGAGGGATTTTTAAGCAAGCGCACCTTGGCCTTGTGAACAGATGGGGCTTATTTTACTCGAAAATCAGTTTTTTTTTAATTACTTAGCGCTAAAAACATTTGAAGATTCATTTTTAAAAAATGGCAGAGAATGACACATTTCTGTTGTTGTCTTTTTAAGTAGCATGCTTATCTAATTTTTGAACAAAGAAAAAGTCTTGAGGATTTTATAATTACACAACCAACAATAAAGTTTACGTTTCCAATATCTAAAAATGTTTGTTCTCAGTTGTTATGAAATGACAAGACATTGGTTTCCGTTCATCGTTTATCTTAAAGAAGAGCAATGGTTCCACTAGGTTGATCAAACACAACACTTGATGATTTCTCAACAACTTGGCATGCTACACAGATATCGTAGAAAACTGTCGTTGGCAACATGGCTATACGCAGTCCATAATACTCCTGGGGTCAAGCGTTTAATCACATTTAACATACAGTTGTCAGTGAGTCCTGTGGTGCAATTATTCCTATTTGATACTCATCCATATCTACTGTAGAATCAATATATACCTTTACCTTTTTTCGTATTTTGATGACCGAATAAGGATATATTTTAAAAACGGTAGATACCATAAATGATATTTACTGGTCTAGATGTGAATACCATCAATATTTCGCCGATAGGAATGGGGAACGTGATTTTACTTTTCCCATAACAAACTGCTACCGGTGATTTGACAAAATTTCAACAACACATAAACGTATAACTTCTCCTAAGAGCTCAAAGCGTTCGCATCCACAGTAAAATATTATTATTTTTTTCTAAAAAAAACATGAATATTCCAAAGTTGTCTATTGTTTTAGAAATTGTTGAGATCTCGATTTGGATCTGCTGGATCAAGGGGAGATAGACACAGAGGCTGAGAATGGTATTGAACAAAATTCAAGGATCAGAAAATAGACCCGATATACAATAGTGATATCGTCACCGTGGTGATATGATAAAGACTTTATATTGTTACAGTGACGATGGTAACAACCTTCAATGAATAGTTGTGCAGCTGTAACTGATTAGAACGCAATTGAAACCACAAAAAATGACAATTGGTATGTTGTATGTACGTTTCCCGTTTTACCTCGTCAAGTCCTAGCGTCCACACAGGGGGACAATCTAATCAGTAAAATTTGGGGGATGTATTTTTTTCTTTGATAATTTTCTTTAATGTGACATAAATTGCATTCAAATTCAAAAAAATTCAATTTTAAACCTCGGGCTGTTACTCAACACACTTACGCCCCGGCATAAGTCCACTGCAAGGCCTAAATGTCATGGCAACAAATACCTTCAGCTTTACGTTACAATTCGGTGCAGAGTTACGTCGGTGTTGAGAAACAGCCCCCAGTAGTTACTTTCCGAGACACCGAAGGCTATCGCAATGTGGTATACTAGATTATCCCTTGATAAACATGATCTATAGTCATTGGGTTCATATTAAAGAGTATGACCCGAGCTGCATACTGATACTACTGGCCTATAGTTTCAAGACAATGTTAGATCATTACCCATGCTGATATTTTATGCATGTTATCTTGGATATTTGAACGACTTTTTTATTATTTCACCTGTACACTGTGTAATACTTGGTTTAGGAATCTAACCTACACGAGTTAATATTCTATTCAGGTAGCTTCATATCTTTGGACGCCATATTTTAAATCACCCCCCAAAAAACTGAATTTAAAGAAAAACTATGTAATAGCTTTACGTTAGCTTTTTCGAAAAATCAATAAAGCAATCATCTGACAAAAATACCAGGGTAATTGGACTGGAGTATTTCAATTATACAATCGTCCTGATTATTTTGGTTGTAACAAAAGAAATGGCAACTTAATTTGACTTACAAAAAAATCGATTTGAATTGGCTTTTATTCGCGCTCATGTATAGCAGTCATTCGTGGTTGAATGAAATACGCCTTATCTGCAAGTCACAGACTGATATGTATTACTTTACGCCACTTGTACAAAAAATGTCAAAACACCAGGAGCATGTTTCACACAGCGGGGTAGCGCAAGTTTTTACGTAACTGCCATATCAACCCATATTGTAGGGATACGTTACTATGAAAGATACGCAAAAAATACATCTACGCCGCTTTGTGAAACAGGGTCCAGACAAGTAGATCCGGCAACATCGTCCACTGCAGTCCTATACATTGAAATAATAAAAACGTGGTATCACACTCTAATGCATAATAATGTGTTTTAATATTTAGCGATATGTTTATGCAGCTGTTCTTGTTGACTTGCCATATCTGAAACCACTCTACACTGGACCAGCCAATCATAAAATTGCTCGTCTGATAAATTCTAAAACAGATTTTAACACTACATCCAAATCAACCAAACACTTGAAACCCATATGCAAGCCACAAGAAGAGCAATTCCGTCAACAGGAGCAGAACCTAAAGGAGTAGTGTACAGGAGTAAGTGTAGTTATAATGTCCATAACATTGGAGAAACATGCAGACCCCTCAACGTACGTTACATTAGACTAAAAGATCACCAAACATATGTTAAAGTGCGATGAGCTGCCAAAATGTTGATATTTTGACGTTAAAACACAATGTTGGAACTATTGGCTATTTTTTGGCAAAAAACATTTGGAGATTGGTTTTAAAAAGATGGCAGACCCCTTAAAATATGTTACATTAGAATAAAAGAACACCAAACATCCGTTAAAGTGGCATGAGCTGCCAAAATGTTGATATTTTGACGTTAAAACAGAATGTTGAAATTATTGGCTATTTTTCTCAAGACATGATTCAGAAGCTTTTCAGTGGTTCTAGTCTAGAGAATGAACGAAGAAGCATTGTTTTGAACTAACTTTGGCTTAGAGCAAATGAATGGTCGTCCCGGTTATTTAAATTTCGTTTACTTTTATGACACTAATTCGGTTCGTATGGGCCACATAGTGTACACATTTTCCTCATTCCAACGGCCACCATTCAGTTTTTCGATGTCCTTCAAAGCCTCTTACTGTCGTGTCGATCAGAAATGATGTAATAAAAGTGTGAATTTTGGCAGCCCATGCCACTTTAATAAACTTGATTACAAATCTGCCATTTCTGAACACATAATTTCCAACCCTACCCAGCAACATTGGAAGAAGAGAAAACTACAGGAAGCCACCCACATCAGGAAAAAACCAAGCCCAGCAGGAGTATATATCCACAACTGCTATGACCTTTTGATCCCCAAGACCACCCTCAGCGATCTTAACTCACCATACTTAAATCTATTGTTACTTTTCTTAATAGAATTATGCTATTACGTACCTGTCCCAACTTGTCATTCTCTCATCTGCTATATAAATGAATAAAATGAGAAGTTGTTATCCATAAGTAATTCTTCACCATAATGTAACCTTTCAACTTCTAAATGCCATTGAAAGATTTCATATGTGTTTTATAAATGAGAAATCCAAAATTAACATCCGTAGTTACAAATGTCAATGGTTTTAAAACTGATATTGAAAACTTGTCCACTCAGTTTTATTTGCAACTGTTGTAATCCTGCCAGTTAAAAATGGTGGGACAACGATTGCTTAGAGTCGAAAAAAGACAATATGTTTTTTTTCTATCTTTTATCTACGAACTGTGCGATTACTTTAATTAGACTATCAAAGAAAACGGCGAACAGTCTGTAGGGTTTTTTCGCAATAAATTAGGAGATAACCTCGTTGTCTCATAAAATTGCCATCTCCGACATGGCTACAAACCTCCAATTATACATCTGTCAACTTTCGTTTTGGATCATTCTTGCGATCAATTGAAAGGTTGTTCTTGTGATTTTGGTTATTCTGTTTTTGAGTTCCTCTTTATAATAAACACTAGATGTCAGATAACGGAGCTCTTCATATCCATAGTAAACTACAGATTGTGTTTTATATAGAAATGGCGCCAATGAAACCAAATGTCATTATTAATCAAGTCCTTACAACATAAATATTATGTGATGACATAATCAGTTTATCTGTGCTATCCAGTGTTTCACTTCTAAGTTATAGATAACGTTGGATTTAGTTACATGTATGATATATCAACGAGAGAACTGAGCGTTCGTGTGTTGGCGTTTGAATATGTCGCCATTTATGTATATCTCGAAATAAACCCGGTAAGTTACGGAATTAGTCCAAATGAAATTACCTGGATAAGAAACCAAGAGTTTATTTCTGACACACGAACTGTTAACAATGACAAGCGTTGTGTGTTTGTTTTTTAGATTTCACCATACTTATTGAGTTTGTGTTTCCTTGAATTGTCATGCAAATGATGAGTATAAAAATATCAATTGTTAAGATGAAGTCTGATACTCAGAGTATAACATTGATATCAGACACATTGAAGGGAAAAGTACTGTTATTGCTGATAGTTTTTCTTATATTTTTGTAAGAATTGTTTTTGTTAAAATCTTCTTTTTCCAAAGGAGAAGTGTTTTTCGTGCATTCCTTTTTAAAGCTTACTAGAAATGTTCTAATTTTTTCGTAAATCTTCTGTGTTTCATCTAAAGCTCTTTTTAGATATATATTATAAGCTTCCCATACGTGTTTTCATACTCACTTTGCAACTACTCTGTAATGCTATATAGAATGCTGCAGTCTCTATGTTTCTCCACCAATTCTAATTAGAAGTGCTAAATTATCAGCCTTCGAACTTCTGTCAATATCACAGTCATTTGTGTAATCCATGAATTCTTTTAATTGGACAAAGTTACATTTCGTGATCTATACTGCTATTATTACCAGTGTGCTTTGGGAGTGCTCGGACTACAGTTTTCTCTAAGTATACAATATGTTCTTTTAATATAGGAAATGTTGATACACTTAGTTTGTAAAAGTAAATCCTTTTGATATATTTTCTTGTCTTTCTAATGTTTGAGCCTTGATACGTATCATCGTACATTGGTGACTAAATAACATTAGATCCAGCTGGGATATATTAACATGAGAGTTGAGCGTCAGTGTTTTACCGTTTGAATGGATATTAACACTAAATGACCAAACTATAATATTGAAAGCTGAAAGCAAACTTATCCTATTGAAAAGAGAATGAGCTCCACATGTCTTACATACTGCAATATATCTCCAAACTAAAGCCAGTAAGTTATGGAATTTGTCCAAATGAAATTACCTTAACAAAAAATCGAGAGTTGGTTATGTATGCATAATCCGTCTGCCATTCATTGTGTCATGTCAGTAAGATTTCTCAAGAGTACCACGAGTGGATGATATTGATGATGAGTTATGCATACAGAAATAATTTAATTAGTATTTAGACCAAAGAGTGAAAGCAACAAGTAGAATTGTGTCTATCTAGAACTCTGTGCATTCTGTAAAAATGACAAAACGTTTCAAATTCGTTCTTTAAGAGGCATTTAGGAGTTGTAACAGTATTAACTCTAGATGTTTATGTATTTTAACTTCTGTTTATGTGTAAAGCGACGCTTGGCCGGCAATTTAGCCATGTTATTAATTAGGTCAAGGGATGTTTTCGTAGGGCAATTGTATAAGGTTTCTATAGGTATGCAAATTCATGTTAATGCGGATTAGTCGAATTGTTCTGGAATTTCTGGGAGTCTATACAAGACTAAGTGTGTAGTAACAAACGATTCACAGATTAATGTACCAAATTTTGTTTACAAACAAACATTATACTCTAGTATCCAAAAGAAACGATACCAACTTGTTTTCAAAATATTTTTGTTACGAACTGATTTGGTAATATGAAAACATATCAATTCGTATTGCGGATCCCCAAAACAGCGTATCAACCAAAATTACCGGGAACACGTGATCACTTCTGGGGGAAAATGTAAATTTCGTGCAAGTGACAGTGCCATCTTTAGCATGTTCTGTAAGTGCAGAACAAAGCTGTTTAAAAGGGCTGGGCATACACGTTGATATCACACCAACAAAACGATCACAATACATGTCCGGTTTGACAGCCATCGAGAGAAAGAGAGCCGTTGAAATGGTCCAACAAGGAGCGACACGTCGATGTAGCCAGAAGGTTGGGCTGTACACGCATCACTATCACCAGGTTGATGCAGCGATTACGTCAGACAGGTCAGATTTCAGGTGGAAGACCACGAGTAACCAGTTCCCATGAAGATCGCTACATCTGGGTATTACACATGGGACGTTCACAGAGGCCACAGCACTGGGACACAGGATAAATAGACACACCGTCTACAGGAGGCCGCGGCAGTATGGTATCCAGCCTTGCCATCCGTTCCGCGGACCGCTCCTGACGCTTCGGCACAGGAACTACAAATTAATATGGGCCAGGCGTGTTCGACGTCCAACGTACAGGTTTTGCCATGGCCTGTATGTTCACCGGACATTAATCCCATCGAATACTTATGGGACCACCTCGATCGGCAAATAAGACAGCGCCTTGAGCATTCAGTCAACCTCCTGCGTTTGGAATGATGTCTCCTAGTAGAATGGCAAAGCATCCCCCCAAACGTTATCAGAAGGTTGACGCCATCAGTCCAAAGGCGTGTTCTGGCATGTATTGATGCCCACGGTGGACATATCCGCTACTGACTTGACTTTGAGACGTGTGGTGTGACATTTCCCGTTTTTTTCTGTGATCGGTCTTCTAACGAAATGTTCATTCGACCCCAACCAGCTTTAAATGCTTGCCATATTGATTGTACTGATTTGGTTGAAATGAATTTCGGTTCAGAGGTTGTGAAAATATTCCTCACAAGAATAACACCAAACTTAAACTTCTGCATTGTTTAGTTTTTATTTTATGTCGTTGCAAACATGTGGTATCGTTTCTTTTGGACACTAGTGTAGAAACGGTTGAAGGAACAAATATCCAAACTTCTTACGTTTATAGTCTACGTTTTGACAATGTGGACATAGAATCCTTTAGTCCTAAGGAAGTTCGGTGGTTGGAATAGCAGTATTGATCCGAAGATCAGAAAATAGAGTTCACAAAATAAAAAAAACCTGCAAACACGCTGAGTAATTTTTATTCTCAAATAGAAGAATTGACAGGTCTCCTAAATGGTTGTAATACGGGTAAAACTACGCTGGCTGGATAGATAATTTAGCACTCCAATTACGAATAAACATACAACATGCCAAAATCGCTAACAATTAGCGTACAAAAGCTGTAAACTGACTGTCTATATACCATATGTCTTTTGGAGAGACTCCCTGAGCGTTCAAGAAGGTCTTGTTTCACCTTTTGACAAAAACGTATATAATAATAAAAAAAGTTAATGTATTTAATTGTCTAGTTAAATCTATAATTTCTTCGGTAAAATTACAGAAATCTAGCCAGCTAATATCTCGGTCGATAGTACAGCCGGTGACGTAAACAAGTAGGTAATGTTTGTGACAAATGGGCAGTAAACAAGCGAAAACAAACAATAATTTACAAATGCCGATAGTTTTCGCTAACGATGTATAGAGCCGTTGCCAAAACAACGGATAAAAAAGTACATAAATTGGTGCAAATAAGATGACATATGTATGAAAACATTTTCATTTATTCGACACTTACAGAAGCTCAGACGGACATCAATAGAGGATAGTTGCCGCATATTAGTCGATCTTTTCAAAGTAATTGTTCATTGTGGTATTTCGTTTTCTAATTACAGATTATTATAGTCCGGAGAATTGATGTGGTTAGATGCATGTGATGTAATGATTTATACCGACCTTCCAACTTACGGGTATGAAAACAACAAAAATTAACATATTGCACTTGATAAATTACTAAGCCTCTGTTAGTAAACCATATACTCGTTGAAGGGTTTACTATTAAAAAGCATCCACCCCGTTAACACGCCTCTCTTTTAATCAATCAATCAATTCGGTATCGAGAGGATATAAAAAAAACTACCAGAAATTAAGATTATGCGTACGTTAAATGGAAAGAAAATCTAAGATTTAGACTAGTTTAGATGAAAAGAGTAGAGTTCATTTAGTCCAAAAAACTGTCCAATGTATGTTTTATCCCCACCTAAGTCAATAACTGAAATTTGAAGGTGGCGTTACAATAGAGAATAAGCTCCATAGGCCATTCACAAGGCCGCCACTATGTTTTCATTCGTTTTGTCCAATTATTGTTGAATAAAAATTTAAGTGCGTTATAGAGTAGTCATGTGATGCAATTTAGCCAATGGCTTGGCTAAGAAATGACGTTCGGTTGCATACGGACCTATATATTCCGAGACAATTTTCCCACTTCAAGTGTGTCGCCATGTTTTTTTGGACCTAAATCTTCCATCATTCACTAGAGAGCGGTAAAAATATGTGATTATTGATCTAAAAAAAGCTACTGCAAAATCACGTCATCCCAAAACGGAAAAATGGCTACACAGATAAGCCACTAAAAGGACATACTTCTGTCTGTTTTTATTAGCTTGAGGGTCACTGGCGGTAATGGACGTGAAAAGTACTTTGAAGGTTGTTATCGACGATAATTCATATGTATTTCTAGAGATTTCCCCTCCTTTAACAACAGTTGAAGGTGGCGTTTGAACTGTTTGGAAGAGTTTTTGACAGACATTCTGACAATACGTGTTTCAACATTTTTCAACCCGATAAACATTGTGAAAGACCAACGCCCGATAATAACAACCACTTTGCTTGTAGATAATTGAATAGTAATATATATGCGTAGATTATTACTTTAGCATGTGAACAACTAATTGTACGACGAGTGTAAGAGGTGATAAATTTGGTCAGGCTCGTCACATTTGTAACATATACAAATTCCTGAGAACTGGTCTAGGTGATTTCTGTTAAATAATGCAAACTTTTCTCACTGTTCACAGGGTGTATATAATTGATCAGAAAACTGACCACACTTGACACGTTATTGGTCCACAGGCTATTGTGGGATATCTTACCGGTAACATCAGATGTTCGCATTAATACATTTACACACCTAAGTAGATAGATTCATTTGTAGGCATATCAATGGTCAACTAACTGTTCTGTCTAATTTATAAAATCCACTCGTCGGTTACATGTGCTTACAAAATGTTTACGTGGCCAAGGTACAGACTGTTATTTGAAAGAATAGTTTGACGTTAAATCAGTCAATAAATAAAGAATTTTAAAAAATATATAGGTTACAAAAAGGTATTGTTTTGAACCAACGTTGGCAAAGAATGAATGAATGGTCGTTCTGGTTAGTTAAATTTTGTTTACTTTCCGACACTATTTCGGTTTGTACAGGTCATAGACTTTATGGATTTCTCTGATTCCAAAGCAAATAATTTAGCTTTTCGATGGCATTCAAAGCCTCTTACTTTCGTGACGATCAGAACTTATAAACAAAAATGTGAATTTTGGCAGCTCATGCCACTTTAATTGTAAATCCCTGAAGTAGTTTTAAATGGGAGTGATCGAGTAGATTTCAGATTGACACAGTGTAATTGGCGCATGAGATTTACACTAATATCTTTGCGTTAGGATACTGTTTTAAAGAAAATTAAAATTGACAATCAAGCAGAAAAGAATATAGACAAAGGCCAAACTTGTCTGGCATATCTTCCCTCGGTTTTGCATCGGAAAGATATCATTGTCTGACACTAAATATCTACACATATACCCAAGAAAGGGCGTTATATAACTATTAAATGTTAATGTATGTCGTCATGCTGCAATGACGGTTTATGTGTACTTGCAACGAGAACGACGGCCTGATCGATCCCTAGTACAACGTCGTACATATGCAAATTCTATCTTTTCAGTCAACAATAACGGCTGGAATATATATAGATGCGTCTTAAAGCTAGACGTCAAACTGGGTTTCACTTCGGCTGTTGTTTTTATTACTTCTACGTCTTAGTATACATGGCAAATATGTTAATGTTATTACTGGTTGTCCTTATGGCCATAGCGTTACGACTTATAACAGTGACCTGGGATGAGTATGAAGAATAAAGCAGTACAAATAAGCTTTGTTGAATAATTCAACACTGTTAAATATTCCATATCCTATATAGTCCTGGACAACCAAGAATATGAGACCAGGAATTTGGTCAGTGGTCAATTCAATTCAATTCAATTCAATTTTATTGTACAAAACACCAAGTGAAAGGCAGTGTACATCAATTTAAAAAGAACACCAACATTTAAATTAACTAAGATAATACTGATACATATAAACTGTTGAATAGTAGGAGGACCTGTGCCCATAGCATGTTTGTCAATATCATGTAGGATGTAGTTTGTTAGTGGCCAGTTGAATTGATTGGCATATTGGCTTGCATAATTCAGGTATATTGTTGCGTAATATGAAAATGAACTTTCCATGATCATTTAAAGTACCAAATAGAGGACAAATATCAATGATTTGGGAAAATAAAGGGGAACGTAAATTTTGATAATTTGGACATCCAATTAGGAAATGATATTCATCTTCTATAATACCTGGACAAACACGTTCTGTTAAATGACGCCCTTTTTCTATCATTAGATTATGATTACTTAACCTTAATCTGCAGAAGGTTTTTGTTGATTTTGGATTGTCATTATATAGTAGGTAGTTTTCTAAGTTAATACTATCTTTCACTTGTCGATATGTCCTTAATTTATTTCCAGTTCCTCTAAAGTCATCGTTATTTATAGTACGTTTGAACGAAAGAGTCAAGATGTTTCTTGTCGTGAGTAGATCAAATGTACTCCAAGTGTGTATCCTTTGTTTAGTCTGGTCCGGAGACAAATCTAAGTAACCATAACCATGGTTAGAAACAAACGTTTGTAATATAGAGTAAATGTCTGCCAGATTAAATAAAAACACGACGTTCTTGTCCTTTTACAAGTCATATGTGTTTCATGTTTTAGCCATTTGCGCGTCATTTGTGTCATAAAATAAGTGTTTTTTATTCAGCGAGTCACCCCTATTTTGTCGTTGTTAAGGTTGAGAAGGAAATTGCTACAGAGAAGAAACTATTTTAAGCTATCTGTTAAATATTTAATGTAATAAAGCGGACACGTATCTTAATCAAATCAGGATCGATGACCTCTCTCGCATTTATTGGCTTGTCAGATATATGGCCGTCTGGAGGATTTTGGTGGAAGCAATACCCGGTGATCTTAAAGACTCGCTAAAAAGAAATCTAGTACATGCATTTGAAGTTACAACGCTATGAATTGTTTTCGAGAAAGATAACGCAATCTACTGTCATGCAGTTGTACCTTTGCAGTTAAATTCATGAACTGTTTTACCAATTTCTCGTTTCTGACTATTTCTGAGTAAACGCTATGAATTGAGTTCGAGATTTAAAACATAATCTGCTGTCATACCTTTGTACCGTTGCAGTTAAATATTAACTATTTTACCAATTTCTCGTCACTGACTATTTCTAAGTAAGGTTATTTTTGCACTAAATTCATCAATTTGATGTTCTCGTCAAGCATTATGTTAACTATAATAGTCGTTCAGTTCGTTCTCAAGTCACCGGGCGATAAAGACGATCGGGGGATAACCACAATGGACGATCGGGGGATAACCACAATGGACGATCGGGGGATAACTTACATACCACAATGGACATAGATGGAACGATTGTGTTCATAAACTGAGAATCGGACAGGGTCAATGTTAGTCGGATAACTTCGGGGTTTTACATTCGTCAAATACCATCGGACAAGACCGCATGTCATTTTGAATGCGGCGACGAGACAGGTAGTTGAGAAACGAACACTTTCCATGTTGTCTTGGGGGATCAAAAATCGTGTCCCAGTGATAACGTAAGAAACCGAAACAGCCTCTATCAGTTATATTTGAAGTATTTGAGAATCCCGATTTGTCCATATACCGGAACTGTGTTTGCTTTCCTTTGCACAAGATGTGGTTTGCCTAGCTTAATAGCATATTTGAATAAATTACTTCAGGAGTGATTTTAGCATTTAATAAAGTTATGCTTATTTTTGTATTCTATTCTTCTTGGTAGTAAAATATTTTGAAATGTATTCCCTGTCGCTAGTTGTACTCAGTCCAAGAATGCGATGATTTAGTGCAGACTATCGGAGACATGTGAAAGCCGATCGGAAACCAGCGACGACAGCTGAAAAGGTCTACCTAGAGTTAATAGATGACTTTGATGTACAAAGATATACTACTCACTGTCACTTATATGGCAGCGTTGCCAGTTTTATTGTGGGAGGAAACCGGGATTTGTGCATGGAGGAAAACCACGGCCTTCCGCTGGTAACTGGCAACCATCCCACATATGTCGTTTGAGCGAAAACCCAGTCAGAAAATTTTCCAATTTTTTTTACAGAGTGGGATTCGAACCCGCGACCCATTGGCGGAAGGCTGTTCGGATTGAGCGTCCAACGCTCTATCTGCTGAGCCATAAAGGCCCCATATTCTGTATGACTTAATATGTTAGTATTGTTTGGGGAAACTGCAATAGCATGCATTCAAGGGACAAACTTTGCAATGGATGCTGCTAAAAATAAAACCTGTTCTTACATAATTACTAAATATGTCAAAGGCGATAAATATTTTCCCTACCGCTGCAATTAGGGATCAAAATGGATTGATTGAGCGTTTACCTAGCATCGACCTATTGACCTTTCCTATGTTCCTCTGTGGTTTATTAGCGATCCGTTTCCATTTATTTGGGTTAAAGCCTAATATTCCCTTCTGTTCGGGTAAATGAGTGTAAGAAAGAACCGACATTAGACTCTATGGAACTTAATGTGTTACTGAAGTGGGTGACCTTGTGCAGCCATCAAGCAGGATTACATGTTGAAGTCTAGCATTGTAAACCATTTCTAACCCTGTTTGGTTTTTCTAGACAGGAACTCCCGTTCGACATTTACGTTTGGATGATTTACCTTTCTTTCTTGCTTAGTTTTCATCACTAACGATGTTGATCCGTTATGTTACCCTTTTTGTCCTCCCATTAAAAGGTTAAATTCATTAATATTCACATTTAGTCTACATACATGTAACTTCCAATCCTATTTTTAAAATAAGTGACTCCTGTTTCACTACGACGTTGCTTCAGTAATCCATATTTATTTTGACATGCAGCTTTAAAGTGGCATGAGCTGCCAAAATGTTGAAATTTTGACGTTAAAACAGAATGTTGAAATTATTGGCTATTTTTCTCAAGACGTATAATTCAGAAGCTTTTTAGTGCTTCTAGTCTAGAAAATGTACGATAAAGTATTGTTTTGAGCAAACCTTGACTTAGAATGAATGAATGGTCGTCCCAGTTATTTAAATTTTGTTTACTTTTCGAACACTATTTCGGTTCGTACAGGCAACATACTGTATGAATTTTCCTCATTCCAACACCAGTCATTTAGTTTTTAGATGGCCTTTAACGCCTCTTACTGTCGTGACGTAAATAAATTATGAAGAAAAAAAACTGTATATTTTGGCAGCTCATGCCACAAAGTAAAAGATAACAGTTGGATTGTCCATTACGTATCAATTAATCGAAACCAAAATCAATCGATTTTACATGAAAACAAAATCAACTAATCGATTTTAAATGAAACCAAAATAAATTAATCGATTTTAGACGAAATCAATTAATCGATTTTACATGAAACCAAAATCAATTAATCGATTTTACAACATTAAGACAGGACACAAGATGATACGGTTACTCTGTTTTTATATCACTGCACTTTTAAAATTGAAATATGTCCTGAGCCCCTAGTCAATAATTATACGGGTATTTGTTCACCCTCTGTTTAATTTTGTTTCAAGTCAATGCTTTTATTTTTCTTCATGAATTTATTTCCATTCAACCCAAATAAAACTCATTTCGCCTTCACAAAAAAATTGGGAGTGACTTTATCGTCAGTCTATAATCCTCTGCCTCGCTTGTTCATTCACATGATCTGTATTTCCTTGGTTTGTCAAGAACACCGTGAACGATAAGTAATGCATCTGGGCGAGATGAAGCCTTTGAAGCCAGACGTCCTCTGACTAGCTCCCTTAATGAAAATTTGTGATCCGTAAATTAGTAGCACGCTTCTCTCATATCAAATCAAGTACAGAATGTGTCAAATATATCAGGAGTACAGGTACTTGTGAGACAGATGATAGTGTAATATACCAAGATAGGTATATAATTTGGCTTTATACTAGAGCACAGCATATTTATACCACTGTACCAAGTTTCACATTTAAGGAATAGGGCTATGAATTCGTTTTGCTTTTTAGGTGAGTCCATGTTGATAAATATTACATTTCTGAACACAAAAACACACCACCACATGGGAAATCTTCTTGTCTTAAATAAGCATGGAGACAAGAATCTAATTGTGTTAAAAAGAGGTATATCATTTAGACCTCTATACCCCATCATAAGTTGTTGTAATAAACTAAACCCATGATATTTCATTAGGTTGACAGGAGCTTGCCTTCGTCGATAGAATTTTCTGGAACACATTGTAATACATTGATAAATATAATACACCAATGGGATATAGTAAATTCCGCCGGATGAGAGAGGGATTAGGGACAAATCCAAAACGAGGTTCTTGATAAAACCTGCTTTGATGCTATTTTGAATGTTGAAGTCAGAATGGCGGGCACGACACGAGGATAATTGGGACAGCTTGAACAATACATATAGTTCACATCTTAAAAATATAAATTAGCGCGGAGAGTTTGAACTATTCGGCCAAAAGTAGAAAAAAGTACCTGGTTGACAATACTCGAAAGATTCCTTTCGCCATGAATGCAATTTATTAACGTGGCATTAGTTACAAAAATATGGTAAATAACTTTCTTGTTAGAGTTTGTTTCAAAAGAAGTTACTTAATACTCAAAATAGAATATCGTTGACACTACACCATAAACGTATGCGGACACATTTTGACAGCACCTATTCTCAATGGAAATGTTTATGTTTAATTAAATATTTTTTATCTTCTTTGAAAAGCATACACACGTTTTTTATACTCGAAATGGGATGTTTAGTGGGTTGAAGATTTCCATATGAAGCCATTTCCGCATCAGGCGATTGATTTATTTGGTTGTTGTTTTTTCTGACAGAATGACAGTTTTAGCAGAGAGTGTCGTTTATTAGTCAAATTTATATTTCGTTTTATTGATTAAGAAGATCGTGTTTGACAGGTAGACAGTTTCATTGACAAGCTTTCCGTCCAATGTACCAGGAGGTTATTCGTCAACAAAGACAAGTATAGGCAATTGATAATATGAAAATACGGCAGGACAGAGAACATACTATTTAACCCTTCTTTGCTTAGTTTTGTATAAATGTTAAAAACAACTCGTTATTGATATACTTAATTAATATAATCCAGTAAAGATATATACATATATGTTGTGATTTTTGTATTTCGTCTCCTGTTTACATAAATATACCTTAACTGTTCACCGTTAACAGATAGCAGAACTGACATTAAATAGTGTGCAATTTCTGTTTCTTATTTAAGTATTTTATTCATGCGTATCCGTGTGACTTTATATAAGAATTATCCGTAGATGTTCATAGTAAGTGGCCAAATTATCTACATTTTGATGCATTGCTCAATAAAATAGTATATATTAATACAAAGCCCTAACAGACAGCCATGCCTGGCGGTCATCGAATCTAGTTAAAGATAATACCCCGTCTTGCCCACTGTCTTAAATCCATTAATTGCTCATCCAAAATTAACTGGCTTTCTGTTAACGTGTTTGCCATTGACAGCCCTCACTGCTTTGTCGCTCCAGATAGCATTATACCGAACATCGTAAACTGATACCTATAAAGATAACCATAGAGTATTAACATGGAAAATGGACTAACACTATTGCTGGCCTTCTCTTTTAACTAGTGCCACAGTTGTGAACCTGGGTCCTGTTTCACAGAGCGGAAATGCATTTTTTGCGTAACTTTCATACTAACGGATCTCTACAGTATGGGTTTCTTTGGCAGTTACGTGAAAACTTACGCTACGCCGCTTTGTGAAACAAGGCCCAGGACATGAACAATAAAGAGGACATTTAATGAGTATATTTCACGATTTCGCCACCGACTTGAATCTCCCTGAATAAACTGGCGTCTTTCAACGACTAGGCTATTATACAACTCAATTAGATAGAATGTGCATTCTTGTCTTGAAAATGTGTCCTCCAACTCAGGTTAAACGATATTCAATAAAACAGTTGACAATGTCATAAAATGTGTATTGAACACAGAAAACACTAATTAAACAATAATGAAAAATGACAGATTATTTTGCATTAACTCATTAAACTTAATTTGGGTTTACTTGGCCCTATATCAAATACAGTTGAAGCAGGTATCTTTCAGATAAATCAAATGAAAACGAAAACCTCATATGCTTTTGTTTTTGGTCTGAGCGGGATTTGATTCCGCGACCCCTCGATGGAAGACCTGTGTGAGAATGAGGCTCTCGCTCGGTCAACTTATCCACCAAGACCCAAACAAAGAAATTGATTGAGGTTTTACGCCGCACTCAAGATTGTTTTACTTAGGCTTAGTTGTGGAGTAAACCGTATCTTTTCCCAAAGAAAACCTGCGATCTCCTGCAAGAAGCTGACAACTTTTCCACAAGTTAAAAATCCACTCAGAAATTTGATCTCAGAGGTATTGGACCCCGCGTCGCATTGATTGAAGGCCTGTGTCGGACTGAGGGACTATCGCCCTCTAACCCACTGAACCCCAAGAAGTTGAAGTCCACATCCAAAATGACAATTCCATCACCCTACGTTCGACGTCTTCGTCGTTAAAATATTCTCTTGGGTTTTATCTGCTATATGTTTCAGTTAAGCTAAGCTGAGGGCACGGGTTCGTGTTTGAGTATTTGCAGACATTATTAATGTTGTACCGAAAAACTCGTTTGGGTAGTTTAAAAAGAGAGACAAAGCCTACTTTAGGTGCCGTTTGTGATAGGCAGTGGGGGGGATATTTTGAGCGTATTTTTTTCCGGCGGATATCCCGGTTATGAATATTACTTGAGTATGCTCAAGTAAACGTGCCATCTTTTTTTAATTTCAATTCGTCTGTCAGTAAGTTGACTCATCATCCTTTTAATTTCAATTCGTTTATCAGTTGACTCGGCATCTATTTTAATTTCTATTCGTCTGTCAGTTGAATTTCCTATTTTTTTTAATTTCAATTTGTCTGTCGAATTGTCATTCTGTTTTAATTTTCTGTTTTTAAATATTGCTTCGTCTGTCAGTTGAATTGTCATCCTTTTTAAATTTTAATTCTTCTGTCAATTGAATTGCAATTAACAACCTGGGCGATGTATCAATGTGTTTGGTTTATTGGACGTTACCAATATGAACCTAAACTATAATGAAGCCAATTATTCTATTGACTTTTTCAACTCAGGTCAGTTCAATTATAATAATTCCCGTGAACATCTTCTCGCTAGTATCCGTTCTTAAGTAAAGCGTCCGTTGACCTCAATATTCCAATAATTACCGACGCAGAACTTGAAACAAAGAGACCCTCATATATTATTTAGTTCTCAGCACCTAGACGTGCTCAGTGGCAATTAGGTAGATATTTCTTGTAAATGGCAGCCAATCAGCCAACCTTTCCCCTTTAACTCAGACATTGATCAGGGACATAACATTTACTGGTCCGAAAATAAACGAAACGATGTTCCACTATTAGGTATAACAATTGCATTGTCTTTGTAACACAACAAGTCGGTTAACTTGTATTCGTCTGAATGGGCGAGTGTGCGGCGTCAAAAACAATTGATTCGGCGACAGTTTTCCTCTTCGATCTTCAAATGCTTTCAAAACATCCAGTGATAATTTGACACAATGTATACGTGTTAAAGTTTCCCTCACCAAGACTAAGGCTTGTAGCAAGAATTAAGCAGATGAATATGTTATTTAAATATATATTAAACGTTATCCAACATATTTGATTTTGTTAACCAGGCTATATATACATACATTGACGAAGAAAACAAGAGATCAGTGAACTGATCTTGGCGACCACCATAAAATCACCATCAGAAAGTGAGGTTGCTTGTAAACGGATCGCAAACTTGATATGTGAAATTTATTTCTTCAGTTGGTGGCTGGCTGGCTGGACAAGAACAAGGTGTCTTCGGTAGAAAATGGCTGTTACATTGTATCTGAAAACTCCAAACCAACTTTCCTAAATAAGGCCTCGCAATAACTACTTGCCGGAGCTATATGTACTTGTACTTACACTTACTTCAAGATCCGGCCTAATATATCAACGAAAGGTATGGAAGGTGTATTGAGTCACAGCATCTATATTAGCTCAAAGGGCAAATTAAATTCTTGCCTGCTGCAAAATGTATTAATACAAATTGACAAGCAAGCAGAAAAGTATATAGACAAAGGCCAAAGTTGTCTGACATATTTTCCTCGGTTTTGCATCGGAAAGATTTCATTGTCTGATGCCAAATATAAAAATATTGATAATTTGACGTTAAAACAGAATGTTGAAATTATTGGCTATTTTTCTAAAGAGGTATAATTCAGAAGCTGTTTAGTGCTTCTAGTCCCGAAAATGTACGATTAAGTATGGTATTGAACTAACTTTGGCTGAGAATGAATGAATGGTCGTCCCGGTTATTTAAATTTTGTTTACTTTTGGAACACGTTTTTAGTTTGTACAGGTCACATACTGTATGTATTTTCCTCATTCCAACGCCAATCATTTAGTTTTTCGATGGCCTCCAAAGCCTCTTACTGTTGTGACGATCAGAAATTATGAAAAAAGTGTCAATTTTGGCAGCTCATGCCACTTTAATGTACTAAGATATACTACTCACTGTCCATACCATAGGTCAATTACCAGTGACGATCAAGTTGAGAATGGGCTATATAATATTCTTTATGATTGATTCATTGATTGGTGTTTTACGCCGCACTCAAGATTATTTCACTTATATGGCAGCGTTGCCAGTTTTATTGTGGGAGGAAACCGGGATCTGTGCCTGGAGGAAAACCACGACCTTCCACTGGTAACTGGTAACTGGCAACCACATAGGTCGTTCGAGTGATAAACCAGTCAGAAAATTTTCCAATTTTTGGACTGAGTGGGATTCGAACCCGCGACCCATTGGTGGAAGGCTGTTCGGATTGAGCGTCCAACGCTCTATCTGCTGAGCCGCGGAGGCCCCATATTCTTTATGACTTAATATGTTAGTAATGTTTTGGGAAACTGCAATAGCATGCCATAAGAGCATTCAAGGGACAAACGGTGCAATGGATGCTGTTAAAAATAAAACCTGTTCTTACATAATACTAAATATATCAAAATCAATAGTACAGAAAATAGAATCAATTGTTCTAATTCCAGAATAATCATCCAAGCATGTGTCGTTCTTTGGTCTTCTACTTCGTTGGTAGATATGTAATTATGTATCCTGTTGTCCTAAGCACACATATTTTAACAATTATGGATGATTCCCTGAATGCTCATGTAACCTCGGCAGATTAGAGGCTAAACACTAAAAGTTCTATGTTAATGTCAATAGTTAATATAGTAGGAAAAATCAGGGGCAAAACGTTTTTATTTATTGTTTTTTTTTTCTGTATTAATATCTTAGTATGCAAGACAATCCTTTGTGTTCTTCAATATTAAAAATAATTTCAATTGTCAATTTATTCCAGCCATATTGCTTAGGATATATTTTGAGATAAAAAAATTGACTAAGGAAATGATTTTATTTGGTATATTTAACCGTTATAAATTACTTTCGCTTAGGGAATATTGTTGTAACCTTATTTTTCCTTAAAGTGGCATGAGCAGCCAAAATTCACACTTTTTTCGTCATTTCTGATCGTCACGTCAGTAAGAGGCTTTGAAGGCCATCGAAAAACTAAATGATTGGCGTTGGAATGAGGAAAATCCATACAGTATGTGGCCTGTACGAACCGAAAACGTGTTTGAAAAGTAAACAAAATTTAAATAACCGGGACGACTATTCATTCATTCTAAGCCAAAGTTAGTTCAAAACTACTTTATCGTACATCTACGAGACTAGAATCACGAAAAAGCTTCTGAATTATATGTCTTGAGAAAAATAGCCAATAATTTCAACATTCTGTTTTAACGTCAAAATATCAACATTTTGGCAGCTCATGCCACTTTAATTTGACTTTATTGTTGCAACGGAATACAAGTATCTATTAATGGGATGTTTTACTAGCTGAATATTATATTAGTAGTTTCGCAGAAGTTACCAACATGTATTTAGAAACTGTCAGAACACGTTGTTTGTTCTGTTGGTGAGCGCCAATATTAAATCTTCATTTACCTAACATTGACCTTTACTGTGTTCCGGACTTCCGGTTGAGCTATGGAGACTGTAAGGTCGTTTTTGTGATCTGTCTTGTTCAATCTTATTCAATCCTTTTTTCTGTGCTAATATTCTGTATATTTATTAACTTTGTTTGAATGGATAGTGCCAATATATCCCTAACCCCTAAAAAAATACTTTGATTTGTATATCATTTGTCTGATTTTGTTTAATTTTCTGTTTAAAGTTGTAGTATTGTTGTGTTGTTGTTGTTCGCGTTCAGTTGGTATCTTCTAAGTTCGGAGTTTTGTTATGTACTCATACAAGGTAGTTTAGCGTTGAGTTCTTTAGTTTAGTTGTCTTACTGTGGTGTCTGTGTAGCACAGTCATTACAGTATAGTTATTATTGTTAGCTTAGCCGGTAGACCAACCCTGTATTTGCACGGTTACTCTGCACTACTAACTAAGCGCTTCTGTTTTGTCTATCCCTTCCCTGAGTCGCCCCAGGGTAACCCTCTTTTAACAATCTTGTAATAACATCCCCTTGTCTTATGCACATTCTCTTACTTTTCTATTGCACTACTACCTAAGTGAGTAAAATGGAGAGTGACGTTGAACACTTAGAGGAAATGGAATTTGAAGTGGTTAGTGGGACAAGACGTAAACGTGGACGTTCTCTTGAGAAGTCCCGCACAGAAACAAGAAGTAAATTAAGTAAGCCAGACCAACCTCCCCCTACTGTGGGCTCTCAGCCCACGAGTAACCATACTGTCATAATGTCAGCAGTGGGTGGCACACCCATTTCTAAATTACACAAATTACAATTTGGCGTAGCGTTACAAAAAGAAGTAGGAACTGTAAAAGTGATCAAAACATTGCCATCTAAAGACCTCCTAATAACATGCACCACCCCCAGTCAAGTAAAAAAATTGTTGTCCTTGTCAACAATAATGGGTCGAGACATCAAGTGTTCTCAAAATGTAAAAGTTGGAGCCAGGGGGGGTATATATAACGTAGAAAATGATCTTTCCGAAGAAGTACTCGTAGCCTTAAAAAAATACAAAGTCACTAAAGTTGAAAGAATGACAAAGGGTAAGGCTAAAATACCTTCCTTATGTATGCTATTGTATTTCAGTTGTGATACACTTCCTCCATATGTACTGCTGGGCTTTGAACAATTTGAGGTTAAAACTTATATTCCACCTGTATTTCGCTGCTATAAATGCCAATCTTTCATGCATAGGGCTTCTTCTTGTCGTGGGAAGTTGCATTGCCCACGATGTGGGGGGCCTCACCAATTCAACCAATGTCCTAATAAGGAGACCCCCTGCTGCATGAACTGTAATGGCCGCCACTCCTCAGCCTACATGGGATGCCCTGCCCGAAAGGAGGCTAACAGGGCACAATATCTTAAAACTGTTAAAAACATTTCCTACTCTGAAGCCCTCAAATCGTTGAGAGAAAACCAACAAATTGAGGCTGAAAATGTCCAATCAGCCCAAGGGAGACCACCCGACTCTCACATTATCCCATCTTCAACAACTGTTTTACCCAAATCTTACTACCACTTAAGTCAACCAACTGAAACTCCTGATGTTATTACAAAAAAAACCCACTACTTGCTCAATAGCAACTCAAACTGATTTAGAGGAAGGTACACAAACCGAATCTGTAAGGCCTAATTCTGTATCAAATCTGGTCACCTTCTTCATAGAGGTGCTATTCTCTGTTGTTAAAACGGACCGAAGCGGGGAAAAACAATTTGACCACATCACTAAATGTGCCAATAAGTATTTGGGAGATGAATCTGTAGATCTCTGTGATATTCTAAAATCTGTCAAGGCTAATCGAGCAGGTAAATAATGGATGTATTAAACGTAACTTATTTTATATATACTGTTTTAATATTGTCAGTAATGGTTTTTAATATTCTCCACCAAAACATCCATTCTTTATGTGCCCATGGACAAGAGTTTAAACATTATGTTAATAATTTGTCGGATACTCCACATGTGATCTGCCTTCAAGAAACTTTTCTTAAACCAAACTTACAATTTTCTTTACCGGGATATTCTGTGCATCGTCAGGACATATTGGATAGGGGGAGGGGAGGACTTGCCATATTCATAATGGATGGCATATCTTACACACATATTGACTTGCCTGCATTCAAATCTATTGAATGTCAGTGCTTTAAAGTTTCATTTACTAACAGAGAAGACATAACAATTGTTAACTTATATAACCCGTGTAATCAATTAAACATGAATGATTTTCACTCTCTTCTCTCTGTTTTGAATGGTTCATATATAATATGTGGAGACTTTAATTCCAGCAATATATCATGGGGAAGTAAAAGCTGTGATTCAAATGGCAAGCTCGTACAACGTTTTATTGACGAGAATGATATAATTATTTTAAACGATGGTTCTGGTACTCGGCTGAGTTGGGGGGATGAAAACTGGTCTTGTATCGACTTGACGATATGTACACCTGACTTAGGTGTGTCCTCCTCATGGTATGTAAATTCTACATCACCTTGTGCCAGTGACCATTTACCCATACATGTTACATTCGGATTCAAACTGTTAAACAATCATATCGGCACCGTTCCCAGGTGGAAGCTTAATAAAGCGGATTGGCATCGGTACCAGCAAGAATGTCTTAAAACTTTTAGTGATGATATTTTAAACGAAAATGTTGACCTTTTTTACAGTAATATTGTTGATGCTATTAACAAAGGCGCATCGCAATCAATTCCCAAATCATCAGGAAATCCATCTCACAAAGTACCTGTACCCTGGTGGACAGAGGAATGTTCAGTTGCGATTAAAGAAAGAAAGCAGGCTAAAAACCGGGCAAGGCGTAGTCGTCTATATATAGACATCATTGAATATAAACAAAAGAAAGCTGTTGCTCAACGCGTTATTAAAACGGCGCAAAAGGGTCACTGGAGAGAATTCTGCTCTTCTTTGAAAACTAATACGTCAATTAAATCCGTTTGGGAAAAGGTAAAAGCAATAAATGGGTGAGTGAGTGATTGGGGTTTTACGTCCTGCTCAACAGTATTTCGGTTATATGAAGACGTTGTCTCCTTGTGACAGGGCGGATTTCCACCGCTCTTTTAGGTGCTGTCTCACCGAGACGACTTGCCGAAGACAACCAGCAAGCCCCCTCACCCAGTCACAGTATACTGACACCGGGCCAACCAGTCGCTGCTCTAACTCCTATTGCTGAGCGCCAAGCGAAGCAGTAACAGCTACCACTGTTAAAGTCTTTGGTCTGACTCGACCCGGTCTTGAACCCGGATCTCCCAGGCCTGAAGAATAAATAAATAAAATGGGGGAACGAAATCAAATAGCATTCCGACTATCACGGATAATGATATCAATTATGTTAACAATGACGAAAAATGTCAAATACTTGCAGATAACTTTGCCTTTGTCTCCAGCTCTGATAACTACGGCAGTGATTTTCTACATCATAAAGAAGAAACGGAGAGGAAATGCCAGTTCGATAATATGATATTTGACGACATGGCCATTAATGCTGATTTTACATTTATAGAGCTGAAACAAGCCCTTACTACGACGAAGGATACAACACCAGGGGAAGATAATATTTCTTACAGTATGATTAAAAATTTACCAAAACAATGCCTTGATATAATACTTTTATTGTTTAATACAGTTTGGAGGAAAATGACCTTGCCAAACTCTTGGACATCAGCTATTGTTATCCCATTTTTTAAACCAGGCAAAGACCCCTCCCTGCCATCATCATACAGACCAATAGTTCTTACATCGAGTATGTGTAAGATCATGGAAAAAATAATCAATACTCGTTTAGTTTGGTTTCTAGAAAAACATGAATTACTATCCCCCTATCAAAGCGGATTTCGTAAAAATAGGCTCTTGACCACGTGATTACACTAGAAAATGCAATACGAGGCGCTTTACTCAGCAAAGAATATATGTTGTCTGTCTTTCTCGATATCGAGAAGGCGTATGATATGGTATGGCGGAGAGGGGTTCTCATTAAAATGTATAATTTGGGTATCAAAGGAAAGTTACTGGGATGGGTTAAAAGTTTTTTAACCGATAGAAAAATTGCTGTTAGAATTGGGAAAAGTCAGCCAAGCTATGTTAATGTTGAGAATGGAGTTCCTCAAGGAAGTGTCTTAAGTCCTACAATCTTCAATATAGCAATTAACGATCTGCCATCTATTTTAAATCCTAAAATTGGATGTTCTCTCTTTGCGGACGATAAAGCCATTTGGTTCCGATGTAGAAATATAAAAGTAGCTAGTAAATTCATCCAATCCAGTCTTGATCAAATTGTTGAATGGGGAAATCGGTGGGGGTTCAGATTTTCCCACTCAAAGACAGGCTGTTTTGTTTACCCGAAGAAGAAAAATTAAACCCTTTACGCTTGCTCTCAGCAATAGATCAATTGAAATATCTGATTCTTTCAAGTTTCTGGGGGTTATCCTTGATAAGAAACTAACTTGGGGGAAGCACATTGATGCAATTACTGCCAAATGTAAGAAGATCTTGAACCTTATGAGATGTGTCTCAGGCAAGAATTGGGGAGCTGATTGTCAAACATTGCTGTTATTGTATCGATCCTTGATTAGATCTCGCCTTGATTATTGTGCCGAGGCGTACGAAAGTTCGTGCAATACATTAAAAAGCAAGCTTGATTCTATTCAATGCACTGCTCTTCGTATATTTACTGGTGGCATGAAATCCACCCCGCTTAATGTACTCCAGACAAGGTGCAACGAATTCCCTCTGCACATCCGTAGACAAATGCGTTCTTTAAAATACTACTGGAAACTGAAATCTTCCCGAAATAACTCGGCTTTGTCTATTTTCCAGCATAGCAATTATGATAAATATTATAGTTCTGAAAGTAAATACTACTATCCATTTTCAAAACGCATAGAAAACAATATTATAGCTAACAATTTACAGAATTTAGTAATACAGAAGAACTACGTGCCAATGGCTCCCTTCTGGGCACTGAATCCTCCTACCATTGCGTATGAACTGCATTATAAAATTAAAAAATCTGATCCTGAACACATGATCGCTGCGATCAGTAATCATTATATAGACACCACGTGGTCTGAATACCTACACATCTACTCTGATGCATCAAAATGTCCACTCAGTGGGAAAACGGGTGGAGCATTCTGGGTCCCCGAACTCTCATACAGTAAATCATTTCGCTTGTCAAACAACATATCTGTTTTTATTGCAGAACTTACAGCCATTTTAATGTCTCTTCATTTCTTATCAGAACTTTTACCAAATAAAAGTGTCATCTTCACAGATTCACTGAGTGCACTACAGGCAATTGTTAATTTTAATTGGAATAATTCTCATGTTGTTATTTATGAAATATTAACATTATGCAATAACTTATATTTTCAAGGCTGCTCAGTTTTCTTGGAATGGCTACCAGGTCATGCAGGCATTGCAGGCAATGAACAGGTAGACCTCCTAGCAAAGGAGGCTGTAAACTTTAGCAATATAGACATTACGGTTCCACTCAGCTTATCAGAGGCTATGTATGTAGCCAAAACATTTTATTTAAAGCTTGGGCAAGACGAATGGGACAATTCCATTAAAGGGCGTTTTTACCACTCTTTTAACCCATCTGTTCACTCAAATCAGCCAATACTATCCTCCCGTCTGGCAGATACTTTATTTTTCAGACTCCAGTCCGGACACATCCCATTGAACTCCCATCTTTTTAAACTAAATTTACATGAAACTGGCAGATGTGATCATTGTTTATTTGCCGAAGAAACAATAGAACACTTTTTATTATATTGTGATATGTTTAATAATGAGCGTGAAATATACTATTTGGAACTTGCTACAGCTGGAGTAAGACATCCTAACATGGGGAATATTTTCAACCCCTCAAAGAACCGGGTAAAAATTTGTCAAGCCACGGCAAATTTTATAGTACGAACACATAGATTTTAACTTACATCCAACGACTGATTAAGTCATTACTACCTACTTAATATTTTCTTACCCAATACCAACTATTTATATTTTTAAGTATCGTACCCAGCGGTGTCCAACTACTATTACCTACTTAATTCGATAACGTGATTGTTTTTTTGTAGAAAGAAACTCAACCCAAAGCGATGGCGTGCATCATTCAATCGAATGGAAAGCGCCACTATCCTAAATACCTACCTACCTTTACTGTGTTCCTCTGTGGTTTATTAGCGATCCGTTTGCATGTATTTGGGTTAAAGCCTAATATTCTCTTCTGTCCAAGTAAATGAGTGTAAGAAAGAACCGACATTAGACTCTATGACACTTGATGTGTTACTCAAGTGGATGACCTTGTACAGTCATCAAGCAAGATTAAATGTTGAAGTCTAGCACTGTAAACCATTTCTAACCCTGTTTGGTTTTTCTAGACAGGAATTCCCGTTCAACATTTACGTTTGGATGATATACATTTCTTTCTTTGGTTAGTTTTCATCAGTAACGGTGTTGGTCCGTTATGTTACCCTTTTTGTCCTACCATTAACAAGTTAAATTCATAAATATTCACATTTAGTCTGCATAACTTTCAACCCCACTTTTAAAATCAGGTACTCCGTTTCACTACGACGTCGCTTCAGTAATCCATATTTATTTTGACATGCAGCTTTAATGAATAAAAAAGACGTTTCGGTTTCGTTTACAGCGGTTCAAGAGCGAGCCGTTCCACGCTTACAGCACACTTGGTCGTTTCGTTGTCTTCTGACTTTTATGTGTTTTTTTCTCATTACATAATGTTGAAAGAAACCTACCACCTTTTATCCAAAGTCAATCAAATCTTATTTCTCTATTTAGCAGAAGTTTTAACAAAAATGTAAACAATTCTAAACAAATAGTCCTATTAAACGATTAAGATTTGTTTAATAGCAATTACATGTAGTTACGTCATGCCATCGAATGTGAATTATTCTACCCCTCCTGCATGTGCGTGCCGTGTGCAAATATACATGTTAAGTAGAGATGACTTTTCAAACAACATCGAGTCTGTAGTGCGTCATCGGCTGGTAGGTTTACCTCCCCCGGAAGAAGTGATCTTTTGCTTGTTATCATACAAAATGAAGGATTTAACCTGATAATGTTGTGAGTGTGGTTATACTCTGTCCTTTTATATTGAAAACGGGGCTGTCATGAACGTATACAGTCACCAAAGGGTTGATTTCACAACATTTCCCCCGCTAGCGTCGTCAGCAGCCCAGCCTGTCAAAGCGGTAGCCATAGTGACATTATGTCATTCTGCTTCAAAATATCTGGGTCAAGCGTTGCACGTGACCAAAGCTTATCGTTGATTGGTTAAAAGTTCCCACTCTGCCCGAGGGAGGGAAAAGGAACGGCAATCAACAACAGGTCACTTTTTCCTCATTTTTCTCAATTATCGGGGTAGAATCGACTTTAATACCTTCGTCTTGGTGTTTATTGCATAACCCGATACCGCTGAACGTTGGTTCGCACCTCGTCAAACCCCTCGAATGCTGCGCATTCTCGTGGTTTGACTCGGTACGAACCAACGTTCAGCGGTATCGGGTTACGCAACAAACACCGCTACGGCGGTATTAAACCCTTAAACCAAACATTGAGTGAGGCCAAGGTAAGCGTGTTGTCTGTAATTGAAGACAATTGTTTAAATTCTCTCTGCTTTTAATCTCCAATACGGGTTGTAAGTTTATGAATTCAATGATGTCCAGACGTCGGATCCCTCGTTATGCAAAAGCGATACTTTTGGCTGTAGGACATACAGTGTAAGAATTTGGATAGTGTGATAGGGTGGCGGCCAGTGTCAAACAGACGCCGATATATCTCACCGTAAAACAGGAAAGATAAGACAAAAGTCATCAATCTAGATCTGATTGCAATTTCTGGGAAGTCCATACCATTAAGTATTTAATAGATAGCACAGGAAGGGCTAGAATCAAACATTTCTCTGATTGGGTTCCCACCATGGCAATCTTATAGATACGTTAGACAAAGTCTAGTTGAGCTGAAATTGATACACAGTCAAGAAATGGTGTCGTAATGAGAAATTGGTTGTAACAACTGTGTGAACAAACATGATACGATGGCACTAAACATGAGCAAGTTAGCCAGAAGGAAGACAAACACAATCCAAAACACTTTCGATGTCAGCCTAGACAACACTCACTTAAAGAGGGGATGCTAATGTACCAAACTTATGTTACCTCGTAGATATATATTATTCCATTCAACCTATGTCCTATCCTGGATTTTGGTCTAATTTAAAGTGGCATGAGCTGCCAAAATGTTGATATTTTTACGTAAAACAGAATGTTGAAGTTATCAGCTATTTTTCTCGAGACGTATAATTCAGAATCTTTTTAGTGCTTCAAGTTTCGAGAATACGATAAAGTATTGTTTTAAACTAACTTTGGCTTAGAATGAATGAATGGTCGTCCCGGTTATTTAGATTTTGTTTACTTTTCGAACACTATGTCGGTTCTCGTGTAGGCCACATACTGTATAGATTTTCCTCATTCCAACGCTAATCGTTTAGTTGTTCGATGGCGTTCAAAGCCTCTTACTGTCGTGACGATCAGAAAGTATGAAAAAAAACCTGTATTTTGGCAGCTCATGACTCTTTAAAGCAGTTGTCATCTTTTTGTGTCATACGCAATGAACAAACCAACTGTTATCTTTTACGTTGTACTGCAATGTCCAAAATTAGACCCTATGTTGCTTCGAAGACCCAAAGATGAGACACCTGGTAACCCCAGGGTTTTACTTTGACAGAAACGGGCAATAATTATAGCAAAACCATGTGCAGTCTAGAGAATCAGACGGTAATAGTCTTCCATATACTACAAAGACGTTTATTTTATAGAGAATGACAACAATAGAAACAAAGGGTATTAAGTGGGTTGAACCTCCGACTGTCCTTGTACTAAATCCGACCAGCTATAAAGTAGGTCCAGTTAATTTAGTCACTGGACATAAAGAGCGTCATTTACCAACCGTCATTCACAAACCAACCGCCATTCACCAACCGTCATTCACCAACCGTCATTCACCAACCGGGATTTGATACATACTCAATAATACATATAGGCTACATTCAAAGTAAAGTATCTTGTTTATCAGCATTGATCATGTATGTCCACGAAAGACTTTCAAGTACCTATAGTCTCGGTACTGACTAGTCAGGGTGTCTAACTCCAGAATTACTATTTTTTTATACTGACGGCCGTATGCGACCGTCAGTATAACAAAAATAGTCATTTTGGAGTCAGAAGCTCGGACTAGGTACTGACCAGTAAGCCACTTAAAACACTTACATAGGTTCGGGCCAGCTGACCACTAGATTTCTATATTAATATGTGAGAACATTTTTTTTTTACTACAGGTACCTTTTTTTAAAAATATAATCATCATCAACTAATGCATGTAGATTAAAATAGATAGTAAATAATACCAAAATCAATTAATCAATTTTACATGAAACCAAAATCGATTTTACATGAAACCAAAATCAATTAATCGATTTTACATGAAACCAAAATCAATTAGTCGATCTTACAAGAAACCAAAATCAATTAATCGATTTTACAACATTAAGACGGGAAACAAGATGATACGGTTAGTCTGTTTTTATATCACTGCACTTTTTAAATTGAAATATGTCCTGAGCCCTTAGGCAATAATTATACGGGTATTTGTTCGCCCTCTGTTTAATGTTGTCTAAAGTCTGGCAACATTATGCTTTTATTTTGCTTCAGGAGTTTATTTTCATTCAACCCAAATAAAACTCATTTCACCTTCACAAAAAAATTAGGAGAGACTTTATCGTCAGTCTATAATCCTCTGCCTCGCTTGTTCATTCACGTGATCTGTATTTCCTGGGTTTGTGAAGAACACCGTGAACGATAAGTAATGCATCTGGGCGAGAGGATGCCTTTGAAGCCAGACGTTCTCTGACTTTGGCTCCCTTAATGAAAATTTGTGATCCGTAAATAAGTAGCACGCTTCTCTCATATCAAATCAAGTACAGAATGTGTCAAATATATCAGGAGTACAGGTACTTGTGAGACAGATGCTAGTGTAATATATCAAGATAGGCATATAATTTGGCTTTATGCTAGAGCAGAGCATATTTATACCACTGTCACTGTACCAAGTATCACATTTTTTTAGGTGAGTCCATGTTGATAAATATTACATTTAGGAACACAAAAACACACCGGCACAGGGGAAATCTTCTTGTCGAAAATAGGCATGGAGAAATGTTTCTTATTGTGTTAAAAAGAGGTATATCATTTAGACCTTTATACCCCATCATAAGTTGTTGTAATATTAGGTTCATTAGGTTGACAGGAGCTTGCCTTCGTCGATAGAATTTTCTGGAACACTTTGTATTACATTGATACATATAATACACCAATGGGATATAGTAAATTCCGCCGGATGCGAGAGGGATTAGGGACAAATCCAAAAAGAGGTTCTTGATAAAACTTGCTTTGATGCTATTTTGAATGCTGAAGTCAGAATGGCGGACAGGATACGAGGATAATTGGGACAGTTTGAACAATACATATAGTTCACATCTTAAAAATATAAATTAGCCCGGAGAGTTTGAACTATTCGGCCAAAATTAGAAAAAAAGTACCTGGTTGACAATACTCGAAAGATTCCCTTCGCCATGAATGCAATTTATTAACGTGGCATTAGCTACAAAAGATGGTAAATAATTTTTTGTTAGAGTATGTTTCAAAAGAAGTAACTTAATACTCAAAATAGAATATCGTTGACGCTACACCATAAACGTATGCGGACACATTTTGACAGCACCCATTCTCAATGAAAACGTTTAGGTTTAATTAACTATTTTTTATCTTCTTTGAAAAGCATACACACGTTTTGTATACTCGAAATGGGATGTTTAGTGGGTGGAAGATTTTCATATGAAGCCATTCCCGAACCAGGCGATTGATTTATTTTGTGTTGTTTTTTTTCTGACAGAATGACAGTTTTAGCAGAGAGTGTCGTTTATTAGTCAAATTTATATTTCGTTTTATTGATTAAGAAGATCGTATTTGACAGGTAGACAGTTTCATTGACAAGCTTTCTGTCCAATGTACCAGGAGGATATTCGTCAACAAAGACAAGTATAGGCAATTGGTAATATAAAAATACGGCGGGACAGAGAACATACTATTTAACTCTTCTTTGCTTAATTTTTCATAAATGTTAAAAACAACTCGTTATTGATATACTTAATTAATATAACCCAGTAAGGATATACATATATATTGTGGATTTTGTATTTCGTCTCCTGTTTACATAAATATACCTTAACTGTTCACCGTTAACAGATAGCAGAACTGACATTAAATAGTGTGCAATTTCTGTTTCTTATTTAAGTATTTTATTCATGCGTGTCCGTGTGACGTTATATAAGCATTATCCGTATATGTTCGTAGCAAGTGGCCAAAGTATCTTCATTTTGGTGCATTGCTCAATAAAACAGTATATAATTAATACAAAGCCCTAACAGACAGCCATGTATGGCGGTCATCGAATCTAGTTAAAGATAATACCCCGTCTTGCCCACTGCCTCAAATCCACTTCCGTTAAGAGAATGCCCATTCTTGTCCATTGTCTTAAATCCATTAATTGCTCATCCAAAATTAACTGGCTTTCTGTTAACGTGTTTGCCATTGACAGCCCTCACTGCCTTATCGCTCCAGATAGCATTATACCGAACATGGTTAACTGGTACCTATAAAGATAACCATAGAGTATTAACATGGAAAATGGACTAACACTATTGCTGGCCCTCTTTTTCAACTAGTCCCACGGTTGTTCACCTGGGTCCTGTTTCACAAAGCGGCGTAAATGCATTTTTGCGTACCTTTCATACTAACGTATCTCTACAGTATGGGTTGCTATGGCAGTTACGTGAAAACTTACGCTACGCCGCTTTGTGAAACAGGGCCCAGGACATGAACTATAAAGAATGCATTTAATGAGTATATTTCACGATTTCGCTACCGACTTGAATCTCTCTGAATAAACTTACGTCTTTTAACGACTAGGCTAATATACAACTCAAGGATAGAATGTACATTCTTGTCTTGAAAATGTGCCCTGCAACCCAGGTTAAACGATATTCAATAAAACAGTTGGCAATGCTGTAAAATGTATATTGAAGACAGAAAATACTAATTAAACAATGATTAAAAATGACAGATTATTTTGCATTAAATCATTAAACTTAATTTGGGTTCACTTGACCCTATATCAAATACAGTTGAAGCAGGTATCTTTCAAATAAATCAAATGAAAACGAAAACCTCATATGCTTGTGTTTTTGGTCTGAGTGGGATTTGATTCCACGACCCCTCGATAGAAGGCCTGTATCAGACCCAAACAAAGAAATTTATTGTGGTTTTACGCCGCACTCAAGATTATTTCACTTAGGTTTAGTTGTGGAGTAAACCGTATATATTCCCAAAGGAATCCGACCAATAAGCTGACAACTTTTCCACAAGTTCCACAAGAAAATTTGATCTCAGATGGATTGGACCCCGCGTCGCATTGATCGAAGGCCCGTGTCCGACTGAGGGACTATCGCCCTCTAACGTCTAACCCACTGAGCCCCAAGAAGTTGAAGTCCACAGCCAAAATGACAATTCCATCATCCTACCTTCGACGTCTTGGTCGTTAAAATATTCTCTTGGGTTTTATCGGCAATATGTTTCAATTAAGCTAAGCTGAGGGCACGGGTTCGTGTTTAAGTATTTGCAGACATTATTAATGTTGTACCGATAAACTCGTTTGAGTAGTTTAAAAAGAGAGACAAAGCCTACTATAGGTGCCGTTTGTGATAGACAGTGGGGGGGGGGGGATATTTTGAGCGTATTTATTTCCGGCGGATATCCCGGTTATGAATATTAATTGAGTATGCTTACGTAAACGTGCTATCTTTTTTATTTCATTTCGTCTGTCAGTTGACTCGGCATCTATTTTAATTTCTATTCGTCTGTCAGTTGAATTCCTATCTTTTTTTAAATTCAATTTGTCTGTCGAATTGTCATTCTGTTTTACTTTTCTGTTTTTAAATATTGCTTCGTCTGTCAGTTGAATTGTCATCCTTTTTAAATTTTAGTTCTTCTGTCCATTGAATTGCAATTAACAACCTGGGCATTGTATCAATGTGTTTGGTTTATTGGACGTTACCAATGGGAACCTAACCTGTAATCAAGCCAATTATTCTATTGACTTTTTCAACTCAGGTCAGTTCAATTATAATAATTCCCGCGAACATCTTCTCGCTAGTACCTGTTCTTAAGTAAAGCGTCCGTTGTCCTCAATATTCCAATAATTACCGACGCAGAACTTGAAACAAAGAGAACCTCATATATTATTTAGCTCTCAGCACCTAGACCTGCTCAGTGACAATTAGGTAGATATTTCTTGTAAATGGCAGCCAATCAGCCAACCTTTCCCCTTTAACTCAGACATTGATCAGGGACATAACATTTACTGGTTCGAAAATAAACGAAACGATGTTCCACTAGTAGGTCTAAGAATTGCATTGTCTTTGTAAAACAACGAGTCAGTTTATTTGTATTCGTCTAAATGGGCGAGTGTGCGGCGTAAAAAAACAATTGATTGGGCGACAGTTTTTCTTCTTCGATCTTCAAATGTTTTCAAACCATCCAGTGATTTTGATAATTTGACACAATGTATACGTGTTAAAGTTTCCCTCGCCAAGACTGGGGCTTGTAGCAAGAATTAAGCAGATGAATATGTTATTTAAATATATAATAAACGTTATCCAACATATTTGATGTTGTTAACCAGGCTATATACATACGTTGACGAAGAAAAACACGTAAACACATCTATATACAAACGTTTTTGGATTCAAACATTACAAACTATTTATCCTTTGGGTTTGAACTTGGACCCAGGAAGATGTCGTGAAAAAACTATAATACCATTTGTCTTTCAGTATAGCAAAGCTAGCTTCGCTATGGCCAAGATTATAGGTCACAACACCCAGTTTGTGTTTTCTCAGCTAGGAGCTAGAAGGTGGCTACATAGTGATAGTTTGGTATCTGGGTTATTTGAATATTGGATTGAAACTAACATAGGTCTACTGTACATACTTTAAGCTTTCAATCAATGCCTGATAACAGATTTTTGTGTGTGTTTTTTTAATGTTCACCCAATTTTGAAAATACCAAAGTTTGGCTAGAATAAGTAAGCCTAAAACTGTCAAAATGGCGGTACCCATGTTAAATTGTGTGTAGCTTGAAACCGGCATGCACTATGTCAACTTTATTTGGTTGTAAAGGATTTCTCATGTGTTGATCTATTTGGAAATGGTTAGGAAAAGTCTTAACGAGATTTAGGTAATTAGCCACAAATCAAAACGTTAACATTACCGCAAATGGGAAATGAAACTGTATCATGTAACCTATAGTAGAAGAATACAAACTACTTCAAAGTAAACTTGCTCGACCTCTGACCCAAAGGCCAGTCATTGCTTATAAAAAGAACAAGAGTTTGAAAGACATACTGGTCAGGGCTAAACTCCCCTGTCTGCCTTCTACCTAGGTTTTTCTGGGAAATGTGTGGGGGTGGGGGGGGGGGGGGGGGCAAATTTCCACTGTATTTTCCCATGACCCTATAATATATAGTCTGACGATATTTTTATCATAGCTTAAGATACGTAAGCATTGTCAATGTTATACAAAGTGTTCCAGAAAATTCTACTGACTAAGGCCAAGCTCCTGTCAGTCGTCAACCTAATGAAATATCATAGGTTTACTTTATTACAATTTATGATGGGGTATAAAGGTCTAAATGATATACCTCTTTTAACACAATTAGAAACTTGTCTTCATGGTTATTTTAGACAAGAAGATTTTCCCTGTCCCCGTGTGTTTTAGTGATCATAAATATATATACAAACGTCAAAACATAGAATTATTAAGCTGCAATCATTACCAAAGGAAGTATTCAACTAATGTTAGATAGTCACATTACTTTGCTCGTATTTGTTTTATGAATTTGTTACATTTAATTGATCAAGACCATCGGTCACGGTTGGTTGGTTGGTTGTTTTAGCTTATTGGCGCGGCCATTCGTATGAATGATGTACGCCACCATCAGTTACGGTTTTATGGGGGATTTGGTGATATCGATGTTTTTGAGTACCATGGTTTACAATATTAGATTCCAGCGACGATTGGCCTGGTCGATAAAGGAGGGCAAGCTATATGAATGTAATCACTCCAGATGTGAACAAAATGAATGTAATCCCAATGTATTATTTAAAGGCTCACTTGCCCCCGTAGCCTGTTGAACATTTGTTAAGAAAACCAATTTACATGAGCTTACTACGACTAAAACCACTAAAATTAAACATAGCACACATAAAACATGTCCAGTTAGGTTTAGAATGTAGAAACTAGAGTGACAAACAAACGAAGAATCGAAACCTGATTACAACAACAACGATCAGTGTCCGTTAACTTTGTGGTTGGATTACCCTCATTTCAGGCCTTTTTATCTGTGGTTTACACTAAAAAAAACTAATGCCAGGCTTTTCGAGTCACTATTTCTAGATATTCAGTCTGTATTTATCAGATGAAGTAGGCCTACATAAAACTATACTGTGCCGTTAGATCTCCCACCTGACTCAACCATTACGGCGAGTGTCCGCATGATCAGCTTCGGGGTTAGTTTACAGTGCGGGTACCGGTACTTGATAGATCTGATTTTCAATCTCAAATAAAAAAACCTAAATGATGCCAAAACTTTCTATTTTTAATAAAAATAGAAAGTTCCGAACTTCTGTCTGGGAAAATTACAGAAAACCGCCTACTGTTTTTTACGTGAACAGTGTTCTGGATTTTCGCGGCAAGTGTGCCTTTAAGTCTCACAACAGTGTTTTACATGTCCAGAAAATATCACATTTTAGAACAGGTTTCTTTTCGATACAGCTGGACAAATAATTGGAATCCTAGAAGATCGAACTCTAAAAGAGTCGAGCCTGCCAGGAAGGTCGGAAATTAAACGTGTGACGAATTAGTCGTGTTGAGCACCCGCCGGATGTAACCTAGCCAGGGAGATCATGTCAGAATCGTCCAAGATCATTTTAACCTATCTGTATAAATGTCTAGGCTCAAGTAAACATCGGACTGTGATCTAGCTTCAATAAAACAAGGTACCTTTGTAAACATACACTTGCCTTCCTATTGTGAGACTAGTTGGCTAAACATTACAAAGACTAGTGTCTAATTTCATCTCTTTGAAAATAATCCTAATCTATGGATTTGTTTACCGGCTGGAGTTTGAGCAGTAACCATGACGTGTTTAATCGGCAAAGTTGGTGGCAAGTCTTTCGCCACAATTGTGACAGCTGACACAATTTTGATATCATTACGTTGAAACTAAATTAACGGCTATGGTTCTCATGAAGGGAAAATTGCAAGCTCATTAATGCTAATAGAATGTACCCTAAATTAATATTTTGAGCTAAATTACATGTAATTAGAGCTAAAATGAATAAACGCGCGTGCCGGTTATTTCAACTGTGTTTTCCACCCTTTTCTTTTTTATTTGTCCCGACCACAGACTGTATGGAATTGTCTGATTGCATATCATCCGACTGGCTTGAGAGTCGAAACTGTTCCAAGAAGAGTGATGATGTACGGCTTAAGACTACCCGCTCAACATCAATTCATTTTTGACTAGAAAATAAATTAATAAATACAGAAAAAGTGTGGTAAAGTTTTACAAAGGCACCAAAACCATATCTCTACGATTTTTTTCGCCAAACTGCGGTAAAAGAAAGTTGCGTAGAGTTATCAAAAGAAGGACTTAATGACTCATTTTCTGCATTGAACTCGCTGAGGTCATTGCATGCCTCCCAACAGGAAACTTCACGCCATCATTTACGCTATGCTTGGTATTGAATTGATATGGTTCTAGATTCAAATTTAACCTTTAGCTTTCAGTTAAAAACTTAACTAAATCCATCTATCTAAACTGATACTGACAACACATGTTAGTCTTTTAATATAACTTGTTTAAGTTTTCTCTATCAATTATAGAATCAGAGGTTAACCGACGAAATCAAATACCTAATTTTATCATATCATTTAAAGTCACGACAGTAAGAGGCTTCGAAGGCCATCGAAAAACTAAATGATTGCGTTGGAATGAGAAAAATCTATACAGTATGTGGCCTGTACGAACCGAAAACGTGTTCGAAAAGTAAACAAGATTTAAATAACCGGGACGAACATTCATTCATTCTAAGCCAAAGTTAGTTCAAAACAATACTTTAACGTACATTCTCGAGACTAGAAGCACTAAAAAGCTTCTGAATTATACGTCTTGAGAAAAATCGCCAATAATTTCAACATTCTGTTTTAACTTCAAAATACCAACATTTTGGCAGCTCATGCCACTTTAATGCTAAAAGAATGTTCCCTAAATTAATACTTTAAGCTAAATTAATTAAAGCTAAAATGAATAAACGCGCGTGCCGGTTATTTCAACTGTGTTTTCCAGCCTTTTCGTTTTGATTTGTCCCGACCACAAATTGCCAAATTGCATATCATCCGACTGACTTGAGAGTCGAAATTGTCCCAAGAAGTGTGATTATGTACGGCTTAAGACTACCCGCTCAACATCAATTCATTTTTGACAAGGACAGAAATTAATAAATTCAGAAAAAGTGTGGTAAAATTTTCCAAAGGCACCAACACCATATCTCTACGATTTTTTTCGCCAAACTGCTGTAAAAGAAAGTTGCGTAGAGTTATCAAAAGAAGGACTTAATGACTCAGTTTCCGCATTGAACTCGCTGAGGTCATTGCATGCCTCCCAACAGGAAACTTTACGCCATCATTGACACCTATGCTTGGTATTGAACTGATATGGTTCTAGATTAAAATTCAAATTCAAATTTCACCTTTAGCTTTCAGCTAAAAACTTAACTAAACCATCTATCTAAAGTGACACTGACAGCACATAGAAGTCTTTTAATATAACTTGTTTAAGTTTTCTCTATCAGTTATAGAATCAGAGCTTAACAGACGAAATCAAATACCTAATTTTCTCATATCATTTAAAGTCACGACAGTAAGAGGCTTCGAATGCCATCGAAAAACTAAATGATTGCGTTGGAATGAGAAAAATCTATACAGTATGTGGCCTGTACGAACCGAAAACGTGTTCGAAAAGTAAACAAGATTTAAATAACCGGGACGATCATTCATTCATTCTAAGCCAAAGTTAGTTCAAAACAATACTTTATCGTACATTCTCGAGACTAGAAGCACTAAAAAGCTTCTGAATTATACGTCTTCAGAAATATAGCCGATAATTTCAACATTCTGTTTTTACGTCGAAATATCAACATTTTGGCAGCTCGTGCCACTTTAAGTTTTCTCTATCAATTATATAATCAGAGCTTAACCGACGTTATCATATACCCGATTTTCTCATAACTTTAAAGTTCATCTTATTCTGGACAAAACCACTTAGAATAGGCTAATACTAACAAAGTTAGGTAGTCTCAGTATATTGATTGATTGATTGATTGGTGTTTTACGCCGCACGCAAGATTATTTCCCTTATATGGCGGGGTTGCCAGTTTTAGTGTGGGGGGAAACCGGGTTCTGTGCCCGGAGGAAACCCACGACCTTCCGTTGGTAACTGGCAACCATCCTACATAGGTCGTTCGAGTGAAAACCCAGTCAGAAAATTTTCCAATTTTTGTTTGACTGAGTGGGATTCGAACCCGCGACCCGTTGGTGGAAGGCTGTGCGGGTTGAGTGTCCAACTCTCTACCTACTGAGCCACGGAGTATAAAGCAGTTATTTATTCAAAAAAACTATGAGAGCTTTCTGTTTAGAATGTTAACCGCCAGTTTGTATTTCCAGTCTGAATTTTGTATTTGCTGAAACCAATGAAAAGACTGTTTGCTTCTCTAGGAATTGTCTGGCATTTTGTCACGATATTCCAGATATCATTGGAAGCTAAATACAGATAAAGTAAAACGAAACCACTGAAAATATCACATACGCCACTAATAGACCTGTGTGTCTTTTTTAGCGATAAATGCAGCATGGTTACAGTTTTATCCAATATGATTGCTATAATCCAGGAAACATCTTAGTAAAATAGCACTCTGACTTTACATCGTCATTAGTTTCTGTTCAATCCTGTTCCTCAACAGGAACCCATCAGCATCTTTATGGACACCCTTTACTAAGAAGAAAGAAAAGTTGCCTGGTACTTGCTGAAGGTAGATAGTTTCCTCCGTGTAAACAGCCTCATCCCCTTAAACTAGCAACGCCGCTATATAAGTGAAATATTCTTCAGTGCGGCGTGCAACATCAATAAAGCAATGTGTTAACTTAATGCGTATGAAATATTGCGGGCAAAATAAACTGAATCTTTTAATTAAAAAACATGAACAAAAATGGGCAAATCACAGGGTTTGTGGGTATTTTCTGTTGGTTTAGCTTTCTTATTTTTATTATTTTCAAATATACTTGTAAATATAAAAATTAAATTGAAGATAGTTGACGAGTTGTAATAGTCTACTTCAACAATTTTCACTTATTTGATTCCCATATTTCACTGCTGTATTGACCATGTAGAGACATTATTATAATACAGGACATTAAGGTTTTCAATGACGTCATCATTTTCGTGGATATTTCAATTGAAATTTAAACTGATCTTGTGGAGATGATTTACGGAAAATTTCAAGAAAATTTCAAAATTTCAAGAACACCACTCTATATTTGAAAATTAACAAAATTAATAAAAAGAAAGTCCTCTCTCTTTTAATTCGAAAATAAGGTCCGACAAAATTACTCATACCGCAAAACGTCTTAAAATGAGCTGTCGTTGATCCTGCTAACCATTGTCGGACATTTTGGGAACCATTTTTGGGAATGACTGTGGGAAGTTGGGCACTTTGGGGGACTTTTCGAAAAATTATAAACTGAAGAGGAACGAATTCCCATAAAGTGTTACATTTTTTGACATTATTAAATACTAAAATTGTTTTACCTATGGCTCAACGGTTCGTTTTGCCGACCTGGAATTTTGTTATAACTCAATGATATATCTTGACTGACGAAAATATGAAATATTTTTATTTTTTCTTTCAAATCTGTTTTTTCTTCAGTTTATAAACTGACCCAAACTGTCAAATTCAAAGCGAAGCTTGGGGCAAAATCGTTACAACAATAGACGATGGCGGAGCACACGGACGAGATGGAAGCTAACAATGACGAACTATGGAGAAATACTGCCATCGCTCGTCTAACTGATGAGTTCGTTGTATCTGGCCAGTCAATTATTTCTTCACAACTTATTTCTATGGTCGATGAAGCCAATATATTTGCCTTAAAAGTTATCGGCGGAGTTGGGGTCATGATATTTGAGGTGACAGTCGGGGTATCGACAGGTGAACTCGACTAAACGATTGGCGTTAGAATGAGGAAAATCCATACAACGAAGACGTGACCGAAAACGTGTTCGAACAATCTCCCTACACTAATGATTTTATCGGTCGTTGCAGACTGTACAGTGGGGTGCTTAACTTTTTTCTTTGTGTATATATATACCAGTCCCGTTACATTGTAAATTCTGCATGGTCCCTATAAGTGTATGAAATTCTTTTCAAGATGTACAGAGATCGTAACTCTTTTAGGAATCCCAAAATATGCATTGTTTCAATACATGTAAACGTGCATCACGATTGTTTAAACTTGTCCGTTTAACAGTCAGTCATAAATGGATTGTACCCGAGACTTATTTAATAAAATTGGAATGAAACAAGTCAAAATGACCTTATTGCTCTTGTCCATTCAACTTTCATTGATTGCCCGCATCTAGTTAGCGGTAAAATAAGATAAGATATTTTATTTAGTGTCGGAGTTTACATATATAACAAAAAAACACTAGCTTGCAACTTAGTGGTGGTAAAACTTGTGACGTGGGAACTTCCTATCGCCCCAGCCACCGTTTTACATGTACCACAGATGGTCAACCGCGGTAAATAAGACAGCGTTATTTATACCGATCATTTGAAACAATTCCATATCACGAACTATCGCTATTGAGTAGGATCCATCAAAGTTCAATTATTTAACTCGAACGACCTACGTGGGATGGTTGCCAGTTACCAACGGAAGGTCGACGGTTTCCTCCGGGCATAGAGCCCGGTTTCCTCCCACAATTAAACTGGCAACGCCGCCATATAAGTGAAATAATCTTGAGCGCGGCGTAAAACACCAAATAATCAATCAATTATTTATTTCTCTCCTTTGCAGCGTTTTATTCACCCGCAACGCGACCATTGGATCAAGTTAAAGAGTCGACCTGCAAGATGTCCCATAAACACTTTCTTTCCTCACTTTCTAGGTGTTAAAAGAGGGAATGTCATTTAGACCAATATACCGAATCATACGTATTTGTAATACTCCAAAACCCTTGATATTTCCTTATGTTGATTGATTGATTGTTTGGTGTTTTACTGCCGCGCTCAAGACTATTTCACTTATATGGCGGCGTTGCCAGTTTTGTTGTGGGAGGAAACCGGGCTCTTTGCCAGGAGGAAACCCACGACCTTCCGTTGGTAACTGGCAACCATCCCACATAGGTCGTTCTCCTTAGGTTAAAGACCCACAGGAGTTTGGCTGTATGGGTATTTAATTGTCATTCGATCTGATAGTATCTATGGATGTCTAACTCTACCGAGTTAGATTTCATATAGTTTTGATTTTTTTTTAATTTTGCTAAATGTTATCCTATTTATATAACAATAAGTAACATACAATATTATAATAAAATCGATACAAACGAATGTATCACACAACAACCGTAGTCTCTGTTCTAGACAGTGATTTGTTAAGATGGGACACTAACTGCCCTGGCGTAAAGCATTTTCTCCCAGACAGACAACACCGAGATAAGATTACCCTATTTTCTGAATTAAAGTCATTTAATCTACAATTTGTTACTGGCAGATCAACCAGATAGCAGCGACACGATTTACATACCAAGTTATCCTCAGAGTACAAATGTATTCAGGAGAAGCCCATATGTCCAAACTTTATTCCACTTGTCAAGGAGATTTAGTCATAGTGATGGTAGTGACGGAATGAAAGAAAATACTCTAAATGGAGCAAGTACACAATTAGGATTAGCCCGTTCTCGAATGAAGTTCCTAGATTTCGGTTGATATCTTTGGGCATTAGTGGGACTTCCAATAAGCCAGGACTACTTTTTTTTAGTATTCATGTGACTCGATGAAGTAGTAGTTTGCCTAAAAACATATATGAAAGGTGAAGTTTGAATAAAAGTGGCGGATTGAGCTGTCTGACGTGGGGGTGATTGGGCCCCTGACACCAATATGACTTGTGTCATCTGCACACCTGCCCCCTTCGGAAGTGAAAACTAATTGTGTACTGATGCCAAATGGTTGTGATCTAAATGTTTTAGAAGAAAGAGTTAGCTCTTAGACACAAAGGTAAAGTATTTGGTTAATTGGTTGATTTATAATTGGATAATTAAGACCAGTTCACTCGTACAGAATGAAATTGATAAGTATATTGGAATGAAATTGATAAGTATATCGGAATGAAATTGATAAGTATATTGGAATGAAATTGATAAGTATATCGGAATGAAATTGATAAGTATATTGGAATAAAATTGATAAGTATATTGGAATACATCACTGGCTATATATCTGTCGTCTTGTATGTTCAAGTGGCATGAGCTGCCAAAATTTGCGCGTTTGTCATAATTTCTGATCGTCCCGACAGCAAGAGACTTTGAAGGCCATCGAAAAACTAAATGATTGAAGTTGGAATGAGGAAAATCCATACAGTATGTGGCCTATACGAACCGAAATAGTTTTCGAAATGTAAACAAAATTTAAATAAACGGGACGACCATTCATTCATAAGCCTAAGTTAGTTCAAAACAATACCTTATCGTACATTCTCGAGACTAGAAGCAATAAAAAGCTTCTGAATTCTACGTCATGTGAAAAATAGCCAATACTTTGACAGCTCATGCCACTTTCATAAATATATGTAAATATATCTGATCAAGATTCACAATCAATACGAGTATAAGAAGCGACTCAGACGTGTTTCGTTCCTTTTGGGGATACATAGTAAGACCAGTAAGATCAGTTGCCTGTCAACCGAGGCAACTTTTTTTTAATCTGTGCCATTGTAAAAAAAAGGACGCTGGGTTATTCGGGGTACATAGGTGTTATTTTAACATTATAACGTATTTCCATTTGGTTTGTTAACCTCGGAGAATAGGATCCCCTGGGAAAAGGACAAATGCTGTGTGAAAACAACCAATCAACAATCAGAGTTGTGGGTATTTTTTACCCAAACTAAAAACAATTCAGACAAAAATTGCTATACTCTCTGAATATATACTGTAGAACTGAGAAGGAAAAACAAGATTCTTTTTAATGACATAAGTTGTTTTGGGAGTTTGTTTCATTGGCGCTGACAGACAGTTTAAGTGTGTTTTTAAGAGGGAACCTCATACATCGTTGGAATAAATCATTGAAAAAATGAGATTGAGTTGTAAGCCAAGATGACTGTAGTAGACTATAATAAATAATTACTTGTATGTATCTACAGTTACTTAAGCAGTATTATGACCGCCAAATCTATACTTATATTGCCAATCACTCCATAATGCACCTGCGCATCAGTCTACATCAAACAACTCCATATATTCTTTCGGCAATAAACACACCCTATATACAGAGTATTTTTTGACAATACAACAAACGCTAAACACAGAGAACATTTAGTTCACGTGTATTCATTTGTTGTATATATGGAATATGATCTGCAGTATAATTACCCAATTGTTATTTTCAAATGCATTTTAAGGAACGCTTGGAAAATAAAGCAGTTGTCAGCTACATGGTTGATCTTTTAGTAGATCTTTTTTTGCAAATATCCATCAAACTCTTGTGGAAGGTTTTGGCGTTAACTGGAGTAGTTTTATTTAATGTTCACTAAAGATCAGTCTTTTTTTAGTCTCCAGGTGTGGGTACGGGAAGATGCGAATAGACCCTCATTCGGGGGATAGGAATTACCCTCGGCACCCAAGCAAGCGTGATCGTATGAGGCGACTTGCCTGTGGTAAAGCGTTGAATATTTTGTATCTTGTGACATATATGTAGACCAATAATCCTTTAAATCACTCTAGAAGAAGATTTAAAACAATACTTCTGTAAATTGTATATATTTCCACGTGGCATTCTTATATGTTGGAAAAGTTATTTTGTCAAGATAATTGTGATATATCACGTCTATGTACTGAAAAAAAATGTTGTTTTAACTACACTAGTGTCCAAAACAAACTATACCACATGTTTGTAACGACATAAAATAAAAAATAAGCAATGCAGAAGTTTAAGTTATTCTTGTGAGAAATCTTTTCACAACCTCTGAACCAAAGTTCATGTCAGTCAAACCAAAGTCAAGTGCAATCAATATGGCAAGCCTTTAAAGATGGGTGGGGTCGAAACATGAATATTTCGTTAGAACATTGGTCACAGAAACAACGGGAAATGTCACACCACACGTCTCAAAGTCAAGTCAGTAGCGGGTATGTCCACCGTGAGCATCAATACATGCCAGAACACGCCTTCGGCCTGATGACGTCAAACGTCTAATGGCGTTGGGAGTCAATCGTGGATACATCGTTCCAAGCCCAGAACGTTGACTTGACGCCCACGGCGCTGTCTGATTTGCCGATCGAGGTGGTCCCGTGAGTGTTCGATGGGAATAATGTCCGGTGAACATGCGGGCCATAACAAAACCTGTACGTAAAGGCCCGGTCACACAGCCCTCCGCGTCCTGATCGCGTGTAAAATTTGACCATATTAGCGCGATTGATCGGAAAATGGGGTCAATCGTCCGCGTGTGACCTCGTGTCGATCACTACTGATCCGCGTGTGATGCGTGTGCTCCGCGTGTGTTCCGCGTGTGCTCCGCGTTTGTAGCACTACTGATCCGCGTGCCAAGCGCGTGTGAATCACGTGACCTTCACTAGTCATCCGCGTGTATAAAAGCCGCGACGTCCGATTGTAGGAATCATAACCGCGACGTCTGGATCACAACTGATGAATTCTCGGCAAAACGCGGCGTTTATATAGCCGAAATCACAAGTGATACAATAGTGATTGGGTAGTGGACTAAACGCTCTTGGGTCGTGCTTCAGTCGCGATTGAACGCGAAAAAACGCGATTGAGACGCGATTCAGTAGTGCTGTAATAGCGGAGAAATATGTTAGACGCTGCCCACACGCTATTACAAGTGCTTGGAACGTGCTCCCGTCGCGATTACACGCGATTGCACGCAAATCTTTCGCATGTTAACGCGATTGACCACTTGTTATCCACTACCGTAGCACTTGTGATCGCGTATTGCTCCGCGTCTGAACCGCGTCTGTACCAATTGTACCACTCGCGGTGACCCGTGCACCACATTTTTGAACAGTTCAAAACTTTTTCCGCGACCCCATCACGTGCAAAATTGTCCCCGCGTGTGCGTACTTGTAATTCGCGACTGCTACGCGTTTTATTCACTTGCTATTAGCGTTTTACAGCGTTTACTTGGCGTTTTCCATTTTTTCCCCGCGATTCAGTCGCGATCAACTCGCGGAGGGCTGTGTGACCGGGCCTTTAGACGTTGCGAGTCAGGAGCGGTTTGCGGAAGGGATGACTTTGTAAAATGTGCCGCCATTGGCAGTTGAAGCGCGCGTGCATAACATATCTGGATCGGAATTGAATCATCCCCTAGTAATGGCGGCATTTAATACACATCAAATACCACGTGACCTCCATTTCACGCATATAGTTCATTGGTTTAAACTTTGGGAGGTGATATTAAAAACATTGTTGTTTGTTAGAAATAAGTTCCAGAACACGCTTTACATCAAGTCTGCATGCTATTTCTAGGGAATGATTTCATCCCCTTGTAAAGTACTCTGCAAAACGTGATGGTAGTATTATTTTCCCCCCAAAAACGGCGTTTTGAAAAGATCAAATAGAGCTTGAGAAAAAGATAATGACTTCTAGTAATCTTTAGACATCTAACCATAGCTGTGATCTTTGGATGTTAGAGGAATTTGACAAGGTGTATTCTGATTCACACTATTGCTTAGCGTACGTGTATATTTTTATGTTGCTGTCGTAGTAACGTTTCTCAGAATAACATAAGGGTCGCCTTACAGAGGTTGCGCCACTTTGAGAAACAAGAACTACAGACATTAAACAGCTTTTGTTAAAAATAAAGCTCTGTGTTGAAGAGATTAAACTTGCTGGTATATAATTCCAAAACATTTGGGACAGTTGTGTTATTATTTTGCACCAAGCCACAAAGACCAAGACTTTATTAAATATATCTTAATTAATAATCAACCTAAATCAACGACATTTGCTTTTGCATCATAATTCTGAGTTCTTAGAAACAGTAAAAGATAAGCTAGCTAAGGTTTTGAGCTTTTTTCTTTGACATCCCTACAGGCTTTTCTCGGCCGGGTTTTATTTCTACTGACGAAGACAACTCTAAGAAATATCGCGATGTACGTTATCGTCGTCAGTTTTATTTTACAAAGGCTGTCGATAAAATTAAATCGCTTTTCCGCCTTTGGGGAAGCAATGTTATTTTGGTTTGAAAGAAACCGTTCTTATTCCTATTCGTCATTTCGTCCAAGATAAGTCTACTAGATTCAATTTCGAAGAAGATCTGTAGTTTCCATTGTATTGTATATTTATCTGAATTACCTGAAATGGGGCAGCTGATAAAAATAAATGATCTTATATGATATAAAAACCACTACTCATTTTGCAAATCAGATCTTTGCTATGTATTAATGATAGCTCGATCAAAAGAAGAAGACTCATAACTAATATTGTAGATTAATACTCTGATAGGCGAAGGGAGCATCCCTGTTGACGCTTTAATGAAACGAAATCTGGACAAATACGAAAAATTGTTCGGAGTGAATTTTTCACTCGATCGCCGTATGCAACAACGCCCCCTTTCCTCTCCCACTATTCTTGCATGCGGCGTAAAACATCAATCCATCAACCCAAGGCATGTTTAAGAATAAATATTTCGGTGTAATAAAACGTCGTCATATGATGGTGTTTAATTGAAGCAAAATATTGAAACTTAAACATTTCTACCTTGTCATTTTTTATCCAACGTATTGTATTGAGAGTAAAACTAAACAGAGTAGATTGACTATGTTGATAAACTCAGAGATTGCGATAGTAAGCCATCATTATGAAGAAAATTGCTTTCTTTCAACGTCAAAAGATGGTGTTTATTTATTCCACGTAATACTGTAATAGCCAGACTATTACCAATATTAAAAAAACTGCATAAAAAACACACGTTTAGTCATGTGGTTAAATAAATTAACATGTCAAAATCATGTCACAGCGTATGTCTGTTTCAGATTAGAATAAGTATTGAAATACTTTGGTTGATGTCAGAAATAAAGTCCAAGACATATTTAGCTTTTGATTAAAGTATAAAAAAACATTGAAATCATCTAAGCTGCATTTGTAAACATCATTTGGTTGGCATCTGAAGCATTCTTAATTCTTCTTGAAACATCTGTGTTCAAAATGGTTTAGATCGTTCTTTAAGAATTTATTGAAATTCTTCTACTGAAAAACAGAGCCCATATAAATATAGCAATACTTTGCTGAGTTCATTGAGTGTGTTAAACAACAGACGTCATTAAGTCCAACCTGGGAGGAAGCCATACTTAGTCGGAGGGTAAAGGAACTTGGTGAAGCTTTAGAGAGGATGGTTTTAAAGTTGTTGTTTTTTTTTTGTCCTCCTGCCGTTAAGGTCACGAACTGGGTGTTTTCATGGCTGTTTTTAAATACAGCTTGGGATATTTATCCATATTGTATGTATTTTACAGGTTTTTCCTTAAAGTGGCATGGGCTGCCAAAATTCACACTTTTTCATAATTTCTGATCGTCACGACAGTAAGAGGCTTTGAAGGCCATCGAAAAACTACATGATTAGCGTTGGAATGAGAAAAATCCATACAGTATGTGGCTTGTACGAAACAAAAACGTGTGCGAAAAGTAAACAAAATTTTGATAACAGGGACGACCATTCGTTCAATCTAATCTAAAGTTAGTTGAAAACAATACTTAATTGTACATTTTCGAGACTAGATGCACTAAAAAGCTTATTAATTATATGTCTTGAGAAAATAGCCAATAATTTCAACATTCTGTTTTAAAGCCAAAATATCAACATTTTGGCAGCTCATGCCACTTTAAAGTGACATGAGCTGCCAAAATTCACACTTTTTTCATAATTTCTGATCTTCCCGACAATACGAGGCTTTGGCGTTGGAATAAGGAAAATCCATACAGTATGTGGCCTGTACGAACCGAAAACCTGTGCGAAAAGTAAACAAAATGTCAATAACCGGGACGACCATTCATTCAATCTAAGCCAAAGTTAGTTGAAAATAAGCGGAACAACCCTTTCCTTTTGGGGCAAGGGGAAAATAATTGTTTGGTCTTTTCTGTCCCAGTTTAACTAAATGGATCAAAATAGGAAGCCATGTTATTATACCTGGACGCGTTACGGTATTTGGGTCTATCTCGTTTTATCCGAAAGGAAGCCATAGCTGCTCTGAGTTAACAGTTTTGTTCTTGTGAACTATTTTTACGGAGTAATAGGTTTTATTCACTTATGATACCACTAGTTAGCGGGCTTGACGTAGACTTAGGCTTAAAATGTCGCCAGCCTTAGCAGGGACCAGAAGTTCCTTTTGTTCAAGTTTCTCGCCAATAGATTGTGTATTTACACCAATCAAACAGAATAAATAATAATTAATGTTCGGTTTTCGCCGGGCAAATTTAAACCAAGTTAGTAGATAAATATGTATTTATCTATATTCATTATAGAAAAAGTACAGATACTCTTTGTCTCAAAGAAAACACCAGTCCTGGCCGTGAGATGACACTGTTTAAAAAGTGTGTGTATTTTTGTCAAGAGTTTTCAAGCTGTCCATCTTAAACGAAGCAGAAATGTTTCGCTTTAGGGAGTAAAGCAAATCCGTGTCAAGACAAAAAATTAGTCATCAGAGGATGACATATCCCCCCGGCCCCACATAAGATTGTGGAAGTGGAGACATGCTAGGAACAGACAAAAGTTCATTTCCATACAGGATATCCACATCCTCAATTGATAACAACCATCCTCACTAAGTTTCAACATGTCCAATGCAATATGTAGGAGGAATTGCATTTAGAGACCCATTTCAAGAATCAAGAATAAACAACAGACACAGCATTTTGGAAGGTAATGCGATGACAAGCACTTATTGTCTATGTCTGCATATACTGTTGGAAAAATGCAGTAACTCTAAAAATAATAAAACCAGCGTAACCAGAATAGGAGGTGCACATCCTCGCATGATATCCAACATGTTCACCAAGTTTCGGGGGAAAAAATGATGGAAACCGTGGGCGAAGATGCGACGACACGCACTATTTGTCTATGTCTTCATATAATGTTGGAAAAGGGCAGTAACTCTAAAAATAATGAAACCAGCGTAGCCAGAATAGGAGGTGCACATCCTCGCATGATATCCAATATGTTCACCAAGTTTCGAAAAAAATTGATGAAAACCGTGGGAGGAGATGCGACGACACGCACTATTTGTCTATGTCTTCATATAATGTTGGAAAAGGGCAGTAACTCTAAAAATAATGAAACCAGCGTAGCCAGAATAGGAGGTGCACATCCTCGCATGATATCCAATATGTTCACCAAGTTTCGAAAAAAATTGATGAAAACCGTGGGAGGAGATGCGACGACACGCACTATTTGTCTATGTATTCATATAATGTTGGAAAAGGGCAGTAACTCAAAAAATAATGAAACCAGCGTAGCCAGAATAGGAGGTGCACATCCTCGCATGATATCCAATATGTTCACCAAGTTTCGAAAAAAATTGATGAAAACCGTGGGAGGAGATGCGACGACACGCACTATTTGTCTATGTCTTCATATAATGTTGGAAAAGGGCAGTAACTCTAAAAATAATGAAACCAGCGTAGACAGAATAGGAGGTGCACATCCTCGCATGATATCCAATATGTTCACCAAGTTTCGAAAAAAATTGATGAAAACCGTGGGAGGAGATGCGACGACACGCACTATTTGTCTATGTCTTCATATAATGTTGGAAAAGGGCAGTAACTCTAAAAATAATGAAACCAGCGTAGCCAGAATAGGAGGTGCACATCCTCGCATGATATCCAATATGTTCACCAAGTTTCGAAAAAAATTGATGAAAACCGTGAGAGGAGATGCGATGACACGCACTATTTGTCTATGTCTTCATATAATGTTGGAAAAGGGCAGTAACTCTAAAAATAATGAAACCAGCGTAGCCAGAATATGAGGTGCACATCCTCGCATGATATCCAATATGTTCACCAAGTTTCGAAAAAAATTGATGAAAACCGTGGGAGGAGATGCGACGACACGCACTATTTGTCTATGTCTTCATATAATGTTGGAAAAGGGCAGTAACTCTAAAAATAATGAAACCAGCGTAGCCAGAATAGGAGGTGCACATCCTCGCATGATATCCAATATGTTCACCAAGTTTCGAAAAAAATTGATGAAAACCGTGAGAGGAGATGCGATGACACGCACTATTTGTCTATGTCTTCATATAATGTTGGAAAAGGGCAGTAACTCTAAAAATAATGAAACCAGCGTAGCCAGAATAGGAGGTGCACATCCTCGCATGATATCCAATATGTTCACCAAGTTTCGAAAAAAATTGATGAAAACCGTGAGAGGAGATGCGATGACAACCATTCATTGTTTATGTCCTCACATACTGTTGGGAAAAGGGCAATAACTCTAAAAATAATAAAACCATCCTCGCATGATATCCAACATGTACGCCAAGTTTCGTAAAACAAAAATGATAGAAACTGTGGGAGGAGATGCGATGACAAGAAATGATTACGGACAGACAGGCAGATCGCTATATCCCCCCCGCATTATATGCCGGGGGGGGGGGGGGGGAGGGGGGTTAAAAAGGAAACGTTAGCCTAATACAAAAAATTGCCAGCCCCGGAGTATAAGCAAATCTGATGTTGGAGTTCGTCAATAGCAAGACCATAACTGTGCAAACAAATTGATTATACTAATGATAAAGAGAATTTCAAACATTTCATACTGATTATATTTATAAAATATTGCAAAAACTAAAGGCGAATGAACATCGAAGTTCTTTCAACTAATTTCATAGAATGTTTAGCCCACAAAATAAATGTGTAGCCACACAAAAAACAGTATAACTAAAAAATAATAAGGTTAGCAGAAATGCCTCGATTAATTTGGAACCTTCACCACAAATCCACCTCATCGACGACGAAAAAAAAAACATGATTATCTTGAACAAGAATTTCGCTTATGTATAGAAAATTAGCCACAATCAATCAAAACTAGTTCGATCGACGATTAGACTTCAAACTTTGAAATGGCTTCTTGTTTAGAGCAATTATTCTGAAAAAAACGTCAATGTTTTGTATAAGATTGGCAGGAAATTGTTCTAGACTGTATCGTTACCAGCTTTATTTCTGGTCAACAAGTTACAAATCAGATTACTTCAACTTCGGTTGAACGTCAATGTCTAAAGAACAAAATTGGTTGCTTTCTTTTGGCACACGTGTGTAAATAAATCTGGTCCGTTGATTTTATGTAACAGGACAATGAAGGATTGATTGATTGTTTGTTTGGTGTTTTACCCCGCGCTCAAGATTATTTCACTTATATGGCGGCGTTGCTAGTTTTATTGTGGGAGGAAACCGGGCTCTGTGCCCGGAGGAAACCCACGACCTTCCTCAGGTAACTGGCAACCATCCCACATAAGTCGTTCGAGTGACAATGAAGGAAAACGAGTCGATGGTATGTTAATGGTACGCGTGATATCGAAAACGTAATGTGAAAACGTTGATGTGATTTTGAAAAAAACTCTGTTTCCTCGTTCGCGTTGAGCATTCCCTGGTTCGGTATGTGCCATAAGATTATGTGAAGAAGAAAACAAAATTGCGTGTTTTTATGGATTATTTATAATCTATAAGAAATCTGACAGCAATTTTCGAAGTGGAAAATGTACACTGAGTAGTTCTCCAATATCTTTATTGACTGAGTGGCGCTTGTATCTTTATTGGAATAGTATATGTGTAATGGTAATGCAAAACCTATTTCGAGATTTCCATTTTATCATAAACAGTTGTATTGAGTTGAATTAAGCTTCATCTCCAGCCCAGATTATCAATCTCCAGGTGATAGTACCCCTTAAATAAATGGTTTGAAGATATGGGTATCTGAATTTATTGTTGATTGTATGTTTGGTGTTTTGCACCGCGCTCAAGATTATTTCGCTTATATGGCGCGTTGCAAGTTTTATTGTGGGAGGAAACCGGGCTATAATACCCGGAGGAAACCCACGACCTTCCGGTGGTAACTGGCTACCATCCCACATAGGTCGTTCGAGTGAAAACCCATTCAGAAAATTTTTGAGTGGGATTCGAACCCACGACCCATTGGTGGAAGGCTGTTCGGATTGAGCGTCCACGCTCTACCTACTCAGCCACGGAGGGCCCCTGTAAGTACACACCAAAGTCCAGTCCATTTCTATGGAATTCTACTATGATATTTTACAGTGAATCTCCAACGAGTAAAAATCACGTAGTATTTTAACAGTTTTATATATACTATCCCAACTATCAATTTTACGAAAGCGTATAAGGGACTAGCGAGATTTTATTTTTGGGCGGCCTAGGTTCTTGTTATAACGAATGAAATAGCGTACCATGATAGGTAATTATGAAAAATGTGTGAATTTCGGCAGCATATTCCACTTTAATATGTAATCAGACTTATGCACTATTTCAAACGGTCACCCTCATCATACAGTTTTTCACTTTCTAAACGATACGTCAACCAACCTTCAGATATCATGCATATTTTTTCTTCCAATGGAATTTATAATTGCATATATACCAGGAGATAAAAATCTAATTATTTACAAAATGAAATTATTCTTTCGAACATATGGGTAGACAATGTTGAACCGCGGGTTAAATGGATGGGCAGGTTTTGTCCAGTGGCATCCAAAGTCTCGGTTATCTTGTTTTAATCCATCTTTAATTACTATACCCAAGTCTCTATTCTCTCCATTAACTGATACATCCACAGTGAGAATTGAGGTGACTTGGGTTAAACACAAACAGTGAGGTGACTTGGGTTAAACACAAACAGTCTGTTCTTGACAGCTGAATATTAAGTGAAGGATTACAATGTACGAGTGTCCTTATCTTCGTCGCCAACTCCCACTCTGATCAACCACCCAGGACTAACAAAACTATCCCGTGATAACGTAAGCGACCGAAATATATGTTTGCACTACACAACTAGCCCTGGTTATCGGTCTTGCGGCGACTGGTGTTATATGGCTGCTAATGTCTCTTGTCGCCTATGACGAACACGGAGAAAAACAAAAAATTCGGCAGAGCCCAGATTTCTCGGCTAACTACACAACACGCAATTGTCCGTGCACTTGTTATGTAATGCACATTGTTTTCTATGACTTTTCTTTTGTATATACTGTTGATGAAGTTTATAATTGGATCATGTCTCATCGACTACTGTATGTACTGAATAAAAACAAAATTTAAATCATATCCCATTCGTTTCCCGCAGTCGTGATGAATAGATTGGTGTAGAAGACAACAGCATAGATGGCGTAAAGATCAGATTATTCTAGGTGATAATGTAGATCTCTTTCCGACCGATGGCTCAAGATGTATTGATTGTCATTCCGAATAATGCACTGGGTTTTAAGGCAGTAGCATCAGTTTTATTTTAGGTTGTTAACTGATCCTGACTCGGTGAAAAACTACAACGTTTTAGCGCTTACACACTTCAAAACATCAACACAACCATTAACCTTCGTCTATTGAAGAGCTGCCCGTTAACATGAATAAAATCCCAATATTGCAAGGCAAGGAAAACAGTCTGCGATGTAACAGGATTAAGCTATGTCCGTTTAAATTTGTTTCGGGCTTAAACAACACTAAATAAGCCTCTTTCGAGTTTGGCTAAAACCCCGCGAGATCACGCGAGAAATGAGTTTAGGGGTATAACTTTCACTGACTAGCCGTTCATTTAACATTAGCGTCTATGGTGATCGGCAGTTATCGTGTGGTTTGGTCTTTGATTCTTTATTTCTAAATCATTCCTTTAATCCAAATTTTTTTTGTGAAACACACTAGAAGCTATCAGTTGCGTTTTTGTCAGTTGACTGTCAATACAATTATTTATATCGCGTAGATACGCTTCGAAGTTGTCAAAAACCAACGGTGAAAACACAACTACAACGTGTTATTTTTGTGTTAGAAATAATAATATGTTTTTGTCCGTCAAAAAGAAGTATCTAATGGCTTTGTTATATATCTTGATGTGTCTCAGAAAAAGACTTTTGTAAAAAGTATAGATTGTAAGCTGAGAATCACAGAAATAACAACAGGGTGACAGCCGATCTCCATAAGCACTAATGTTAATCGGACAGTCGATCGGTGAAAGTTATACCCCTAAACACGGGTCTCGCGTGATCTCGTGGGACTTCCACCAAACCCGAAAGGGGCTTATTCAATGAGATTAGATTTCACTTTATATTATTCCAAGAGATTCAATCGCTTTTTGGTCCAACATGGTCAATCACCGACGGCTTGTTTTGAGCATTTAGAGAACATATTAGAGAACATAGTCTTGCGTGCGGCGTAAAACATCCATCAACCTAGAACCCACGAGCTAGGCATGTTTAAGAATAAGTATTTCGGTATAATAAAACATCGTCAGACGATGGTGGTTAATTGAAGCAAAATATTGAAACTTAAACATTTCTAGCTTGTTGTTTTTTTTATTTTTATCCATGGCCTAACATATTGTGTTGAGAGTAAAACCAAAGAGAGTAGATTGACTATGCTGATAAACTCAGAGATTGCGACAGTTGGCCATCATTATGAAGCAAATTGCTTTCTTTCAACGTCAAAAGATGGTGTTTATTTATTCCACGTAATACTACAATAGCCAGACTATTACCAATATTAAAAAAACTGCATAAAAAACACACGCTTTAGTCATGTGGTTAAATAAATTAACATGTATGGCAAAATCATGTCACAGCGTATGTCTGTTTCCTATTAGAATGGGTAAAGAAATACTTTCTTTGATGTCAGAAATAAAGCCCAAGACATATTTAGCTTTTGATTAAAGTATAATAAAAAACATTTGAAATGATCTAAGCTGCTTTTGGAAACATCCAATGGTTGGCATCTGAAGCATTCTTAATTCTTCTTGAAACATCTGAGACACGCGTGTTCAAAATGTTTTAGATCGTTCTGTAAGAATTTATTGAAATTCTTCTACCGAAAAACAGAGCCCATATAAATTCAGCAATACTTTGCTGAGTTCATAGAGTCTGTTGAACAACAGACGTCAACAGAAGTCCAACCTGGGAGGAAGCCATACTTAGTCTGAGGGTAAAGGGACTTGGTGAAGCTTTAGAAAGGATGGTTTTAAAGTCTTTTTGTTCTTCTTGTCCTCTTGCCGTTAAGGTCACGAACTGAGTTGAGGTATGGTGTTTTCATGGCTGTTTTTTAAATACAGCTTGGGGAATGTATCCATATCACATGTATTTTACAGGTTTTTCCTCAATCTGTCAATGTGAAAATAAAATTTGAAAGGGAGACAGTGACCACTTTTATTAACGTTAAACAGTATAACATACATAACTATGGTAGGCTACGAGCAAAATGCAACCGAAAAATGTCTCTTCTTCACAACCTTGGTAATTCACAAAATTGAAAACACTATAAAAATGCACTCTTTGCTATTTTTTTCTGTTTGCTAGTTCTGTATTTGTTCTATGAATTAATAAGTATTTGTTGAGAAGCCTAGCTTTCTAGCATGTGGTTGGTTGGTTGTTTTAGCTTATTGTCGCGTCCATTCGCATGAATGATGTACGCCATATTCTAGCATGTGGTATTTTCCCGATATACGTTTATATACTTAACATATCCAAGTAGAAACAATCAAGCTAGTACATAGCTGACACTGATTATCGTAACAGCATTTTAAGCTATTGCGCCCCATTTTCTCTTAGCCCAATCACATAGGTAACAAATTGCATAAATGTATGTGTAGAAGTTCGCTTTATGAACAGCGAGAAAAAATTGCCGAAAGCGTATCTTGAAGTCCTGTAAATTCAACAAGTGTTATTGTTTGGGTGTTTGGAAGATAAAATAGCCGACAAATTTTATAGAATTACAAAAACATATTGTATTTTTTCGACTCCAAATTAGTTGAGGCTCTGTGCTATAAATCCAACCATTCATCAAGCAATCGTTGGCATTTAGAAGTTGAAAGGTTACATTAAGGTGAAGAATTACTTATGGATAACAACTTACTTTATTCATTTATATAGCAGATGAGAGAATTGCAAGTTGGAACAGGTGCGTAATAGTATAAATTAATTAAGAAAAGTAACAATAGATTTAAGTACGGTGAGTTAAGATCGCTGAGGGTTGTCTTGGAGGATCAAAAGGTCATAGCAGTTGGGGATATATAATCCTGCTGTCGTGAGTAGGGTTTGAAATTATGTGTTCAGAAATTGCAGAATTGTAATCAAGTTTATGAAAGTGGCAAGAACTGCCAAAATTCACACTTTTTACGTAATTTCTGATCGACACGACAGTAAGAGGCTTTCAAGGCAATCGAAATTTCAAGGTACAGTATGTGGCCCATGCGAATAGTAGATGTATTTTTTGCGTATCTTTCATATTAACGTATCCCTACAGTATGGGTTGCTATGGCAGTTACGTAAAAACTTGCGCTACGTCACTGTGTGAAACAGGCTCCTGGTGTTTTGACATTTTCTGTACATTTGGCGTAAAATAATACATATCAGTCTGTGACTTGCAGATAAGGCGTATTTCATTCAACCTTCACGAACGACTGCCATCCATGAGCGCGAATAAAAGCCAATTCAAATCGACTTTTTTGTAAATCAAATTAAATTGCCATTTCTTTTGTTACAACCAAAATAATCAGGACGATTGTATAATTGAAATACTCCAGTCCAATTACCCTGGTATTTTTGTCAGATGATTGCTTTATTGATTTTGCGAAAAAATAACCTAAAGCTATCACATAGTTTTTCTTTAAAGTGGCATGAAACTATAGGCCAGTAGTATCAGTAATTTTTAATTTCAATTTGCCTGTTGAATTGTCATTCTGTTTTAATTTTCTGTTTTCAAATATTGCTTCGTCTGTCAATTGAATTGTCATCCTTTTTAAATTTTAGTTCTTCTGTTAATTGAATTGCAATTAACAACCTTGGCATTGTATCAATGTGTTTGGTTTATTGGACGTTACCGATGGGAACCTAAACTGTAATCAAACCAATTATTCTATTGACTTTTTCAACTCAGGTCAGTTCAATTATAATAATTCCCGTGAACATCTTCTCGCTAGTACCCGTTCTTAAGTAAAGCGTCCGTTGTCCTCAATATTCCAATAATTACCGACGCAGAACTTGAAACAAAGAGAACCTCATATATTATTTAGTTCTCAGCACCTAGACCTGCTCAGTGGCAATTAGGTAGATATTTCTTGTAAATGGCAGCTAATCAGCCAACCTTTCCACTTTAACTCAGACATTGATCAGGGACATAACATTTACTGGTCCGAAAATAAACGAAACGATGTTCCACCATAAGGTATAACAATTGCATTGTCTTTGTAAAACAACAAGTCGGTTAACTTGTATTCGTCTGAATGGGCGAGTGTGCGGCGCAATCAAAAACAATTGATTCGGCGACAGTTTTTCTTCTTCGATCTTCAAATGTTTTCAAAACATCCAGTTATTTTGAAAATTTGATACAATCTATACGTGTTAAAGTTCCCCTCACCAAAACTGGGGCTTTTAGCAAGAATTAAGCAGATGAATATGTTATTTAAATATCAATTAAACGTTATCCAACATATTTGATTTTGTTAACCAGGCTTTATACATACATCGACGAAGAAAAAGACGTAAACACATCTATATATAAATGATATACCTCTTTTTAACACAATTAGAAACTTGTCTCCATGGTTATTTTAGACAAGAAGATTTTCCCTGTGTCCGTGTGTTTTACATCCTCGGATACCCAGGGTTAAATTCTCGACAAGCTCACCTCTTACCCCTGGGTCAATTGCCTCGTTAAGCGTCGTTTTCTGGGAACGCCCATTTTCTGTCGGACCAATCAAACGATTTCTTATAAACGTTTTAACTCTTCAGTTTTGGAGACACGTTTATCGAATTGAAGTAAAAACAAAGATGGCGGCCCCCAATAGGACATGTGAGTTGTGTAAAGAATGTTAGCTCCGGTATGTAGCGTTATTGACTATTGTGACGCCCGAAGGGCGGAACGCTACGGGAGGAAGCCATTTTTAAATTTGCGAAAATTAACCATGATTCCACAGGCAATATGGCCGCCTGTTCGCGGGAAAATGTTCCAACCCACTTTCGATATCGATGGAATGCAACAACCCAAGCCTATAGTTCGACAAAAGGGGAATGGATACTAAGACAGAAAAGGTTGGTCATTCATTTTAAGGCATTTATTGCATCGGTAAACAATTTTTTCGTAGGAAAATTCAAATTAGGGGCCGATGCTCCAGTATCACCCGGCCTGTAACTAAGACAAAATGGCGTCCCTTCTACAAGGTCCGAACCGCTCCCAGCGGTTAGACCATTGTTTACTACAATTAAAAGAATGTATACGAGACAACAAGTCATACAGGTCGTTAACATCCAAAACAAGTCAAGAACAGTATAGCAAAACGTTTATTTGTTTGGGCATTGCCCCAATCAGTGGACAAGTGTGTAGGCTGTGTGTGAATAAGCTGAATAGGGTCAATAAATTAAACAACGATATTGAAACTAAAGTGAATGGGCTCAAGGTTGACCGTGACAAACTTCTGGATTCGCTAAAACAAATGCCAGGTATATTGCAGAAATTGGTAACACCTAAAAAAACGGGAAAAAGACCCCTGATTAAAAACACCCCCACACCCAAGTCGAGGCTTAAGCGAGGCTTATTCCAAACGCCTCCATCTACGTCGTTTCCAGTTACAACTACAGAGTCACAAGTCTCACAACCAAAAACAACTACAGGGATTAATGATAATAGTAATACCGGTAGTAGTATAGTATCACCGAGATCAGACCCATCCAAAATTGACAAGTCAACACAGACAAAGAAGTCAATCAGTGTCAGTAAAGAGTTTGAAGTAAAGGTAAATATTACAATTTTATTCTGAGTAAATATTAGCCTACGGTTAGAATGAAAATAACTAAGACAGGTTTTAATTAGTGAGGAATTATCTTTGAACTGAACTAAGACAAAACTTGCTTCTGTTCGGCTATCAATGACACCTTGTGTAAGACACCCTGTGGTTGAAATTTGATACCCTAAATTGAAATGATAAAAATAGAAATGTGGGTCATCCAATGAGCAGAGGTATCCACTGTGACTTATTGTTTGGGAGGCGAATTGACTTCAGGCTGCAATATGCTCTTAGCAATAGACAGCATGTAAATAAACATATGCAATAATACACAAGGAAAAGTTCTATTTACTGAAATTATTCATGTTGCAGCATTTGGGATAATCTTTAGGAAAATGAGCTTTTTCTCAAAAATCTAAAAAATAACGCCCCTCAGTTCTTATATATTAGAAGATTTAAGATGCTCATGATGTGTAATTGACTTCCAGAAATTTGTTTATTTATATTTAAGCTATTTTTAATTGTAGATCAGTGTTCGGTATACAAATGATGAACCTTCAAGGTATTTGACCACAGAACCTGAAAAAGCTGCAGTCAAGGGAATGCTAAACAAGAAAAAAAAACCCAAACTATCATTAAACAGTTGAGTAAGGATAGCATTTATAAACAGTCTATGCTGGAGATTGTGAAAAAGGAAATTGAAAAGGAAACAAGACTTTTGATAAAAGGAAATGCTATATTTCAAGATGCTAGTGCTGAAACCCTTCTTAATTTTGACTGGACTTCTGTTTCCAACCAGTTCAAAGCTGTAGCACCATTTTTATATTCAATTTTTTGTGAACCAGCTGGTTATGAATTAAGCAAAAAGAAGAAAATACCATGTGGAATTACTTCTGCAGCCATATTACTTTATGCAAGATCACAACGCCTAAACCAGCTACAGTATATGATAGGACTTATTGTTGACAAGTGTGGTTTGACCAAAGAGGTAAAAAGATAATGATTTTTTAAAGAATGTATTATTTCTAAAACTATTAAATAAATCTTTTGACAAGCATTGGCATGAAAGAAATTTTTATTTTCTAGAAATTATTTGCTAGTTAAATAACTTTGGTATATATTGTGTCGTGAGAAATGTTTAACTATTGTAGCTGAAAAAAAAAAGATCTAAATCAGTTTTGGAAAGACAGTTACAGAACTGCTACTATTTTTATTTTTTTACAGGAAACAAACTATGATGCAATTTTTTTTCTGTTCTAATAAATGTTTCTTTTTTTTTTATTCTCAGGGTTTAAAAATTGTGCATGATCTTGGAATAGTGGTCTCGTCTACAAGCATTAACAACAAGAAAAAACTCCTAGTTAAACAACAAGAAAAAAGAATTTACGAAACAGTTACTACTTATGTTCGACAGAGGGAAAAGATCATGGAGGAGGAAAGAAAGGTACCATCAAGAACCACAGCTGATATTGGTGGGCTGGAAAGTGGTACGACCAATAATGAAACCCATAAAAATGGTAATTCAGAATATGGAACAGGTAGTGATGAACAGTATAATCTGAACTGTGCTTCTGCATTTGACATAATAAGGAAGGATTCGACTGATGTGGCTAATATCTCTATGAAACCAATAGAAGTTCTTGGTGATAATTTGGATGTGACAATTAAACCTGCGAAGATGACCATAGATAAACAGCGTCAGAGTTTGCACTGGTTCTTGACCATGGTAAAACAAAAACGGGTTACCGATGATGATTTGAATGGGTCTTCTAATATGTCAGCCACTCAGTTGGAATGCTTAAAGGAAAACATTATTTTCCATGTCTCACACATTTTGCTGAGATGCATAGAGTTTCTAAAACCTGTTGGAACAGGCTTCCCTACTTATATTGCCCATAACCATCTTGAGAAAACTAAAGAAAAATCAGTGTTTTTAAACTGTGACCTGGTTGAAGCCAGCGAAAATTCCTCTCAAGGTATGTTTTGTTAGTAGAGAACAACTGAGTATTTTTACTGTGTCTTTAAATATAGTATTATTCAATTAAATAAATAATTTAAAGTACAGTTAATAGCCTTCACACAATATCTTCCTATTCCAAGTATAGTACAATATATTTATGAACAAGTACAATACATATGTACTGGATTTAGTATGCATGGTTCATTTTTCGACCGTGGGTAAATTTTGATGAATATTCGACAGAAGTGAAACAAATTAAAACGAATGTGATCTGAAGTTAGTTGATGTCATACAGTTATAATATATATTACTTATATACATTATTGATATTAGCTATGTGATGATGCATAAAATGTGTTTACATTTTTCTTAATAATCTCCCCGAAAAGTGTATGATATTGAAATATAATCAAGACAATTTATCAAATACTATTTCTCATTAAATTATTTTCTTTTTTAAAATAGGTATGATAACAATTTTGCAAAAAGTTCATCACCTAGCAGTCCCACATTTCCAAGGTGAAACATTGGAGAGGACTGTTTTTGGGGGCGACGTGTTGACAAATGAGCGAGCATTTTCAGCCCAAGAAGCAATGCAAAACAACCCGACTAAATTTGAGTGTCTTGGTGGGTTAATCCATAGGCCGGAGGGATTACACAGAGAAATGAATTTCCTATTGGTATTAAGCAAAGCTGCTCGAAAAAAGTTCTGTTTGAATTTTTCTTTGTTCATTTGTAAGTTTCTGTTTTCTTTCTTTCATTTTATTGATTTTATTGGTTCATAAATGCCATAGATTCATCTAGGACTTTAAAATATGGTGTCCAAAATAGTTGTTATTCTTAAAATTGGGTGTCCAAAATCACCTATTTTTGTATCATGGCCATGTTAAAAAGCAGATTAATTTGGTGTCCAATTTTGACCATAGGGTGTCCAAAAGACGCCCCTCTGGATGAAACCCTGATATATGCTGTATTTTGACCTTGGAAAAAATTTAAAAGCTCTTAAATTAAACCTAAGCTCTAAGTAAAAGGTTTTCAGTGTCTTACTGTTCTGATAGTATAAAACCCCTTCATATGTAAACATTATAAGTGAAGTGGAAAGTTTTATGAACCTAAATATTCAATTTAATTTTCATATTTGAGGATATTCCTCAGTTTAATGATTCAGTTTTTCTTTTGGTATAGCAAGGAAAATTCGGATCATTTTATAACTCATACTAATAGCGTAGAAATATTCTGCTTAAAAATAACTATTGCAATTGGCCGTTTAATTATAAATTGTGCATGATTCTACTAATTGTTGAGTTGAATTCAGTTTATATGTTTGTTGTGGTGCTTATGATTACCACATGCATGATACTTCTTATTAATCTATTCTAGAGAGTAGCTATACTGAAAACTTGATGATAATTTTGTACCGTATACATGTTATTTGCCTGTTGAAAAAATGACAAAAAACTATGAGAGTTGTGGCAAACCACATTTATGGGTAAGAGTTTTGATAAAAATCTGATAAACTAGTCTCCTGATTTGATTTTGGGTAATGTTGATGACTTATCATTCTAAATTATAGGGCATTTACCAGCTGTTTTACAAGGAAAGCAGTTCTTCAGATGTTGGTAGCTTGTATCAGCTGAGGAACCTTATAAACCGAAGGGATGTTTCAGGACCTGACGAAGTTATCAATAAATTCAGGTAAACTGAAATTAGCTAAGATAACCTTCACATTAAACAGTATAAAATTTATCTTAGATTAAAATTTTTACATCAACCATATAATTTGGTTTTAATTTCCAAAATCCAGATTATTTGAATGAGATTTTAGGATGAAACCCCAGGTTCTTGATCCAGAGGATGCCCCTTGTCATTTGCTCAAAATAGTCTCATTTCAGGGAAGCTACAACTTTGTCAACTTTAACATTCATATGAATCTTGTTTGCTGGAGTGCAAACCTTGCAATTCATCATATTAGGGAAGTAATCTTACATGGGGACTTTCTTGTAAAACAAACAAGCTACCAATGTGTAATTGTTGATAACATATAATATATTCTTTTATAGACCCCATCAGCAGTTCATTGATGATGTCACAGACAGCTATATTGTGGCAGCCTTCTTAGATATCATGGAGATGGTTGACTTAAACTCAACACCATCAACCGTTCCAGTATTTTCATTGATGGATGATCAAGGGAAGACCGACTGGATTCTCCAAGCTGCCCAACGAGTTATAGATACTTTGGGAATTTGTAATTTTGAATCAGTAGAGCAAATGTGTAAAGACCTGCAGGCATTAGAACATGATGATTCTCAGTTGGAAGCCATGAAACATGGAGACATATTTCAATGTACCCTTTGTGAGAAGACATACAGAAATTCTTCTTGGTTAAAAAAACATTTAGAGAAGAGACATAGTTGGAAATTTCACTGTGTAAGAAGTACTGATTGTTCAGAATCCACATGCAATCCAGTTACCAGCTTTCTCCTCATGTCTTTTTTGCTTAGAGACTTATGTGACGCCTTTAAAATGGGTGATGGAGACAGAATAGTTAGAAATGCATATTTGGAATGGATGTACGCATCTTCGGTAAAACACACTAAGTATAAAATCTGGCTTTGGCGAATGATATCATATGTGATTGCTATTCTTGATCCCAAAGACAGTTTTGAGTACAAGTGGAACATGACTGTCAATTTACAAGGTGGACTTCGAAATAACATTCCAAATGATAACTGTGTAGAATTACAGGTTCATAATATCAAAAACAACTAAACACTCAGGGTGCCAACAAATCCTATGCATCTGCCAAACAAATATGTACGACAACACAAGTTATTGATGGCATAAAAGAACAGTTAATGAAAACAACGCACACTGCAAAATCAAGACGTACAAGACCACCAGTTGACAAAACTCAAGATGTTAATAAAATTGTACAGAAACTAAGACAAAAGGGACAAGTGAAAGATTTGAAATGGGGAAGTTTTTCAAATTTCAAAGACCCTTTAAACCGCATTAACATTGTAGAAATGCACGGCTGGATAAATGCACAGAAAAGAATTGCAAGTTTCTACATGTAATTTGTTTAGGTAGAAATTAGTATAGTATTACAAGTGTTTCATATTTTGTGTTTTTTATGGAAAATATTGTAGGAATTGACAACCATTAAATTGATTGATCGATGTTTTACGCTGCACTGAAGATTATTTCACTTATATGGCGCCGTTGACAGGTTTAGTACGGGAGGAAACCCGGCTCATTGCCAAATATTAAAGGCCCACTCGCCACTGTAGCCTTTGATACTAGAACAAAAATTCAAATTAAACATAGGACACCTAAAATTATGTCCATTAAAATGTGTTAATGGTAGTGTAAAGGCATACCCAGAACTGAGGTTCGAACGTCAACATTGATCAGAAGCCCTACAAGCTCTATGTTGGAATACACTTATTTCAGATCTTTTTGCTTCAAATTTACTGTATCAAATTTATTGTAAGGACAACACAGCCATATTTATTTCTCAAGATAGTTCCAAAAATTGGTTCAACGACCAGCTGTATTAAAATTCACACTTCAAGCCATTCAAAATGATTATATATTTGCATTACTGGGTTCGTCATTTGTTTACATTGAGAGTACCAGGGACTGATCCAGGGAAAATTTGGGCATACCATTTCGGTTCAAAATGTTCCAACAATAAGACAAGAACAACATCTCTGGCCCAAAATTCAACATTAAATGCTACATGTATTTTGACATTAAAATCTGTTGGTTTGAAGAATTTGGGCAGATTTTTTGCTTGTGAGTTTGGGCGCCCATACCTGTATACAGGTATCAAAATGTCTCTGGAACAGTCTATGAGTACCTATTACCTAACAAATCAGATTTTCATTTTCAATTTTAAAAAACTAATAATAATGTCAAAATAATGAGTTCCCTGGGGAAAATATAGAAAACAGTTTTCTGGATTTTAGCGACAAGTGTGGATTTAATGCAACGCCAACTATAATTTAAAACTGGTTATGTTTGTCTTTGAACTTAATTTTTATATAGTTTACCGTTAACACTTTTAAGTAAATGCAGTATCTAATTTGATAGAGACAATTTATTGATGTAGAAAATGGTGCTGAATTTGACTCGTTCTTAAGATAATGAGTCATGTTTTGAAAATCCGTTTTAAAACATATATGTATGTTTTTCATTGCTCAACGGAAATGCATATTAAGTCATTGATTTGTATGGAGAGTAAAAAAATATATACTGGACTTTTAAAGAACTTTATTGTGTAAAAGCACAGAAATATTGTACATTTTTATGAACGGGTCTATTTTGCCCTTTTTTAGGGGTGAGATAATCATCTTATTTAACATACAAATAGAGTCAGACTTCAGATCGGTTTACAATGGCAGAAAAAAAGATATAAATATCACATGACATTGTCAAAACTTTTGATTTGCAAGAAACATTATGTGAAAAGTGTAAGCAAAGGATAAAAGGTTATGACAGTGTCAATCAAATTAAATTATTCAGAATCATCAAATTCTGCTTCCAAGTCATCAGAATGGTTGCTGTCTGAATCAGACGAGTATGATGGTAACGTATACTTAAAAAATGGATGAACAAAATTAGAACAGTCATTGGCCTTACAATCACATTTAGTATCACAAATGTCACAGCACAAATGTTTTACTCTATTTGGATTTGATTCCGAATTGTACCCGGAAAGAATAACTTCTCTACGACATTTCTCAACATTTTGGACATAGAGTTTCATTTCATCATTTAACTTTCTACACTGTTTTCCATGAAATAGTAACAAGGAGGTGGCAAATTGCCCATCACGCCCAGCTCTCCCAAATTGCTGAACGAATCCATCCATATCTTTGGGAGGTCCAAAATTAATAACATGTTTCACTGATTTGAAGTTCACCCCCATTCCTGCAGCACTTGTGGCAACTAAAATTCTAATTTTTCCATTTTCAAGACTCATGTCTTCTTTTATTTTTTCCTTAACGGTTTCCGAGGTTTGCGAATGAAACATGTCAATGTGTAGGAGGCTTCTGAATTCCATTCGTAGACAGGAGAACACTTCACCACATGTCTTGATTGACGGACAGAAGATCAAAAAACGCTCACAGTTTCCTTGTTCTGTCTTAATTAAATGGACAATGAAGTAGAACACATCAGACAACGATACAGTACTTTTAAATTTGTGAACAAAAAATTTAATGTTCTCTCGGTCAGGATTTTGTACAATTTCGTGACAGTTCACCATGCAAAGTTTCCTCTGCATCTCTTTTCTGGCTGATTTGTTAGCAGTCGCGGTGATCAAAAGGACCGGACATTCTATAAGGGATCTAACCTCTCCTAATCTGCTGTACCAGATGCGAAAAGGTTCTAATTCTGTGTCACTTTCACCCCTGAAATAAAAAAAAATCTCACATTGAATATTGACAAGTATTGCTTTGATAGAGAATAATCTAACCATATAGAAATGTAGCTGGATGGTCCACTCAGTATTTGGAGAGATTAATGATAACCGTATGCTTTATAAATTCAGATTACACTTTTATCCTACCTTGCACCCATTAACAACTAAATTGTAAATATTTCCTATTTACATCACCTTCATGCATTATGTAATAGATGAATGCAGTTAAACTAGTCTTAAGAACATGTAATTTGGTACTTTTTTAAAAAGATATATATAAATATATATATTCCTTGTGCCCGTGTGTTATAGTGTTAAAAAACATATATATATATTGAATGACATGTATGTGTGTATACCATATTTGTAAGAAACATTGTGTATGTGACCTCTTGTTATGTTTCCACAACAGGAAATTTAATCACTAATGTTTGGATGTATAAAGAATAAAAATATCATTTGTTACTGATGATGATTAATAATATTGGCACCGGGCTCTGTCCCTTCTTTGTTTTTATTAAAAATACACACAAATATTGTAATTCCTCTATTATTAAAAATGACTAAAGTTAAGGTTAAACATTCCTACTTTTTGTTAAAAATAAACTGAACTTTCAACATACCAATGCAACATTGTATGAGCCTCGTCAACAACAACCAGCCTGAAATGTTTGCTTAAATCCAGCATGTCCCTCCACTTTTTAACCGACAGGATGGCTTCGGGCGAGGTAAAAAGAAATTGGTAACTACCATTTAAAATGTCCGCATCCTCACTATCGTCTTTTCCAATAAATGTGGCTGTGAAGCCACATGACACAAGGTATTCAGATTGTTCCTTCATTATGCTGATCAATGGCGAAACAACGAGTACGCTGCATTCGCACCCGGGATTAATTTTCGTCCACATAGGCAGAAAACCTTCATAACAGATGCTCTTGCCGCCACCAGTTTTGATTGAGAGATAGGAATCTCGACCTTTGAGTAGTTCAGTAATCGTTTCCTCTTGAAAGGGCTTCAATGTGTCAAGCTTGAATTTCTCGCATACAACCGAAAAGTCGTCCATCTTTGTTTTGAACACTGCTAAGATGCTGACGCAACGCGGATTCTGATTGGTGAAATTTTCCGCCACAGTTTTGTGGCGGAACCAATCAAAATCTACATGCATATTAAATTAGAAACGACGGCCAGGGTCCGACTTGTCCCACGGGTAATGTGAGCGTAAGCGGAATTTTTAACCGTGGGTTTCGACGATGTGTGTTTTAGTGATCATAAATATATATATATACAAACGTCAAAACATAGAATTATTAAGCTGCAATCATTACCAAAGGAAGTATTCAACTAATTGCAATGTTAAATAGTCACATTACTTTGCTCGTATTTGTTTTATGAATTTGTTACATTTATTTGATCAAGACCATCGGTTACGGTTGGTTGGTTGGTTGTTTTAGCTTTTTAGCGCGTCCATTCGTATGTATGATGTACGCCACCATCGGTTACGGTTTTATGGGGGATTTTGATGATATCGATGTTTTTGAGTACCATGGTTTACAATATTAGATTCCAGCGACGATTGGCCTGGTCGATAAAGGAGGGCAAGCTATATGAATGTAATCACTCCAGATGTGAACAAAATGAATGTAATCCCAATGTATTATTTAAAGGCTCACTTGCCCCCATAGCCTGTTGAACATTTGTTAAGAAAACCAATTTACATGAGCTTACTACGACTAAAACCAATAAAATTAAACATAGCACACATAAAACATGTCCAGTTAGGTTTAAAATGTAGAAACTATTAAAAATAGAAAGTCACGAACTTCTTCTGTCTGGGAAAATTACAGAAAACCGCCTACTGTTTTTTAAGCGAACAGTGTTCTGGATTTTCGCGGCAAGTGTGCCTTTAAGTTTTATACAGTGTTTTACATGTCCAGAAAATATCACATTTTAGAACAGGTTTCTTTTCGATACAGCTGAAAAAATAATTGGAATCCTAGAAGATCGAACTCTAAAAGAGTCGAGCCTGCCAGGAAGGTCGGAAATTAAACGTGTGACGAATTAGTCTCGTTGAGCGCACGCCGGATGTAACCCAGCCAACGAGATCATGTCAGAATCGTCCATGATCATTTTAACCTATCTGTATAAATTTCTAGGCTCCAGTAAACATTGGACTGTGACCTAGCTTCACTTAAACAAGGTACCTTTGTAACCATACACTTGTCTTCCTATTGTGAAACTAGTTGGTTAAAGTGGCCTGAGCTGCCAAACATCACACTTTTTTCATAATGTCTGATCGTCACGACAGTAAAAGGCTTTGAAGGCCACCGAAAAACTAAATGATTAGCGTTGGAATGAGGAAAATCCATACAGTATGTGGCCTATGCGAACCGGAATAGTGTCCGAAAAGTAAACAAAATTTAAATAACCGTGACGATCATTCATTCATTCTAAGCCAAAGTTAGTTCAAAACAACACTTTATTGTACATACATGTACTCGAGGCTATAAGTACTAAAAAGCTTCTGCACTGTATGTCTAGAGAAAAATAGCCAATAATTTTAACATTCTGTTATAATGGCTAAATATCTCAATTTTTGGCAGTTCATGCCACTTTAAACAAAGACTAGTGTCTAATTTCATCTCTTTAAAAATAATCCTAATCTAATGGATTTGTTTACCGGCTGGATTCTGAGCAGTAGCCATGGCGTGTTTAATCGGCAAAGTTAGTCTTTCGCCACATTCCAGCTGACACACTTTTGATATCATTACGTTGAAACTAAATGAACGGCTATGGTTCTTAGAAAGTGCAAATTACAAGCTCATTATTGCTAATAGAATGTACCCTAAATTAATATTTTGAGCTAAATTAATTAGCCTAAGACCTAAAATGAATAAACGCGCGTATCGTTATTTCAACTGTGTTTTCCAGCCTTTTTGTTATTTGTCCCGACCACAAATTGCCTAATTGCATACCATCCGACTGACTTGAGAGTCAAAATTGGTCCAAGAAGTGTGATGATGTACGGCTTAAGACTACCCGCTCAACATCAATTCATTATTGACAAGGACAGAAATTAATAAATACAGAAAAAGTGTGGTAAAATTTTCCAAAGGCACCAACACCATATCTCTACGATTTTTTTCGCCAAACTGCGGTAAAAGAAAGTTGCGTAGAGTTATCAAAAGAAGGACTTAATGACTCATTTTCTGCATTGTACTCGTGGAGGTCGTTGTTGCCTCCCATCAGGAAACTTTACGCCATCATTGACACCTATGCTTGGTATTGAATTGATATAGTTCTAGATTCAAATTCAAATTTAACCTTTAGCTGCTAAAAACTTAACTAAATCCATCTATCTAAACTGACACGGACAACACATATAAGTCTTTTTTAATATAACTTGTTTAAGTTTTCTCTATCAATTATAGAAATAGAGGATATTGAACAGTTGTGTTTGAATAGCACTTATATTTTTTCGAGTGAAAGCCGGAGAATAACCCACGAGACGCGAAGCGTCAAGTGGGTTATCCCTCCGCCTTTCAAGAGAAAAAATATAAAAGCTATTCAAACACAACTGTACAATATTCTGTTTATTATTTATACTATCATGTTTTAGGCTGGAGATTGTTTATGAAGTATAAATTTATCAATTATAAAAAAGAAAGTATTGACAAATTTATGACGGATTAGGTTTTCAGCAAACGTAGGAATATATATCGCTGACCAATGAAACAACAGCATGTCTGTTCTTCTCACGTGACTATCGACTGTCAGATTTGTGGTCATTTGAATGGCCATTTTCTCCCTGAGTTTTTCGCGATATTTGATGTAAAGAGAAATTAAATCGAACTCCGTGGATTTTAACTCTGCAGAGCATCAGTCACCAGGATAAAAAATGATATTTGAAATTACTTTACATTGTTTAAACGCGTCAATGAATGGCAAGTACAGTTATTCGTTACACGCAGTGGTCCGATTCTCCGAAGCCATGCTGCAGGTCACACAACTCTGCCAACATACGATCGATTTTGAAGTTTTGTTTTATCGCTTTGACTTAGAGTGGTAAGCCGATCCTCTATTAAATCAATTATGTGTTTTCAGCTGTAATTTATTTATCTTAATGCTAATTATGACTGAAAAGGCTTCATTTAGCCTATCGAAATCCTATGTACTGTTGTTGTTGTACAGCAGACGTCGGTACGCAAGAAAGAAGTAGGTCCGACGACGTCATAGGCTTCGTCGCGTGCATTAAATAACAAAAGTGTTATTTCACTGCAGTGAATTATAACATTTCTGAGTGAAGGAAATCCCTAGTTTTCACTTATGTATAAATAAGTTTAACCGACGTTATCAAATACCCGATTTTCTCATAACTTTAAAGTTCATCTTATTCTGGACAAAACCACTTAGAATAGGCTTATACTAACAAAGTTAGGTAGTCTCAGTATATTGATTGATTGATTGATTGGTGTTTTACGCCGCACGCAAGATTATTTCCCTTATATGGCGGCGTTGCCAATTTTAGTGTGGGGGGAAACCGGGTTCTGTGCCCGGAGGAAACCCACGACCTTCCGTTGGTAACTGGCAACCATCCTACATAGGTCGTTCGAGTGAAAACCCAGTCAGAAAATTTTCCAATTTTTGTTTGACTGAGTGGGATTCGAACCCGCGACCCGTTGGTGGAAGGCTGTGCGGGTTGAGTGTCCAACTCTCTACCTACTGAGCCACGGAGTATAAAGCAGTTATTTATTCAAAAAACCTATGAGAGCTTTCTGTTTAGAATGTTAACCGCCAGTTTGTATTTCCAGTCTGAATTTTGTATTTGCTGAAACCAATGAAAAGACTGTTTGCTTCTCCAGGAATTGTCTGGCATTTTGTCACGATATTCCAGATATCATTGGAAGCTAAATTCAGATAAAGTAAAACGAAACCACTGAAAATATCACATACGCCACTAATAGACCTGTGTGTCTTTTTTAGCGATAAATGCAGCATGGTTACAGTTTTATCCAATATGATTGCTATAATCCAGGAAACATCTTAGTAAAATAGCACTTTAACTTTACATAGTCATTAGTTTCTGTTCAATCCTGTTCCTCAACAGGAACCCATCAATATCTTTATGGACACCCTTCATCCTAAGAAGAACGACAAGTTGCCTGGTACTTGCTGAAGGTAGATAGTTTCCTCCGTGTAAACAGCCTCATCCCCTTAAACTCGCAACGCCGCCATATACGTGAAATATTCCGTAGGGCGGTGTAAAACATCAATCACGCAATGTGTTAACCTAATGAGTATAACATATTGGCCGCAAAATAAACTAAATCTTTTAATTTAAAAACAAGAACAAAAATGGGCAAATCACAGGGTTTGTGGGTATTTTCTGTTGGTTTAGCTTTCTTATTTTTATTATTTTCAAATATACTTGTAAATATAAAAATTAAATTGAAGATAGTTGACGAGTTGTAATAGTCTACTTCAACAATTTTCACTTATTTGATTCTCATATTTTACTGCTGTATAGCCCATGTAGATAAATTATTATAATACAGGACACTAGGGGTTTCAATGACGTCATCATTTTCGTGGATATTTCAACTGAAAATGAAAATCAACAATAAAAAGAAAAAGTTCTCTCTCTTTTAATTCGAAAAATGGTCCGGCAGAATTACTCATATCGCAAAACGAGCGTTGATCCTGCTAACCAGTGTCGGTCATTTTGGGAACCACTTTTGGGAATGTTGTGACCTTTCGACAAAATTATAAACTAAGAGGAACGAATTCCCATAAAGTGTTACATTTTTTTAACATTATTAAATATTAAAATTGTTTTACCTATGGCCCAACGGTTCGTTTTGCCGACCTGGAAATTTGTAATAACTCAATGATATATCTTGACTGACAGAAATATGAAATATTTTTATTTTTCCTTTCAAATCTGTTTTTTTCTGACCCAAGCTGTCAAATTCAAAACGAAACATGGGGCAAAATCGTTAAAACCATCAACGATGGCGGAGCACACGGACGATATGGAAGCTAACAATGATGAACTACGGAGAAATGCTGTCATCGCTCGTCTAATTGATGAGTTCGTTGTACCTGGCAAGTCAATTATTTCTTCACAACTTACTTCTATGGTCGATGAAGCCAATATATTTGCCTTACAAGTTATCGGCGGAGGTGGGAGCATGATATTTGAGGTGACAGTCGGGGTATCGACAGGTGAACTCGACTAAACGATTGGCGTTGGAATGAGGAAAATCCATACAGTGAACGAAGACGTGACCGAAAACGTGTTCGAACAATCTCCCTACACTAATGATTTTATCGGTCGGTGCAGACTTTACAGCGACGGACAAGTTTAAACAATCGTGATGCACGTTTACATTTATTGAAACAATGCATATTTTGGGATTCCTAAAAGAGTTATGATCTCTGTACATCTTGAAAAGAATTTCATACCCTTTTAGGGACCATGCAGAATTTCAGTCATCCATGGATTGTACCCGAGACTTATCTTATGAAATTGGAATGGAAATAGTCAAAATGACATTATTGCTCTTGTCCATTCAACTTCCATTTTGATTTGGCTAACGATATCCTGAATAAATTGTATAGCTTGTTGTCATTAATGATGATTTCTTATCGCCAGAATCTTAGCGGTGCTCAAACGTGTGACGACGGAACTTCCTATTGCCCCAGCCAACGTTTTACATGTACCACCGATGGTCAACGGCGGTAAATAAGAAAGCGTTATTTATACGGATTATTTGAAACAATTCCATATCACGAACTATCGCTATTGAGTAGGATTCATGAGCAAAGTTCAACTATTTTACTCAAACGACCTATGTGGGATGGTTGCCAGTTACCAACGGAAGGTCGTGGGTTTCCTCCGGGCATAGAGCCCGGTTTTCTCCCACAATAAAACTGGCAACGCCGCCATATGAGTGAAATAATCTTGAGCGCGGCGTAAAACACCAAACAATCAATCAATCAATTATTTATTTCTCTCCTTTGCAGCGTTTTATTCACCCGCGACGATAAATGATATTGACCATGTGACCATTGGATCAAGTTAAAGAGTCGACCTGCAAGATGTCTCATACCCACTTTCTTTCCTCACTTTCTAGGTGTTAAAATAGGGAATGTCATTTAGACCTTTATACCGAATCATATGTATTTGTAATAATCCAAAACAGTTGATATTTCCTTAGGTTGATTGATTGTTTGGTGTTTTACGCCGCGCTCAAGATTATTTCACTTATATGGCGGCGTTGTCAGTTTTGTTGTGGGAGAAAACCGGGCTCTTTGCCCGGAGGAAACCCCCGACCTTCCGTTGGTAACTGGCAACCATCACACATAGGTCATTCTCCTTAGGTTAAAGACCCACATGAGTTTGGCTGTATGGGCAGTTAATTGTCATTCGATCTGATAGTATCTATGGATGCCTAACTCTACCGTTTTATATAGTATTTCATATAAGAAATGTTTGAAACTCTCTATAAACGTGGGTTCCATACTAATGATAAAAAATAAAGACATCACTACGTCGTCAGTTTTTGAACACGAGCTTTCGACGCCTGTGCTGGTGTCTTCGTCAAGTGCTACATACAGTTTTGATTTTTTTAATTTTGCTAAATGTTATCCTATTTATATAACAATAAGTAACTTATAATAAATATTATAATACAATCAATACGAACGAATGTCTCTCACAACAACCGTAGTCTCTGTTCTAGACAGTGATTTGTTAAGACGGGACACTAACTGCCCTGGCGTAAAGCATTTTCTCCCAGACAGACAACACCGAGATAAGATTACCCTATTTTCTGAATTAAAGTCATTTAATCTACAATTTGTTTCTAGCAGATCAACCAGATAGCAACGACACGATTGACATACCAAGTTATCTGTAGAGTACAAATGTATTCGGGAGCAGCCCATATGTCCAAACTTTATTCCATTTGTCAAGGAGATTTAGTCATATTAATGGTAATGACGGGACGAAAGGAAATACTCTAAATGGCTGTGATCTAAATGTTTTAGAAGAAAGAGTTTAGCTCTTAGGCGCAAAGGTAAAGTATGTGATAAATTGGTTGATTTATTAATGGATAAGACCAGTTCACTCGAACAGAATGAAATTGATAAGTATATTGGAATGAAATTGGTAAGTATATCGGAATGAAATTGGTAAGTATATTGAAATGAAATTGATAAGTATATCGGAATGAAATTGGTAAGTATATTGAAATGAAATTGATAAGTATATCGGAATGAAATTGGTAAGTATATTGAAATGAAATTGATAAGTATATTGGAATGAAATTGATGAGTATATTGGAATGAAATTGATAAGTATATTGGAAAACATCACTGGCTATATACCTGTCGTCTTGTATGTTAAAGTGGCATGAGCTGCCAAAATGTCCGCGTTTTTCAAAATTTCTGATCGTACAGCAGGAGACTGAAGGCCATCGAAAAACTAAATGACTGGAGTTGGCACGAGGAAAATCTATACAGTATGTGGCCTATACGAACCGAAATAGTTTTCGAAATGTAAACAAAATTTAAATAACCGGGACCACCATTTATTCATTCTAAATTCTAAGTTAGTTCAAAACAATACCTTATCGTACATTCTGGAGACTAGAAGCTATAAAAAGCTTCTGAATTCTACGTGATGTGAAAAATAGCCAATAATTCCAACGTTCTGTTTTAACGTCAAAATATTAACATTTTGACAGCTCATGCCACTTTCATAAATATATATGTAAATATATCTGATGAAGATTCAAAATCAATACGAGTATAAGAAGCGACTCAGACGTGTTTCGTTCCTTTTGGGGATACATAGTAAGACCAGTAAGATCAGTTGCCTGTCAACCGAGGCAACTTTTTTAATCTGTGCCATTGTGAAAAAAGTACGCTGGATTAATCGGGGTACAAAGGTGTTATTTTAACATTTGAACGTATTTCCATTTGGTTTGTTAACCTCGGAGAATAGGATCCCCTGGGAAAAGGGCAAATGCTGTGTGAAAACAGCCAATCAACAATCAAGGTTGTGGGTATTTTTTACCCAAACTAAAACAATTCAGACACAAATTGATAGCTTTTTCACGCTCACTGAATACTCTCTGAACATATACTGTAGAATTGAGAAGAAAAAAAAAGAGTTTTTTTAATGACATAAGTTGTTTTGGGAGTTTGTTTCATTGGCGCTGACAGACATTTTAAGTGTGTTTTTAAGAGGCAATCTCATACATCGTTGGAATATATCATTGGAAAAAACAATACATATATTCTTTCGGCAACAAACGCACCCTATATACAGAGCATTTTTTGACAATAAAACAAACGCTAAACACAGTGAACATTTAGTTCTAGATGTATTCATTTGTGGTGAATATGGAATTTGATCTGCAGTATAATTACCCAATTGTTATTTCCAAATGCATTTTAAGGAACGCTTGGAAAATTAAGCAGTCGTCAGCTACATGGTTGATCATTTAGTAGTATGTGTTTTTGGGGGTTTTTTTGCAAATATCCATCAAACTCTTGTGGATGTTTTTGGCGTTAATTGGAGTAGTTTTATTTAATGTTCACCAAAGATCAGCCTTTTTTTAGTCTCATTGTGTGGGTACGGGAAGATACGAATAGACCCTCATCCCGGGGATAGGAATTGCCCTCGGCACCCAAACAAGCGTGATCGTATGAGGCGGCTTGCTTGTGGTAAAGCGTTGAATATTTTATATCTTGTGATATATATGTAGACCAATAATCATTTAAATCACTCAAGAAGAATATTTTTTTATAAGTTTAAAACACATATATCTCGTTTGATTTAAACAACAAAATGCACCACATTGGACATTCTCTTTCAGACATAAACATAGACATAATGTAAAAAGAAACCTTTGCAGGAATCTTCATGCAACTTATTATATACTGGAGGTGGCTCAACAAGATTGTACACCGTTTTAAAAAAACAAATCTTCAAATAATGTATTTGTACTTTTTTATTAAAAAAAGCATTCGACTGACCAGTGAATGATCAAAGAAAAAAGTATTTTGTGAGATTTAAAAAACGAAAGGTTTGATTTTTTTATTAACATGTCTAACGGTATACTTAAAGATAAACACGTTTAAACCAATGAACTATATGCGTGGAATGAACACGTCTCATTGTCTAGTTTGGATCTGACTTTGTAAAATGGGCCGCCATTGGCAGTTGAAGCGCGCGTGCATAACAGATCTGGATCGGAATTGAATCATCCTCTAGTAATGGCGGCATTCAATACAAATCAAATACCACGTGACCTCCATTCCACACATATAGTTCATTGGTTTAAACTTTGGGAGGTGATATTAAAAACATAGTTGTTTGTTAGAAATAAGTTCCAGAACACGCTTTACATCAAGTCTGCATGTTATTTCTAGGGAATGATTTTATCCCCTTGTAAAGTACTCTGCAAAACGTGATGGTAGTATTATTTCCCCCCCAAAAACGGCGTTTTGAAAAGATCAAATAGAGCTTGAGAAAAAGATAATGACTTCTAGTAATCTTTAGACATCTAACCAAAGCTTTGACTTTTGGATGTTAGAGGAATTGGTATTCTGGTCCACACAATTGCTTAGCGTACGTGTATATTTTTATGTTGCTGTCGTAGTAACGTTTCTCGGGATAACGCAAGGGTCACCTTACAGAGTTGTTAACGATTGCGCCGCTTTGTGAAACAAGAACGACAGACATTAAACAGCTTTTTTAAAAATAAAGCTCTGTATTGAAGAGATTAAACTTGCTGACTTATAATTCCATAACATTTGGGACAGTTGTGTTATTATTTTCACCACGCCACAAAGATCAAGACCTTATTAAATCTCTCGTCATAATTAATGATCAACCTAAATCGACGAGATTTGCTTTTGCATCATAATTCCGAGTTCTTAGAAACGGTAAAAGGTAAGCTAGCTAAGGGTTTGAGCTTTTTTCTTTGACATCCCTACAGGCTTTTCTCGGCCGGGTTTTATTTCTACTGACGAAGACAAATGTGCGTTATCATCGTAGGTTTTATTTTGAAAAGTCTTTCGATAAAATTAAATCGTTTTTCCGCCTTTGGGGAAGCAATATTATTTTGTAAGAAATGTTTGAAACTCTCTTTAAACGTGGGTTCCATACTAATGATAAAAAATTAAGACATCACCACGTCATCAGTTGTTTTTTTTAACAACACGAGCTTTTGACATCTTTGCCGGTGTCTTCGTCAAGTGTAACTGAATTTAATGTTTCAAAATATTGACATATATATCCAACATATTGTATTGACAGTAAAACCAAAGAGAGTAGATTGACTATGTTGATAAACTCAGAGATTGCGACAGTTGGCATCATTATGAAGAAAATTGCTTTCTTTCAACGTCAAAGGATGGTGTTTATTTATTCCACGTAATACTGAAAAGGCCAGACTATTACCAATATTAAAAAACTGCATGAAAAACACACGTTTTAGTCATGTGGTTAAATAAATCAATATGTTTGGCAAAATCATGTCACAGCGTATGTCTGTTCCATATTAGAATTGGTATTGAAATACCTTGTTTGATGTCATAAATAAAGTCCAAGGCATATTTGGCTTTTGATTAAAGTATAAAAAAAACATTTGAAATCATCTAAGCTGCTTTTGGAAACATCAAATGGTTGGCATCTGAAGCATTCTTAATTCTTCTTGAAACATCTGAGACACGTGTGTTCAAAATGGTTTAGATCGTTCTTTAAGAATTTATTGAAATTCTTCTACTGAAAAACAGAGCCCATATAAATATAGCAATACTTTGCTGAGTTCATAGAGTCTGTTAAACAACAGACGTCATTAAGTCCAACCTGGGAGGAAGCCATACTTAGTCTGAGGGTAAAGGAACTTGGTGAAGCTTTAGAGAGGATGGTTTTAAAGTCTTTTTGTTCTTCTTGTCCTCTTGACGTTAAGGTCACGAACTGAGTTGAGGTATGGTGTTTTCATGGCTGTTTTTTTAATAAAGTTTGGTGCATTTATCCATATCATATGTATTTTACAGGTTTTTCCTTAATCTGCCAATGTGAAAATTATTTTTGAAAGGGAGACAGTGACCACTTTTATTAACGTTAAAAAGTATAACATACATAACTATGGTAGGCTACGAGCAAAATGCAACCGAAAAATGTCTCTTCTTCACAACCTTGGTAATTCACAAAATTGAAAACACTATAAAAATGCACTCTTTGCTATTTTTTTCTGTTTGCTAGTTCTGTATTTGTTCTATGAATTAATAAGTATTTGTTGAGAAGCCTAGCTTTCTAGCATGTGGTTGGTTGGTTGTTTTAGCTTATTGTCGCGTCCATTCGCATGAATGATGTACGCCATATTCTAGCATGTGGTATTTTCCCGATATACGTTTATATACTTAACATATCCAAGTAGAAACAATCAAGCTAGTACATAGCTGACACTGATTATCGTAACTGCATTTTTAGCTATTGCGCCCCATTTTCTCTTAGCCCAATCACATAGGTAACAAATTGCATAAATGTATGTGTAGAAGTTCGCTTTAAGAACAGCGAGAAATAAAATAGGTGGCCGAAAGCATATCTTGTAGTCCTGTAAATTCAACAAGTTTTGTTGTTTGGGTGTTTGGAAAATGAAAAAGCCGGCAAATTTTATAGAATTGCAAAACTTACATGAACATACTTTAATAGTTATGTTAAAGTGGCATGAGCTGCTAAAATTCACACTTTTTCCATAATTTCTGATCGTCACGACAGTAAGAGGCTTTGAAGGCCATCGAAAAACTAAATGATTGGCGTTGGAATGAGGAAAATCTATACAGTATGTGGCCTGTACAAACCGAAAACATGTTCGAAAAGTAAACAAAATTTAAATAAACGGGACGACCATTCATTCATTCTAAGCCAAAGTTAGTTCACAGCGATACTTTATCGCACAATTTCGAGACTAGAAGCACTAAAAACCTTCTGAATTCTACGTCTTGAGAAAAATAGCCAATAGTTTCAGCATTCTGTTTTGATGTTAAAATATCAACATTTTGGCAGCTCATGTCACTTTAAGCAATCCAGATAAAAGTACGATGTAAAGAAAAGTGCCAGTGGAGGAGACTAGTTCGGTTGTCTTTGGATCTAAGTTGTAAATTGAAGAGCTTGAAAACTTAAAATAAGCGGAACAAAGTTTTCTTTTTGGTCCGTAAATGGGGCAAGGGGGGAATAATTGTTTGGCCTTATCTGCCCCAGTTAAACTAAATGGAACAAAATAGGAAGCCATGTTATTATATATACTTGGACGCGTTACTGTATTTGGGTCTATCTCGTTTTATCCGAAAGGAAGCCATATCTGCTCTGAGTTAACAGTTTTGTTCTTGTGAACTATTTTTAGGGAGTAATAGGTTTTATCCACTTATAATACCACTATTCAGCGGGCTTGACGCAGACTTAGGCTTAAAAGGTCGTCAGCATTATCAGGAACCAGAAGTTCTTTTTGTTCAAGTTTCTCGCCAATAGGTTGTGTATTTACGCCAATCAAACAGAATAAATAATAGTTAATGTTCGGTTTTCGTCTGGCAAATTTAAACCAAGTTAATAGAAAAATATGTATTTATCTTTATTTATTTTAAAAAGTACAGATACTCTTTGTCTATAAAAAAAACAGTCCTGCCCGTGAGATGACACTGTTTTAAATGTGTGTGCATTTTTGTCAAGAGTTTTCGAACTGTCCATCTTAAACCTCGGTGCTTCAGACGAATAGTTTAACTTCTAAGAATGTGTCATGATCCGCAAATTAACTACTTCGACGCTCATGTGTGTAAGGAATACGCCAAGATCCGATCCGATGAACTGCTCGGATGTACCGAGATGTTCCGGGATATACTGAAAAAACTAAGTGGAAGGCATATGTCAATTGTTAAAGACTAAATCGATGCTATACATGCATATACCGAAAATAAAATACATTTTGGTCAAAGACATTTTTGAAAATTAGATTCAAGCAGATGTAATATACTCGTATCCCAGATTCTTTCTATTATTTATGTTTTTCAGTATTATTAATAAAACGTCAATATTGGCAACTACCAGGTTCTTATTTTTAACTCCAATATTTGAAATCTAACATTTTCTAATTGAGGGGTCTAACACAATGAACTATATACGCGGAATGGACTGGATCTCACTCTGTAAAATGTGCCGCCATTGATAGTTGAAGCGCGCGGGCATAACAGATCTGGATCGAAACTGGATCATCTCTTAGTAATGGCGTCATTCGATGCGAATCAAATACCACGTGACCTCCATTCCATGCATATAGTTCATTGGTCTAACACATCATGACCACAAGCTGCCTGATACGCCTTTCACCTATGTTTAACTGTATCCATCCCACTAAGAAGAAAATGGATGGACAATGTTTGATAAAATACTAAAAACAATGACAGTAATCTTGCATTTAATGGTTTGGGTTTTAATACCTCCATATGGAAACCATCAGCTATATACGCTCCATTGGCTTCTGTCCTTTTTATTATTGTCTGTAAAATATATGTATTTATGTTAAAGGCACACTTGCCGCGAAAATCAGGAATATTGTTTACATTAAAAAAGAAAGACCGTATTCTGTATTTTTCCCAGACAATATAAGTTAGGAACTTTCTATTTTTACCAAAATTTAAAAGTTTGGACGTCACTTTGTATTTTTAATTTGAATTTGAAAATTTGAATTGTTACGTACCCGGAACGTAAACAAACCGATCTGCCCCCTATTGGCGATTTTATGTTTAAGTCGAGTAAGTGAACTAACGGCACAGTGTAATTTTACGTAGGCCTATTTGTCTGAGAAATCTTTTTTACATTTTTACAGTCTGAAGCTAACTAGACATGTTTTATGTGTCCTATGTTTAAGTTTAGTGGTATTAGTCGTAGTAAGCTCATGTAAATTGGTTTTCTTAGCAAATTTAAACAGGCTACGGCAGCAAGTGGGCCTTTAAATAACTAAAAACAAACAAATAGTCAGATCGATTCATATATTTTATTTTTGAGTGACAAAGTGATATATATGAATTAGACACACACAAAAATATAACCAGTATATCATGAAATAGCCCTGAATAGAGTCCTTCAAAAAATGTGTCATGCAACTTTGTGATTTTTCGACACTATAACATAAACATTGATATCTATAATAGTTTAGACAAGAAGATTTTCCCTGTGCCCTTGTGTTTTAATGATCATAAATATAATTGACCTAGTCAAAAAAGCATATAAATAATTCGTATAGAACACATAAGAAAACTAAAAGATTGACGTGAAAATAAAACAATATAAGACAAACTAGTAATAGCTGGAATGTACGAGAGCATTTTTCCTATCTTTAAAAAAAGACCATGGCTTGGTATCATTTGAGAGCTCTAATTTTGTACTTATTTATAAAAATCACAAACAGTTAGCTAATTCTGTTTCAACTAATTTTGTCGAATAATCAGCTTATAAGTGTACACCACCATAGATATACATTTAGAAGAAGTTAATAAAATAAACTTATTGGATGCGGAAGGGTTATTACCAGGTAAACATAGCTATTTTAAAGTGGCATGAGCGGCCAAAATGTTGATATTTTGGCGTAAAAGCAGAATGTTGAAATTATCGGCTATTTTTATCTAGACGTATAATTCAGAGGCTTTTTGGTGCTTCTAGTCTCGAGAATGTACGCTAAAGTATTGTTTTTGACAAACTTTGGCTTAGAATGAATGAATGGTCTCCCGGTTATGTAAATTTTGTTTACTTTTCGAACACTATTCCAGTTCGTAGAGGCCACATACTGTATGGATTTTCCTCATTCCAACGCTAATCATTTAGTTTTCCGATGGCCTTCAAATTCAAAGCCTCTTATTGTCGTGACGGTCAGAAATTATGAACAAAGTGTAAATTTTCGCAGCTCATGCCACTTTAAACAAAATACAACTGTCCTTTTATCACATAAGGCGTCCCTTCATCATTTTCAAGTAAGGGTAATCGTTGTACAACCCCCTTTATTCAGAACAGTTTATTTAGGAGGATCTGACCTGAAGGTGGTTCTCTACTAAAGGTAAACCTGTAAAGTAATTAGGCTAGTCCCCGCTCGATAAATAGATGTAATATATCACCCATAACGGTCAACAAAAAACTCATAAAAAATATTCTTTTGAGGACATTTTTTTTTTATTCCATTTTTTTAATTACAAGTAGTCACATAAATCTACACATTTTTTACATTAAAAAAGAGTACGAGGCAAAACAAAAAAAAAATTGACACGAAGGAATACAAAAAAAAATAGAATAAACAATAGTAATACATATACAATGAAGGCAGAAAACAAAAGACAAATAGATTGTCATCTTATCTTTATCCAATTAAAAAAAATGTGTTTTGATATACTTAAACAATATTTACTAATGACTTGTATAGTTCCCAACATTTATCAAATTTGGCTATTTGACAATTCGAATAATACATGAACTTCTCAGAAGAGAATAATTGCTAATTTGCTTTTTTGGGGGGACATTGATAACTTAGATTTTAGCATTGGATACAACCAAATCCGTTCAATTATTCAACGAAATCTCTTTCGTATGTATTGTAAAGATCAAATTTCACAAACAGACGCGGGGAAATGAGAAATCAACTGCTGCGTTCTTTAGTTGAATTTCGGTTGTATCTAAATGCTTTGAAAATGATTCTCCCCAAATAGAACGGATACGGATCTAAACTTAATTTAAGGTTCGTTTGGTTTCGATTCGGTTTCTCTTTGAAATGTAAATTGAACGTTATAGACTACAAATTGGCCAATGATGTCTCAGCAGAAATGTCTGGCTTTAGGGAGTAAAGCAAATCCGTGTCAAGACAAACAGAGTCACCAGAAGATGACATATCCCCCCGGCCCCAAATACATGTACGATTGTGGAAGTGGAGGCATGCTAGAACAGACAAAAGTTCATTTCCATACAATATATCCACATATTCACTTGATAACAACCATCCTCACCAAGTTTCAACAATATCCAAAGCAATATGTAGGAGGAATTGCATTTAGAAACCCATTTCAAGAATCAAGAATAAACAATAGACACAGCATTCTGGAAGGCAATGCGACGACAAGCACTAATTGTCTATGTCTTCGTATACTGTCGGAAAAGGGCAGTAACTCAGAAAATAATGAAACGAGCGTAAGCAGAATAGGAGGTGCGCATCCTCGCATGATATCCAACATGTCCACCAAGTGTGGAAAAAAATTGATGAAAACCGTGGGAGAAGATGCGATGACAGCCACTAACTGTTTATGTCTCCATATACTGTCGGGAAAAAGGCAGTAACTCTGAAAATAATAAAACCATCCTCGCATGATATCCAACATATACATCAAGTTTCGTAAAAAAATGATGAAAACTGTGGGGAGATGCGATGACAAGAAATGATCACGAACAGACAGACAAGCTGATCGCTATATCCCCCCGCAGTATATGCCGGGGGGGGGGGGGGGGGGGGGGGGGGTAAAAAGGAAACGTTAGCCTAATATAAAAAATTGCCAGCCCCGGAGAGTAAGCAGATCTGGAGGTGGAGTTCGTAAATAGCAAGACCATAACTGTACAAACATACCGATTATACAAATGATAAAGGGTGTTAAAGAGAGTTTCAAACATTTCATACTGATTATATTTATAAATTATTGCAAAAACTAAAGGCGAATGAACATCGAAGTTCTTTCAACTAATTTCATAGAATGGTCAGCCCACAAACTAAATGTGTAGCCACACAAAAACAGTATAATAAAACAATAATAAGGCAAACAGAAATGCCACGACTAATTTGGAACCTTCACCACAAATCCACCTCATCAACGACGAAATAAAACAAGATTGCCTCGAACAAGAGTTTCGCTTATGTATAGAAAATTAGCCACAATCAATCAAAACTAGTTCGATCGACAATTAGACTTCAAACTTTGAAATGGCTTTTTTTGTTTAGAGCAATTATTCTGAAAAAAACGTCAATGTTTTGTATAAGATTGGCAGGAAATTGTCTTAGACTGTATCATTACAAGCTTTTATTGCTGGTCAACAAGTTACAAATCTGATTACTTCAACTTCGGTTGAACGATGTCTAAAGAACAAAATTGGTTGCATTTCTTTTGGCACACGTGTGTAAATAAATCTGGTCCGTTGATTTTATGTAACAGGACAATGAAGGATTTATTGATTGATTGTTTGGTGTTTTACGCCGCGCTCAAGATTATTTCACTTATATGGCGGCGTTGCCAGTTTTATTGTGGTAGGAAACCGGGTTCTGTGCCCGGAGGAAACCCATGACCTTCCTCTGGTAACTGGCAACCATCCCACATAGGTCGTCGAGTGACAATGAAGGAAAACGAGTCGATGGTATGTTAATGGTACACGTGATATCGAAAACGTAATGTGAAAACGTTGATGTGATTTTGAAAAGACGCTGTTTCCTCGTTCGCGTTGAGCATTCCCTGGTTCGGTATGTGCCATAAGATTATGTGAAGAAGAAAACAAAATTGCGTGTTTTTATGGATTATTTATAATCTATAAGAAATCTGACCGCAATTTTTGAAGTGAAAAATGTTCACTGAGTGGTTCTCCAATATCTTTATTGACTAAGTGGCGCTTGTATCTTTATTGGAATAGTATATACGTAATGGTAATACAAAACCTTTTTCGAGATTTCCATTTTATCATAAACAGTTGTATTGAGTTGAATTAATCTTCATTTCCAGCTCAGTTTATCAATCTCAAGGTGAAAGTACCTCTTAAATAAATGGTTTGAAGATATGGGTATCTGAATTTATTGTTGATTGTATGTTTGGTGTTTTGCACCGCGCTCAGGGTTATTTCGCTTAAATGGCGGCCTTGCCAGTTTTATTGTGGGAGGAAACCGGGCTCTATACCCGGAGGAAACCCACGACCTTCCGGTGGTAACTGGCAACCCAGTCAGAAAATTTTCCAATATTTTTGGGACCGAGTGGGTTTCGAACCCACGACCCATTGGTGGAAGGCTGTTCGGATTGAGCGTCCAACCCTATGTCCTATTGTATATACTTTAACATAATGATTGTTATATGTATATTTTGTCTTTTCAGTTTTTTTATTTTTGTATCATACTATGTGCCGTCTTATGTGACTATTAACCATGTGATACCGTGCTTCCACCTGTTTGTAAACTATGTCTACCTTATATGTTGATGCATCCACTCTCGAGGGCCAAGACACTCTCAATCTCTTTGAATTCCTACCTTTTCATGACATGACTGAATTATCCCCCATGATTACACCACCCCCTGTTGCCAACTATATAGATATGCAACTTATAGAAAATATGTGTTTTAATCCAGTTGAACTTAATACAATAGATGACTGTAAGACTCCGACAGACGACAATGAACATGAACAACAACACTGGTCCGTAATAAATTCACAACAATCAAATTACTTTTCAGAATCCTCTCTAAAACACAAACTTTCATCTTCTGACTCAAAATCTGAACAATTTTCTATTTTTCACATGAATGCACGAAGTTTAAATAAACACTTTGATGAAATATCTGGCCTGTTAAACAATCTCAATCATACTTTTACAGTTCTAGGTTTTTCTGAAAGCTGGCTGAATCCTTCCACTGAACATCTTCATCAATTCCCCGGCTTTACATCTTATTCTCGATCTAGGACAAACAGGCAAGGGGGTGGTGTCAATCTCTTTGTCAGTAACTCCGTTCAGTCCTGCAGAGTTAGAGATGATCTTTCATTCAACCAAAACGATGACAACTGCGAAACACTCTTTGTAGAAATTATCCACTCTAATACAACATATATTGTTGGAATCGTATACCGACCACCTGGGAAAGACATAAATTCCTTTAATGACCATCTATTTAACACCCTGCAACAAATTCCATCTTCACGTAAGTGTATACTCCTGGGAGACTTCAATATCGACCTATTTAAAACTAATGACCATACCCCGTCTCAAGACTTCCTTAACCTCATGAAATGCCATTATTTTTTCCCTCACATAACTAAACCCACCCGCGTAACACATAGTTCTGCCACCTTAATTGATAATATATTCACAAATTTTCACGAAGATCACCCTCTTTCTGCTTTATTACTTACTGACATCACCGATCATTTCCCCATTATTCACGTTCATACATCTACATCGAGTTCTTTTCCACCAAAACAAATTGATAAAAAAATAGCATTTCGTAAAATGACTGACCAACACAAAACTAGATTTAAGGAAACAATCCAAAATACAAACTGGAGCAGTGTCATGACCAAAGACAACGTTGACGACGCTTTTGCGTCATTCAATGATGTTTTCACCTCCATAAACAAATCCTCTTTTCCGTTATCTACTATAACCCTTCCAAAATGCCCCATTATAAAACCCTGGGTAACACCAGCCATACTCAAATCTATTCATAGTAAAAATAAACTTTATCGTGAACAACTGATTACCAATAACCCTATAACTAAACAGAAATACCGCTCATTTCGAAATAAATTGAACAAATTGTTAACAAACTCACGAAAAGCATACTTTGAAGATCAATTTAATAGGTCGAACAATAACATCAAAGAAACATGGAAAGTATTAAATCAACTCCTGCAACGAAAAAAACACTCCCCACTGCCCGATACATTCCATATAGATGACAACGAAATCTCAAACAAAACCAAAATAGCCAATACATTTAACGAATACTTTACAACAGCTGCAGATAACCTAAAATCACAGATACCCAAACCTAGAACAAAAATTACTGATTACTTACCCGAAATACCCGACACCAACTTTCAATTTAAAACAGTAACCCCTTCTGACGTACAATCCACCATTGATAATCTCAAGTCTGCTGCTGCAGGACTGGACGGAATTGCGGTATCTTCACTTAAACTCGTTTCTCATCTCATCTCCGCACCTCTTACTCATATCATCAATCTCTCTTTCTTATCTGGTTCTGTTCCTAACTCACTAAAAATTGCCAAAGTATCACCTATCTTTAAAGCGGGGAACGCCCAACTCATGCAAAACTATCGCCCTATATCTGTCTTACCATCATTTAGTAAAATCATAGAAAGGCTTGCATGCGATATGGTTTTAGAGCATCTTAAAATAAATCATATACTTTCTTCCAATCAGCATGGCTTTCGATCCAACCATTCTACTCTTTCTGCAGCATCCTCTTTATACCATAAACTAGTACAAACAAAAGATAATAACCTCTACAACATAGTAACCTTTCTTGATCTCTCTAAAGCTTTTGACACTGTTGACCATGATATTTTATCTTTTAAGTTGCAGCATTACGGTTTTCATTCTCCTTGGTTTCGCGACTACCTTTCTAACAGACAACAAGTAGTGAACTATAATGGTTCTCTTTCTTCCTTTTCTTCTATTTCTACGGGTGTTCCCCAGGGTTCCATTCTTGGTCCAATTCTCTTTCTCATATACATAAATGACATAGTTTCCTGTTCATCACTCCTAAATTTCATCCTTTTTGCAGATGACACCAGTGTGTTTTACTCATCTGATAATCTGCATGACGCAGTATCCACCATGAATGATGAACTCAAAAATATTCAACTCTGGCTCGAAGCAAATCAACTGTCCTTAAATACTCTAAAAACTAAATATATGATTATAAGTCCCGGTCGGAAATTACCACATATACATTCTGATATAGTTCTTAATAATACTACAATTGAAAAAGTTACAGAGTTTAAATTCTTAGGTATCATTTTTAACGAAAAACTGTCATGGACATCTCATATTAATTACATTTCTAAAAAAATATCGCGCAATATTGGGATCATCAGACATGTCAGAAGTAGTCTTAATAAACACACTCTTGTCATCCTCTATCATGCCCTAATATCACCATACCTGACCTATGCCAATGCTTTGTGGGGTAACACCTATAAAAGCAAGCTACAATCTCTCCTCGTCCTCCAAAAAAAAGCTATCCGTATCATTACTTACTCTCATAGGCTCTCCCCAACTTATCCTATCTTCCTACGCCTTAAAATATTAGACATCTATCAGCTTAATGATCTATCCTCTTTACTCATTGCTCATAACTTCATACATCATCCTTTCCGTTTACCCTTGTCTCAGCAAACACTATTCTCTCGGCAATCTGATATTCATCAATACTCTACAAGATCACGTAGCTACAACCTCTACAGACCATTCTACAACAGCAACCTATCTCTGCATACGATAAAAATTAAAAGTCCTCGAGAGTGGAATAAACTGCCCGATCACCTGAAATCTATACCATCAACATCTCTCTTTAAAACCAAATTAAAACAATATTTACTCTCCTCGTAAACCATAGCACTGTTATTATATACTAAAGGTACATGTACATACGTTCTTCCAAAAGCATCTCATCTAATTTCCGCCATATTATATTATAATTTACTGTTAAAAACCTCACAAATTTTGGGATAGAACAAGTTCCTCGGAACTTTATTCCCGCCTATCTATACACCAAAGGAAATCATGTATTTAATGTTAATTTTTATGGTGAATAAATGAAATGAAAAAAAATGAAATGAACGCTCTACCTACTGAGCCACGGAGGCCCCCCGTAATTACACACAAAAGTCCAATTCCTTTCTCTGGAATTCTACTATGATATGTTACAGTGAATCTCCGACGAGTAAAACTGACGTAGTATTTAAACAGTTTTATATATACTTTCCCAACTATCAATTTTACGAAAGCGTATAAGGGACATGCGAGATTTTATTTTTGGGCGGCCTAGGTTCTTGTTATAACAAATGAAATAGCGTAACGTGATGGGTAATTATGAAAAAAGTGTGAATTGTGGCAGCTCATGCCACTTTAATAATGTAATCAGACTTGTGCACTATTTCAAACGGCCACCCTCATCCTACAGTTTTTCACTTTCTAAACGATACGTCAAGCAGCCCTCAGATATCATGCATATTTTTTCTTCCGATGGAATTTATAATTGCATATGTACCAGGAGATACAAATCTAATTATTTACAAAATGAAATTATTCTTTCGAACATAAGGGTAGACAATGTTGAACCGCGGGTTAAATGGATGGGCAGGTTTTGTCTAGTGGCATCCACAGTCTCCGTTATCTTGTTTTAATCCATCTTTAATTACCAAACCCAAGTCTGTATTCTCTCCATTAACTGATACATTCACAGTGAGAATTGAGGTGACTTGGGTTAAACACAAACAGTCTGTTCTTGACAGCTGAATATTAAGTGAAGGATTACAATGTAACGGGTGTCCTCATCTTGGTCGTCAACTCCCACTCTGATCAACCACTCAAGACTAACAAAAGTATCCCGTGTTAACGTAAGCGACCGAAATATATGTTTGTATTACACAGCATGCACTGTCCCACTCTGAAACTTCGGGGATTTACGTGCGTGTCAAAGCCGACCGGTAGCGAGCGAAGATAGCCGAAGGGAGTTCCGACTGGCACTTGTCCATGCACTTGTTATATAATGCACATATTTTCTATGACTTTTCTTTTGTATATACTGTTGATGTAGTTTATAATTGGATCATGTCCCGTTGACGACTGTATGAATGAAAAAAAATATATCATATCCCATTCGTTGCCTGCAGTCGTGATGAATAGATTGGTGTAGAAGACAACAGCATAGATGGCGTAAAGATCAGATTATTCTAGGTGATAATGTAGATCTCTTTCAAACCGATGGCTCAATATGTATTTATGGACACTAAAACACACGGGCACAGGGAAAATCTTCTTGTCTAAAATAACCACGGAGACAAGTTTCTAATTGTGTTAAAAAGAGGTATATCATTTAGACATTTATACCCCATCATGAATTGTTGTAATAAAGTAAACCTATGATATTTCATAAGGTTGACGACTGACAGGAGCTTGGCCTTAGTCAGTAGATTTTTTTGGAACACTTTGTATTACATTGACAATGCTCACGCATCTTAAGCTATAGTAAGAATATCGTCAGACTATATATTTAGCCCCCCCCCCCCATACCCTTTCCCAGAAAACCTAGGTAGAAGGCCGACAGGGGAGTTTAGCCCTGACCAGTATGTCTTTCAAACTCTTGTTCTTTTTATAAGCAATGACTGGCCTTTGGGTCAGAGGTCGAGTTGATTGTCATTCCGAATAATGAACCGGGTCCAGTTTTACAAAGCGATCTTAGCTTAGGGTGATCCTAATTACCAATGGCAACGTATGCCTTTAGCATTGGTTGCCATGGTGGTTAAGATCACACTTAGCTAAGATCGCTTTGTGAAACTAGGCCCATGGTTTTAAGGCAGTAGCATCAGTTTTATTTTAGGTTGTTAAGTCAAAACATCAACACAACCGTTAACCTTCGTCTATTGAAGAGCTGCCCGTTAAAATGAATAAAATCCCAATATTACAAGGCAAGGAAAACAGTCTACGATGTAACAGGATTAGGATATGTCAGTTTAAATTTGTTACGGGCTTAAACAGCACTAAATTCAATGAGATTAGGTTTCACTTTATATTATTCCAAGAGAATTAATCGCTTTTTGGTCCAACATGGTCAATGACTGACGGCTTGTTTTGAGCATTTAGAGAACATAATAATAAAAAGAAATGAAAAATATAAACGATATTAATTTTCTGCGATCTGTATACAAAAATACGTCTTGGTTTTTGTCAGGATGAGCTTCTTGAAGGTTTACTATGAAGTTTTCAAACAATTAGTAAGATGTGAGATACAGGCGAACTTTGACAACATATTGGATAACGCTACCTTGTTCTGAAAAGAGTTAACTAAACACGTTGTTTTTTAATTGTTCCAACTATTTGCTAATTATTCCTCATATCCGTCTTACGACATAAGGATTATATCTTTGATAATACACATCGAATTAAAACAAAATTGTAAATAATTTCTTACTTTAAATTTTAGAAACAAAATAAAATTGGAGAAACAAATTAGTGCCTTTTTATTAACCTGATTATCACTGTCTCAAAAATTTACTGGCCTTTTCAGTTAGGACAAAAGTTCAATAATATACTTTAAAGTTGCATGAGCTGCCAAAATGTTGGTATTTTGACGCAAAAACAGAATGTTGAAATTATCGGCTATTTTTGTCAAGACGTATAATTCAGAAGCCTTTTGATGGTTCTAGGCTCGAGAATGTACGAGAAAGTATTGTTTTGAACGAACTTTGGCTTAGAATGAATGAATGGTCGTCCAGGTTATTTAAATTTTGTTTTACTTTTCGAACACTATTACCATTTTTATTAGACGAAGTATCACGAGTCATCCTCTAGACTTTTCTTGAGCGAGGCGTAAAACATAAATCAATCAATCAATCATTCTAGACTTCGCGTTTTTTGGAATCTTTATGATATGAAAAGTGTAAAGTCTGAAATTTATCCTACATCTAAATGTGTTTGTCCGCGAACTATATGTACATATCTTTAGCATATACTTTACATAAAATTAAAATGACTATCATTCTAAGTTTCTTTTTGTATTCTGCTAAGAAGTGCAGACAATACAACCTTATCCATTGGGCTTTTGAGGAACAGTAAATATCTGTATTCAGTAGGTAAATTGTTTGTAACTATTCTTAATGGAGTCTGATCGGTTACAAGGACTGCCATGGGATTTGATACTTTACCAATCTCAAAGACGTCTGAGTGAGTTTGAATGTTAGCTGATATTGATGGAAAATAGACGGATTATAAAACAACAATTGAACGAATGACTGTCTGTGTGTCTGTTTTAATTTTCGCTTCTGACGGGTTACAGTGACCCTTTTAATCACAGGTATCAATCAGGAATTGTACACACAGTTTAAAGTCCCTTTATAACTATATTGTTATAGGCTGGTGGATTATAACTTTGATCTTTCTGAAAATGCAAAAGATAAAATAGGGCATTTCTTTAAACGTTAAACTGCATAAAAAACACACGTTTAAGTCAAGTGGTTAAATAAATCATTATGTATGGCAAAATCATGTCACAGCGTATGTCTGTTTCATATTAGAATGGGTATTGAAATACTTTGGTTGATGTCAGAAATAAAGTCCCAGACATATTTAGCTTTTGATTAAAGTATTTAAAAAAAATTGAAATCATCTAAGCTGCATTTCGAAACATCAAATGGTTGGCATCTGAAGCATTCTTAATTATTCTTGAAACATCTGAGACACGTGTGTTCAAAATGGTTTAGATCGTTCTTTAAGAATTTATTGAAATTCTTCTACTGAAAAACAGAGCCCATATAAATATAGCAATACTTTGCTGAGTTCATCGGGTCTGTTAAACAACAGACGTCATTAAGTCCAACCTGGGAGGAAGCCATACTTAGTCTGAGGGTAAAGGGGCTTGGTGAAGCTTTAGAGAGGATGGTTTTAAAGTATTTTTGTTCTTCTTGCCCTCCTGCAGTTAAGGTCACGAACTGATTTGAGGTATGGTGTTTTCATGGCTGTTTTTTAAATACAACTTGGGGAATTTATCCACATCATATGTATTTTACAGGTTTTTTCTTAATCTGCCAATGTAAAAATTATTTTTGAATGGAAGACACTGACCACTTTTATTAACGTTAAAAAAGTATAACATACATAACTATGGTAGCATACGAACAAAATGCAACCAAAAACTGTCTCTTCTCACAACCTTGTTAATTCACTTAATAACACCATCAACAAAATAATACAAACTTGAAAACACTATAAAAATGCACTCTTTGCTATGTTTTCTGTTTGCTAGTTCTGCATTTGTTCTAGGAATTAATAAGTATTTGTTGAGACGCCTAGCTTTCTAGCATGTGGTTGGTTGGTTGTTTTAGCTTATTGGCGCGTCCATTCGTATGAATGATGTACGCCATATTCTAGCATGTGGTATTTGCCCGATATACTTTATGTACTTAACATATCCAAGTAGAAACAATGACGCAAGTACATAGCTGACACTGATTGACGTAACAGCATTTTTAGCTATTGCGCCCCATTTTCTCTTCGCCCAATCACATAGGTAACAAATTGCATAAATGTGTGTGTAGAAGTTCGCTTAATGAACAGCGAGAAATAAAATGGGTTGCCGAAAGCATATCTTGTAGTCCTGCAAATTCAACAAGTTTTGTTGTTTGGAAGATAAAAAAGCCGACAAATTTTATAGAATTACAAAACTTACATGAACATACTTTAATAGTTATGTTAAAGTGGCATGAGCTGCCAAAATGTTGATATTTTGACGTTAAAACAGAATGTTGAAATTATTGGCTATTTTTCTCAAGACGTATAATTCAAAAGCTTTTTATTGCTTCTAGTCTCGAAAATGTACGTTAAAGTATTGTTTTGAACTAACTTTGGCTTAGAATGAATGAATGGTCGTCCCGGTTATTTAAATTTTGTTTACATTTCGAACACGTTTTCGATTCGTACAGGCCACATACTGTATGGATTTTCTTCATTCCAACATCAATCATTTAGTTTTTCGATGGCCTTCAGCCTCTTACTGTCGTGACGATCAGAAATTATGTAAAAAGTGTGAATTTTGACAGCCCATGCCACTTTAAGCAATCCAGAAAAAAGTACGATGTAAAGAAAAGTGCCAGTGGAGGAGACTAGTTCGGTTGTCTTTGGATCTAAGTTGTAAATAGAAGAATTTGGAAACTTAAAATCATCGGAACAACCCTTTCATTTTGGCCCGTAAATGGGGCAAGGGGAAAATAATTGTTTGGCCTTATCTGTCCCAGTTTAACTAAATGGATCAAAATAGGAAGCCATGTTATTATACTTGGACGCGTTACTGTATTTGGGTCTATCTCGTTTTATCCGAAAGGAAGCCATATCTGCCCTGAGTTTTGTTCGTGTGAACTATTTTTAGGGAGTAATAGGTTTTATCCACTTATGATACCACTATTTAGCGGACTTGACGCAGGCTTAGGCTTAAAAGGTCGTCCGTATTATCAGGGACCAGAAGTTCTTTGTTCAAGTTTCTCGCCAATAGAGTGTGTATTTACACCAATCAAACAGAATAAGTAATAGTTAATGTTCGGTTTTCGCCGGGCAAATTTAAACCAAGTTAGTAGATAAATATGTATTTATCTATATTCATTATAGAAAAGTACAGATACTCTTTGTCTTAAAGAAAACACCAGTCCTGCCCGTGAGATGACACTGTTTTAAAAGTGTGTGTATTTTTGTTTTCAAGATTTTTCAAACTGTCCATCTTAAACCTCGGTGCTTCAGACGAATAGTTTAACTTCTAAGAATGTGTCATGATCCGCAAATAAACTACTTCGACGCTCATGTGTGTAAGGAATACGCCAAAATCCGGCCAGATGAACTGCTGGGATGTACCGAAATGTTCCGGGATATATTGAAAAAACTAAATGGAAGGCGTATGTCAATTGTAAAACACTAAATCGATGTTATACATGCACATACCAAAAATGAAATATAATTTGGTCAAAGACATTTTATTACATTAGATTCAAGTAGATGCAATATATCCCAGATTCTTTCTATTATTTATGTCTTTCAGTATTATTAATAAAACATCAATATTGGCAACTACCAGGTTCTTAATTTTAATAAGTCCAATATTTGAAAACTAACATTTTCTAATGGAGGGGTCTAACACAATGAACTATATGCGTGGAATGGACACGTCTCATTGGCTGGTCTGGATCTCACTTTGTAAAATGTGCCGCCATTGATAATTGAAGCGCGCGTGCATAACAGATCTGGATCGAAACTGGATCATCTCTTAGTAATGGCGTCATTCGAAAAAGACCACGGCTTGGTATCATTTGAGAGCTCTAATTTTGTACTCATTGATAAAAAGCACAAAGATTTAGCTAACTCTGTTTCAACTAGTTTTGTTCAGTAATCGGTTTATAAGTGTACACCATTATAGATATACATTTAGAAAAAGTTGATAAGATAAACTTATTGGATGCGAAAGGGGTATTACCAGGTCAACTTAGCTATTTTAAACAAAATACAACTGTCCTTTCATCATTTTCAAGTTAGGGTTTAGTTTGTAATCGTTGTACAGCCCCCTTTATTCTGAACAGTTTATTTTAGGAGGATCTGACCTAAAGGTGGTTCTGTTCTAACGGCAAACCTGTAAAGTAATTGGTCCCCGCTCGATAAAAAATATCTAATATATCACCCATAACGGTCAACAAAAAACTCATAAAAAATAATATCTTGGGGACATTGATAACTTAGATTTTAGCATTGGATACGAATCAAATCCGTTCAATTATTTAACGAAATCTCTTTCGTTGTATTGTGAAGAACAAATTTCACAACTTAAGGCAAACATACGCGGGGAAATGAGAAATCATCTGCTGCGTTCTTCAGTTGAATTTCGGTTGTATCTAAATGCTTTGAAAATAATTCTCCCCAAATAAAACGGATACGGATCTAAAATCAATTTAAGGTTCGTTTGGTTTCGATTCGGTTTTTCTTTGAAATGTAAATTGAACTTTATAGACTACAAATTGGTCAATGATGTTTACAGCAGAAATGTCCCCCTTTAGGGAGTAAAGCAAATCCGTGTCAAGACAAAAAAAAGTCATCAGAGGATGACATATCCCCCCGGCCCCACATAAGATTGTGGAAGTGGAGACATGCTAAGAACAGACAAAAGTTCATTTCCATACAGGATATCCACATCCTCACTTGATAACAACCATCCTCACCAAGTTCCAACAATATCCAATGCAATATGTAGGTGGAAATGCATTTAGAAACCCATTTCAAGAATCAAGAATAAACAACAGGCACAGCATTCTGGAAGGTAATGCGATGACAAGCACTAATTGTCTATGTCTTCGTATACTGTCGGAAAAGGGCAGTAACTCTGAAAATAATGAAACCAGCGTAACCAGAATAGGAGGTGCACATCCTCGCTTGATATCCAACATGTTCACCGAGTTTCGGGGGAAAAAATCATGAAAACCGTGGGAGGAGATGCGATGACACGCACTATTTGTCTATGTCTTCATATACTGTTGGAAAACGACAGTAACTCTAAAAATAATAAAACCAGCGTAACCAGAATAGGAGGTGCACATCCTTGCTTATATCCAACATGTCCACCAAGTTTCGAAAAAAATGATGAAAACTGTGGGAGGAGATGCGTAACAGGAGATACGGACAGACAGACGCATTATATGCCGGGGTGGGGGGGGGATAAAAGGAAACGTTAGCCTAATATAAAAAAAATTGCCAGCCCCGGAGTATAAGCAGATGTGACGGTGGAGTTCGTAAATAGCAAGGCCATAACTGTACAAACATACTGATTATACAAATGATAACGGGTGTTAAAGAGAGTTTCAAACATGTCATACTGATTATATTTATAAAATATTGCAAAAACTGAAGGCGAATGAACATCGAAGTTCTTTCAACTAATTTCATAGAATGTTTAGCCCACAAAATAAATGTGTAGCCACGCAAAAAACAGCATAACTAAAGAATAATAATTTAAACAGAAATGCCGCGATTAATGTGGAACCTTCACCACAAATCCACCTCATCAACGACGAAATAAAACAAGATTACCTTGAACAAGAGTTTCGCTTATGTATAGAAAATTAGCCACAATCAATCAAAACTAGTTCGATTGACAATTAGACTTCAAACTTTGAAATGGCTTCTTGTTTAGAGCAATTATTCTGAAAAAAACGTCAATGTTTTGTATAAGATTGGCAGGAAATTGTTCTAGATTGTATCGTTACCAACTTTTATTGCTGGTCAACAAGTTACAAATCAGATTACTTCAACTTCGGTTGAACGTCAATGTCTAAAGAACAAAATTGGTTGCATTTCTTTTGGCACACGTGTGTAAATAAATCTGGTCCGTTGATTGTATGTAATTGGACAATGAAGGATTGATTGATTGATTGATTGTTTGGTGTTTTACGCCGCGCTCAAGATTATTTCACTTATATGGCGGCGTTGCCAGTTTTATTGTGGTAGGAAACCGGGCTCTGTGCCCGGAGGAAACCCATGACCTTCCTCTGGTAACTGGCAACCATCCCACATAGGTCGTTCGAGTGACAATGAAGGAAAACGAGTCGATGGTATGTTAATGGTACGTGTGATGTCGAAAACGTAATGTGAAAACGTTGATGTGATTTTGAAAAAGACTGTTGTCTCCTCGTTCGCGTTGAGCATTTCCTGGTCCGGTATGTGCCATAAAGATTATGTGAAGAATAAACCGCTCACGGCAACTCGAAAACAAAATTGCGTGTTTTTATGGATTATTTATACTCTATAAGAAATCTGACCGCAATTTTTGAAGTGAACAATGTTCACCGAGTGGTTCTCGTGTATCTTTATTGACTGAGTGGGGCTTGTATCTTTATTGGAATAGTATATGCGTAATTGTAATGCAAAACCGTTTTCGAGATTTTCATTTTATCGTAAACAGTTGTATTGAGTTGAATTAATCTCCATCCCCAACTCAGTTTACCAATCTCAAGGTGAAAGTACCCCTTAAATAAATGGTTTGAAGATTTGGGTATCTGATTTTATTGTTGATTGTATGTTTGGTGTGCACCGCGCTCAAGATTATTTCGCTTAAATGGCGGCGTTGCCAGTTGTATTGTGGGAGGAAACCAGGCTCTATACCCGGAGGAAACCCACGACCTTCCGGTGGTAACTGGCAACCATCCCACATAGGTCGTTCGAGTGAAAACCCAGTCAGAAAATTTTTCAATATTTTTGGGACTGAGTGGGATTCGAACCAACGACCCATTGGTGAAAGGCTGTTCGGATTGAGCGTCCAACGCTCTACCTACTGAGCCAAGGAGGCCCACAGTAATTATACACAAAAGTCCAATTCCTTTCTCTGGAATTCTACTATGATATTTTACAGTGAATCTCCTACGAGTAAAAATCACGTAGTATTTAAACAGTTTTATACTTTCCAAACAAGCAATTTTACGAAAGCGTATAAGGGACATTCGAGATTTTATTTTTGGGCGGCCTAGGTTCTTGTTATAACGAATGAAATAGCGTACCGTGATGGGTAGTTATGAAAAAAGTGTGAATTTTGCCACTTTAATATATAATCAGACTTGTACACTATTTCAAACGGTCACCCTCGGCATACAGTTTTTCACTTTCTAAACGATACGTCAACCAAACCTCAGATATCATGCATATTTTTTCTTCCGATGGAATTTATAATTGCATATGTACCAGGAGATAAAAATCTAATTATTTACAAAATGAAATTATTCTTTCGAACATATGGGTAGACAATGTTGAACCGCGGGTTAAATGGATGGGCAGGTTTTGTCTAGTGGCATCTAAAGTATCAGTTATCTTGTTTTAATCCATCTTTAATTACTATACCCTAGTCTGTATTCTCTCCATTAACTGATACATTCACAGTCAGAATTGAGGTGACTTGGGTTAAACACAAACAGTCTGTTCTTGACAGCTGAATATTAAGTGAAGGATTACAATGTAACGGGTGTCTTTATCTTGGTCGCCAATTCCCACTCTGATCAACCACTCAGGACTAACAAAACTATCCCGTGATAACGTAAGCGACCGAAATATATGTTTGTATTACACAGCATGCACTTGTCCCGCTCTGAAACTTCGGGGATTTACGTGCGTGTCAAAGTCGACCGGTAGCGAGCGAAGATAGCCGAAGGGAGTTCCGACTAGTACTTGCCCATGCACTTGTTATATAATGCACATTTTTTCTATGACTTTTCTTTTGTATATACTGTTGATGTAGTTTATAATTGGACCATGTCCCGTTGACTACTGTATGTACTGAATAAAAGAATTTAAATCATATCCCATTTGTTGCCTGCAGTCGTGATGAATAGAGTGGTGTAGAAGACAACAGCATAGATGGCGTAAAGATCAGATTATTCTAGGTGATAATGTAGATCTCTTTCCGACCGATGGCTCAAGATGTATTGATTGTCATTCCGAATAATGAACTGGGTTTTAAGGCAGTAGCATCAGCTTTATTTTAGGTTACCTGACCCTAACTCGGTGAAAAACTACAACGTTTTAGCGCTTACACACTTCAAAACACCAACACAACCTTTAACCTTCTTCTATTGAAGAGCTGCCCGTTAAAATGAATAAAATCCCAATATTGCAAGGCAAGGAAAACAGTCTACGATGTAACAAGATTAAGATATGTCAGTTTAAATTTGTTACGGGCTTAAACAAAACTAAATTCAATGAGATTAGATTTAACTTAATATTATTCCAAGAGATTTAATCGCGTTTTGTTCCAACATGGTCAATGACTAACGGCTTGTTTTGAGCATTTAGAGAACATATATATTAATAAAAAGAAATGAAAAATATAAATGATATTAATTTTCTGCGATCTGTATACAAAAATACGTCATGTTTTTTGTCAGGGTGAGCTTCTTGAAGGTTTATCATGAAGTTTTTAAACAATTAGTAAGATGTGAGATACAGGCGAACTTTGACAACATATTGGATAACGCTATCTTGTTAACAAAAGTTTACTCGTTGCTTTTGAATTGTTCCAACTATGTGTTAATAAATTAATTTCCATATCCGTCTAACGATATAAGGACTATATCTTAGGTAATACACATCGAATTAACACAAACTGTAAATAATTTCGTATCGTAAATTTTAGATTCAAAATAAAAGCGGAGAAATAAAATTAGTTATTAACCTGATTATCACTGTCTCAAATATTTACAGACCGTTTCAGTTAGGACAAAAGTTCAATAATATACTTTAACATTCCTATCAGACGAAGTATTTAGGATAGCTTTCCTGCATCGCGAGTCAGCCTCTAGACTTTTCTTGAGCGCGGCGCAAAACATTAATGAATCAATCATTTTAGACTTCGTGTTATTTGGAATCTGTACGATATGAAAGGTGTATAGTCTGAAATTTATCCGAGATCTAAATGTTTTTGTCCATGAAGTATCTGTACATGTCCTTAGCATATACTATACCTGAAATTCAAAAGACTATCATTCTAAGTTTTTTTGTATTCTGCTGAGAAGAGCAGACAATACAATCTTATCCACTGGGCTTTTGATGAACAGTAAATATCTGTACTCAGTAGATTAATTGTTTGTAACCATTCGTAATGGAGTCTGATCGGATACAGGGACTGCCAGGGGATTTGATACTTTACCAATCTCAAAGACGTCTGGTTGAGTTTGAATGTTAGCTGATGTAGATGGAAAACAGACGGATTATAAAACAACAATTGAACGAATGACTGTCTGTGTGTCTATTTTAATTCTCCTTACTGACGGCTTACAGCATATGTCTGTTTCATATTAGAATAGGTATTGAAATTCTTTGTTTGATGTCAGAAATAAAGTCCCAGACATATTTGGCTTTTGATTAAAGTATTGAAAAAATTTAAATCATCTAAGCTGCATTTGGAAAAACATCAAATGGTTTGCATTTGAAGCATTCTTAATTCTTCTTGAAACGTCTGAGACACGTGTGTTCAAAATGGTTTAGATCGTTCTTTAAAAATTTATTGGAATTCTTCTACTGAAAAAGAGAGCCCATATAAATATAGCAATACTTTGCTGAGTTCATTGGGTCTGTTAAACAACAGACGTCATTAAGTCCAACCTGGGAGGAAGCCATACTTAGTCTGAGGGTAAAGGGACTTGGTGAAGCTTTAGAGAGGATGGTTTTAAAGTCTTTTTGCTCTTCTTGCCCTCCTGCCTTTAAGGTCACGAACTGAGTTGAGGTAAGGTGTTTTCATGGCTGTAAATACAGCTTGGCGAATTTATCCATATCATATGTAATTTACAGGTTTTTCCTTAAAGTGGCATGGGCTGCCAAAATTCACACTTTTTTCATAATTTCTGATCGTCACGCCAGTAAAAGCCTTGAAGGCCGTCGAAAAACTACATGATTAGCGTTGGAATGAGGAAAATCCATACAGTATGTGGCCTGTACGAAACGAAAACGTGTGCGAAAAGTAAACAAAATTTAAATAACCGGGACGACCATTCATTCATTCTAAGCCAAAGTTAGTTCAAAACAATACTTTATCGCACATGTTCGAGACTAAGAGCTCGTCTTGAGAAAAATAGCCAATAATTTCAACATACTGTTTTAAAGCCAAAATGTCAACATTTTGGCAGCTCATGCCACTTTAATCTGCCAATGTAAAAATTATTTTTAACGTTAAAAAGTATGACATACATAACTATGGTAGGATACGAACAAAATGCAACCGAAAAATGTCTCTTCTTCACAACCTTGGCGATTCACTTAAAAAACACCATCAACAAAATAACACAAACTTGAAAACACGATAAAAATGCACTCTTTGCTATGTTTTTTGTTTGCTAGTCCTGCATTTGTTCTAGGAATTAATAAGTATTTGTTGAGAAGCCTAGCTTTCTAGCATGTGGTTGGTTGGTTGTTTTAGCTTATTGGCGCGTCCATTCGCATGAATGATGTACGCCATATTCTAGCATGTGGTATTTGCCCGATATACGTTTATGTACTTAACATATCCAAATAGAAACAATCAAGCTAGTACATAGCTGACACTGATTGACGTAACAGCAATTTTAGCCATTGCGCCCCATTTTCTCTTGGCCGAATCACATAGGTAACGAATTGCATAAATGTATGTGTAAAAGTTCACTTAATGAACAGCGAGAAATAAAATAGGTTGCCGAAAGCATATCTTGTAGTCTTGCAAATTCAACAAGTTTTGTTGTTTGGAAGATAAAAAAGCCGACAAATTTTATAGAATTACAAAACGTACATGAACATACTTTAATCGTTATGTTAAAGTGGCATGAGCTGCCAAAAAACTAAATTATTGGCGTTGGAGGGAGGAAAATCCATACAGTATGTGGCATGTACGAACCGAAAACGTGTTCGAAAAGTAAACAAAATTGAAATAACCGGGACGACCATTCCTTCATTCTAAGCCAAATTTAGTTCACAACGATACTTTATCGCACAATTTCGAGACTAGAAGCACCAAAAAATTCTACGTCTTGAGAAAAATAGCCAATAATTTCAACATTCTGTTTTGATGTTAAAATATCAACATTTTGGCAGCTCATGCCACTTTAAGCAATCCAGAAAAAGGATGATGTGAAGAAAAGTGCCAGTGGAGGAGACTAGTTCGGTTGTTTTTGGATCTAAGTTGTAAATTGAAGAGTTTGAAAACCTAAAATAAGCGGAACAACCCTTTCCTGTTGGTCCGTAAATGGGGCATGGGGAAAATAATTGTTTGGCCTTATCTGCCCCAGTTTAACTAAATGGATCAAAATAGGAAGCCATGTTATTATACTTGGACGCGTTACTGTATTTGGGTCTATCTCGTTTTATCCGAAAGGAAGCCATATCTGCTCTGAGTTAACAGTTCTGTTCTTGTGAACTATTTTTAGGGAGTAATAGGTTTTATCCACTTATAATACCACTATTCAGCGGGCTTGACGCAGACTTAGGCTTAAAAGGTCGTCAGCATTATCAGGAACCAGAAGTTTTTGTTCAAGTTTCTCGCCGATAGATTGTGTATTTACACCAATCAAACAGAATAAATAATAATTAATGTTCGGTTTTCGTCTGGCAAATTTAAACCAAGTTAATAGAAAAATATGCATTTATCTTTATTTATTATAAAAACGTACAGATAATCTTTGTCTATAAAAAAGCCCACCAGTCCTGCCCGTGAGATGACACTGTTTTAAAAGTGTGTGTATTTTTGTCAAGAGTTTTCAAACCGTCCATGCATCTTAAACCTCTGTGCTTCATACGAATAGTTTACCTTCTAAAAATCTGCCATGATCCGTAAAATAAACTACTTCGACGCTCATGTGTGTAAGGAATACGTCAAGATCCAAAAACTAAATGGAAAGCGTATGTCAATTGTAAAACACTAAATCGATGTTATATTTATGAACACTAAAACACACGGGCACAGGGAAAATATTCTTGTCTAAAATAACCATGGAGACAAGTTTCTAATTATGTTAAAAAGAGGTATCGATGTTATACATGCACATACCAAAAATAAAATATATTTTGGTCAAAGACATTTTTGAAAATTAGATTCAAGCCGATTTAATATATCCCAGTTTCTTTCTATTATCTATGTTTTTCAGTATTATTAATAAAACATCAATATTGGCAACTACCAGGCTCTTATCTTTAATAAGTCCAATATTTGGAAACTAACATTTTCTAATGGAGGGGTCTAACACAATAAACTATATGCGTGGAATGGACACGTCTCATTGGCTGGTCTGGATCTCACTTTGTAAAATGTGCCGCCATTGATAGTTGAAGCGCGCGTGCATAACAGCTCTGGGTCGAAACTGGATCATCTCTTAGTAATGGCGTCCTTCGATGCGAATCAAATACCACGCGTCTCCATTCCTCGAATATAGTTCATTGGTCTAACACCCCATGACCACATTCTGTCTGATACGTCTATCACCTGTGTTTAACTGTATCCATCCCACCAAGAAGAAAATGAATGAACATTGTTTGATAAAATACTAAAAACAATGACAGCAATCTTGCATTTAATGGTTTTGGTTTTAATATCTCCATATGGAAATCAACAAAGCTCCTCAGCTATATACGCTCAATAGGCTTCTTTCCTTTTTATTATTGCCTGTAAAATATCTGTATTTATGTTAAATAACTAAAAACGAACAAATAGTCAGATCGATTCATATATTTTATTTTTGAATGACAAAATGATATATATGAATTAGACACACACAAAAATATAACCAGTATATCATGAAATAGCCCTAAATAGATTCCTTCAAAAAATTTGTCATACAACTTTGGGATTTTTCGACACTATAACATAAACATTGATATCTATGATAGTTTAGACAAGAAGATTTTCCCTGTGCCCATGTGTTTTAATGATCATAAATATAATTGACCTAGTCAAAAAAGCATATAAATAATTCGTATAGAACACCTAAGAAAACTAAAAGATTGACGTCGAAATAAAACAATATTAGGCAAACTGGTAATAGCCGGAATGTACAAGAACAGTTTTCCTATCTTTAAAAAAAGACCATGGCTTGGTATCATTTGAGAGCTCTAATTTTTTACTTATATAAAAAAACACAAACATTTAGCTAATTCTGTTTCAACTAATTTCGCCAAGTAATCAGCTTATAAGTGTACACCATCATAGATATACATTTAGAAAAAGTTAATAAAATAAACTTAATGGATGCGGAAGGGGTAATACCAGGTGAAAATAGCTATTTTAAAGAGGCATGAGCTGCCAAAATGTTGATATTTTGACGTAAAAGCAGAATATTGAAATTATCGGCTATTTTTCTCTAGACGTATAATTCAGAGGCTTTTTAGTGCTTCTAGTCTCGAGAATGTACGATAAAGTATTGTTTTTGACAAACTTTGGCTTAGAATGAATGAATGGTCTCCCGGTTATGTAAATTTTGTTTACTTTTCGAACACTATTCCGGTTCGTAGAGGCCACATACTGTATGGATTTTCCTTATTCCAACGCCAATCATTTAGTTTTTCGATGGTCTTCAAATTCAAAGCCTCTTACTGTCGTGACGACCAGAAATTATGAAAAAAAGTGTGAATTTTGGCAGCTCATGCCACTTTAAGCAAAATACAACTGTCATTTTATCACATAAGGTGTCCCTTCACCATTTTCAAGTTATGGTAATCGTTGTACAGCCCCCTTTATTCAGAACAGTTTATTTTAGGAGGATCTGGCCTGAAGGTGGCTCTGTGCTAAAGGTAAACCTGTAAAGTAATTTGTCCCCGCTCGATAAAAAATATCTAATATATCACCCATAACGGTCAACAAAAAACTCATAAAAAATATTATTATCCTTCAACCAAGTTAGTTGGCAAATGCTGAATTTTGATTGGTCGATTACCCGGGTCGTATAAACCCATACACCCGGCCTCGTTTTGTTATGACCCGCCTGGCGAAAAAACATGGCCGCCACCACTTCAAATGTTTACTCGCTTCGAAAAGCCCAAAACAGGTCTTATGAGGAACTATTACTGTCACCTAAGCTTCATTAATTGTACAAAGTTTTTATTTCTATCTAATTTGACTCTAATTCAAATCTACAAATGGAAAAACGAAACACAAAATTCTTCGTACATCGATCGATAACGTTGCTAAGTATACAAGGGGCGTAACTCTGTATGTCGTTTGTCGTCTGCTCGGTCCGTTTGCCTACAGGTCGATAGCGCTCGGTTGAACTTGAAACATGAATCTGTGACAATTTTCCGTCTACTAGGGGTTTCGGGATAATAAATTCGTCATTGATATTTTACCCTGGGTGTATGAATCTTTTATGACCCTTCTGTTCCTCATACACCCTTCGCCTCCGGCCCAGGGTGTATGATTATCAGAAGGGTCATAACGATTCATACACCCAGGGTAAAATATCAATAACTAATAATCTTTTGGGGACATTGATAACTTAGATTTTAGCATTGGATAAGAATCAAATCCGTCAATTATTTAACGAAATCTCTTTCGTTTGCATTGTGAAGATCAAATTTCACAACTTAAGGCAAACATACGCGGGGAAATGAGAAATCAACTGCTGAGTTCTTTAGTTGAATTTCGGTTGTATCTAAATGCTTTGAAAATAGTTCTTCCCAAATAAAACGGATACGGATCTAAAATTAATTAAAGGTTCGTTTGGTTTCGATTCGGTTTCTCTTTGAAATGTAAATTGAACTACAAATTGACAAATGATGTTTACAGCAGAAATGTCTAGCCTCAGGGATTAAAGTAAATCCGTGTCAAGACAAAAAAAAGAGTCATTAGAGGATGACATATCCCCCCCGGCCCCACATAAGATTGGGGAAGTGGAGACATTCTAAGAACAGACAAACGTTCATTTCCATACAATATATCCACATATTCACTTGATAACAACCATCCTCGCCAAGTTTCAACAATATCCAATGCAATATGTAGGAGGAATTGCATTTAGAAACCCATTTGAAGAATCAAGAATAAACAACAGACACAGCATTCTGGAAGGTAATGCGATGACAAGCACCAATTGTCTATGTCTTCGTATACTGTCGAAAAAAGGCAGCAACTCTGAAAATAATAAACCAAGCGTAACCAGAATATGAGGTGCACATCCTCGCTTGATATCCAACATGTTCACCGAGTTTCGGGAAAAAAAATAAGAAAACTGTGGGAGGAGATGCGACGACAAGCACTAATTGTCTATGTCTTCGTATACTGTCGGAAAAGGGCAGTAACTCTGAAAATAATGAAACCAGCGTAACCAGAATATGAGGTGCACATCCTCGCATGATATCCAACATGTTCACCAAGTTTCGGGAAAAAAATTATGAAAACCGTGGGAGGAGATGCGACGACAAGCACTAACTGTCTATGTCTTCGTATACTGTCGGGAAAAGGGCAATAACTCTGGAAAATAATAAAACCATCCTCGCATGATATCCAACATATACATCAAGTTTCGTAAAAAAATGATGAAAACTGTGGGGAGATGCGATGACAAGAAATGATCACGAACAGACAGACAGACAAGCTGATCGCTATATCCCCCCCCCCCGCATTATATGCCGGGGGGGGGGGGGGGGGGGGCGATAAAAAGGTAACTTTAGCCTAATATAAAAAATTGCCAGCCTCGGAGTATAAGCAGATCTGAAGGTGGAGTTCGTAAATAGCAAGGCCATAACTGTATAAAAATACGGATTACACTAACGATAAAGAGAGTTAAAGAGAGGTTCAAACATTTCATACTGATTATATTTATAAAATCTTCCAAAAACTAAAGGCGAATGTACATCGAAGTTATTTCAACTAATTTCATAGAATGTTTAGCCTACAAACTAAATGTGTAGCTACACAAAAAACAGTGTAACTAAAAAATAATAATTTAAACAGAAATGCCGCGATTAATGTGGAACCTTCACGACAACTCCACCTCACCAACGACGAAATAAAACAAGAATACCTTGAACAAGAGTTTCGCTTATGTATAGAAAATTAGCCACAATCAATCAATCAAAACTAGTTCGATCGACAATTAGACTTCAAACTTTGAAATGGCTTCTTGTTTAGAGCAATTATTCTGAAAAAAACGTCAATGTTTTGTATAAGATTGGCAGGAAATTTTCCTAGACTGCATCATTACCAACTTTTACTGCTGGTCAACAAGTTACAAATCAGATTACTTCAACTTCGGTGGTTGAACGATGTCTAAAGTACAAAATTGGTTGCATTTCTTTTGGCACACGTGTGTAAATAAATCTGGTCCGTTGATTTTATGTAATTGGACAATGAAGGAAACCGAGTCGATGGTATGATAATGGTACACGTGATATCGGAAATGTAATGTGAAAACGTTGATGTGATTTTGATTGATTGATTGATTGATTGTTTGGTGTTTTGCACCGCGCTCAAGATTATTTCACTTATATGGCGGCGTTGCCAGTTTTATTGTGGGAGGAAACGGGGCTCTATGCCCGGAGGAAACCCACGACCTTCCGCGGGTAACTGGCAACCGATGTGATTTTGAAAATACTCTGTGTCCTCGTTCGCGTTGAGCATTTCCTGGTTCGGTATGTGTCATAAAGATTATGTGAAGAATAAACCGCTCACGGCAACTCAAAAACAAAATTGCGTGTTTTTATGGATTATTTATAATCTATAAGAAATCTGACCGCAGTTTTTGAAGTGAAAAATGTTCACTGAGTGGTTCTCCAATATCTTTGTTGACTGAATGGCGCTTGTATCTTTATTGGGATAGTATATGCGTAATGGTAATGCAAAACCTTTTTTCGAGATTTCCATTTTATCATAAACAGTTGTATTGAGTTGAATTAAGCTTCATCTCCAGCCAAGATTATCAATCTCCAGGTGATAGTACCCCTTAAATAAATGGTTTGAAGATATGGGTATCTGAATTTATTGTTGATTGTATGTTTATGCTTTGCACCGCGCTCAAGATTATTTCGCTTATATGTCGGCGTTGTCAGTTTTATTGTGGGAGGAAACCGGGCTCTATACCCGGAGGAAACCCACGACCTTCCGGTGGTAACTAGCAACCATCCCACATAGGTCGTTCAAGTGAAAACCCAGTCAAAAAATTTTCCAATATTTTTGGGACTGAGTTGGATTCGAACCCACGACCCAATTGTGGAAGTCTGTACGGTGAGCGTACAACGCACTACCTACTGAGCCATGGAGACTCCCTGCAATTGTACACCAAAGTTCAATCCCTTTCTCTGGAATTCTACTGTGATATTTTACAGTGAATCTCCAACGAGTAAAAATCACGTAGTATTTCATATATAACATTTTTAGTTTTATATATACTTTCCCAACTATCAATTTTACGAAAGCGTATAAGGGACATGCGAGATTTTATTTTGGGCGCCCTAGGTTCTGGTTATAACGAATGAAATAGCGTACCGTGATGGGTAATTATGAAAAAAAGTGTGAATTTTGGCAGCTTATTCCACTTTAATATGTAATCCGACTTGTGCACTATTTCAAACGGCCACCCTCATCATACAGTTTTTCACTTTATAAACGAAACGTCAACCAGCCCTCAGATATCAAGCATATTTTTTTTTCCGATGGAATTTATAATTGCATATATACCAGGAGATAAAAATCTAATTATTTACAAAATGAAATTATTCTTTCGAGACAATGTTGAACCGCGGGTTAAATGGATGGGCAGGTTTTGTCTAGTGGCATCCACAGTCTCCGTTATCTTGTTTTAATCCATCTTTAATTACCAAACCCAAGTCTGTATTCTCTCCATTAACTGATACATTCACAGTGAGAATTGAGGTGACTTGGGTTAAACACAAACAGTCTGTTCTTGACAGCTGAATATTAAGTGAAGGATTACAATGTAACGGGTGTCCTCATCTTGGTCGCCAACTCCCACTCTGACCAACCACTCAATACTAACACAAGTATCCCGTGATAACGTAAGCGACCGAAATATATGTTTGCACTACACAACTGGCCCTGGTTATCGGTCTTACGGCGACTGGTATTATATGGGCGCTGCTAATGTGTCTTGTCGCCTATGACGAACACGGAGAGAAACAAAACATTCGGCAGAGCCCAGATTTCTCGGCTAGCTACACAACACGCATTAGTCCATGCACTTGTTATGTAATGCACATTTTTTTCTATGACTTTTCCTTTGTATGTATATACTGTTTATGTAGTTTATAATTGGTTCATGTCCCGTTGACTGCTGTATGTACTGAATAAAAAAAATTAAATCATATCCCATTCGTTGCCTGCAGTCGTGATGAATAGAGTGGTGTAGAAGACAACAGCAAAGATGGTGTAAAGATCAGATTATTCTAGGTGATAATGTAGATCTCTTTCCGACCGATGGCTCAAGATGTATTGATTGTCATTCCGAATAATGAACTGGGTTTTAAGGCAGTAGCATCAGTTTTATTTTAGGTTGTTAACTAACGCTAACTCGGTGAAAAACTACAACGTTTTAGCGCTTGCACACTTCAAAACATCAACACAACCATTAACCTTCGTCTATGGAAGTTAAAATGAATAAAATCCCAGCATTGCAAGGCAAGGAAAACAGTCTACGGTGTAACAGGATTAAGATATGTCCGTTTAAATTTGTCACGGGCTTAAACAACGCTAAATTCAATGAGATTAGATTTCACTTTATATTATTCCAAGAGATTTAATCGCTATTTGGTCCAACATGGCCGATGACCGGCGGCTTATTTTGAGCATTTAGAGAACATATTAATAAAAAGAAATGAAAAATATAAACGATATTAATTTTCTGCGAGCTGTATACAAAAAAGGTCTTGGTGTTTGTCAGGTTGAACTTCTTGAAGGTTTATCATGAAGTTTTCAAACAATTAGTAAGATCTGAGATACAGACAGACCATCTTCGCAAGTCAAGTTAAAATCTTCATGTCCCCATTCCGTGTTTACCTTGGCGGACTACTCCACTCCAACCCGTAAATCGAACAGCGCCCACTGGTGGGAATGTAAGAGTTGTCTTTCCTAGACTTACAGAGTCTTGGCCAATCAGCACTCGTTAAACAAAAGTTCAAGGTGTACACAGCCGCCATTGCGTTAATTTCAGTGTAAGTGCCAGAGGATTTGGTTAGCTGCGAGAAGTTTTACTCGCATCCAATCAAAATGAGCTGTTCGATTTCCTGGTTTGAGTGGAGAAGTCCGCCAAGGTAAAACACGGAATGGATGACATGAAGATTTTAACTTGGCTAGAGAAGACACACGGTCTTTGACAGCATATTGGATAACGCTACCTTGTTCTCAAAAGAGTTAAATTTACACGTTGCTTTTGAATTGTTCCAACTATGTGCTAATAAATTATTTCTCATATCCGTCTCAGGACATAAAGATTATGTATTTGGTAATACACATCGAATTAACACAAATTGTAAATAATTTCTTATCTTAAATTTTAGATTCAAAATAAAATTGGAGAAACAAATTTCTGCCTTTTTATTAACCTGATTATCACTGTCTAAAATATTTAAGGACCTTTTCAGTTAGGACAAAAGTTCAATAATATACTTCAACATTCGTATCAGACGAAGTATTTAGGATAGCTTTCCTGCATCGCGAGTCGGCCTCTAGACTTTTCTTGAGCGCGGCGTAAAACATAAATCAATCATTCATTCTAGACTTCGTGTTATTTGGAGTCTGTACGATATGAAAGGTGTATAGTCTGAAATTTATCCGAGATCTAAATGTTTTTGTCCGTGAAATATCGGTACATGTCTTTAGCATATACTTTAACGGAAATTCAAAAGACTATCATTCTAAGTTTCTTTTTTAATTCTGCTGAGAAGGGCAGACAATACAACCTTATCCACTGGGCTTTTGAGGAACAGTAAATATCTGTACTCAGTAGGTTAATTGTTTGTAACCATTCGTAATGGAGTTTGATCGGTTACAAAGACTGCCAGGGGATTTGATACTTTACCAATCACAAAGACGTCTGAGTGAGTTTGTATGTTAGCTGATGTTGATGGAAAATAGACGGATTATAAAACAACAATTGAACGAATGACTGTCTGTGTGTCTATTTTAATTATCCTTACTGGCGGCTTACAGCATATGTCTGTTTCATATTAGAATAGGTATTGAAATTCTTTGTTTGATGTCAGAAATAAAGTCCAAGACATATTTGGCTTTTAATTAAAGTATTGAAAACATTTGAAATCATCTAAGCTGCATTTGGAAACATCAAATGGTTGGCATCTGAAGCATTCTTAATTCTTCTTGAAACATCTGAGACACGTGTGTTCAAAATGGTTTAGATCGTTCTTTAAGAAGTTATTGAAATTCTTCTACCGAAAAACAGAGCCCATATAAATATAGCAATACGTTGGTGAGTTCATTGGGTATTTTTAACAACAGACGTCATTAAGTCCCACCTGGTAGGAAGCCCTACTTAGTCTGAGGGTAAAGGGGCTTGGTGAAGCTTTAGAGAGGATGGTTTTAAAGTCTTTTTGCTCTTCTTGTGCTCCTGCCGTTAAGGTCACGAACTGAGTTAAGGAATGGTGCATTGATGGCGGTTTTTAAATACAGCTTGGGGAATTTATCCATATCATATGTATTTTACAGGTTTTTCCTTAATCTGCCAATGTGAAAATTATTTTTGAAAGGAAGGCACTGACCACTTCTTCACAACCTTGGTGATTCACTTAATAACACCATCAACAAAATAATACAAACTTGAAAACACTATAAAAATGCACTCTTTGCTATGTTTTCTGTTTGCTAGTTCTGCATTTGTTCTAGGAATTAATAAGTATTTGTTGAGAAGCCTAGCTTTCTAGCATGTGGTTGGTTGGTTGTTTTAGCTTATTGGCGCGTCCATTCGCATGAATGATGTACGCCATATTCTAGCATGTGGTATTTGTCCGATATACTTTATGTACTTAACATATCCAAGTAGAAACAATGACGCAAGTACATAGCTGACACTGATTGACGTAACAGCATTTTTAGCTATTGCGCCCCATTTTCTCTTCGCCCAATCACATAGGTAACAAATTGCATAAATGTGTGTGTAGAAGTTCGCTTAATGAACAGCGAGAAATAAAATAGGTTGCCGAAAGCATATCTTGTAGTCCTGCAAATTCAACAAGTTTTGTTGTTTGGAAGATAAAAAAGCCGACAAATTTTATAGAATTACAAAACTTACATGAACATACTTTAATAGTTATGTTAAAGTGGCATGAGCTGCCAAAATGTTGATATTTTGACGTTAAAACAGAATGTTGAAATTATTGGCTATTTTTCTCAAGACGTATAATTCAAAAGCTTTTTATTGCTTCTAGTCTCGAAAATGTACGTTAAAGTATTGTTTTGAACTAACTTTGGCTTAGAATGAATGAATGGTCGTCCCGGTTATTTAAATTTTGTTTACATTTCGAACACGTTTTCGGTTCGTACAGGCCACATACTGTATGGATTTTCTTCATTCCAACATCAATCATTTAGTTTTTCGATGGCCTTCAGCCTCTTACTGTCGTGACGATCAGAAATTATGTAAAAAGTGTGAATTTTGACAGCCCATGCCACTTTAAGCAATCCAGAAAAAAGTACGATGTAAAGAAAAGTGCCAGTGGAGGAGACTAGTTCGGTTGTCTTTGGATCTAAGTTGTAAATAGAAGAATTTGGAAACTTAAAATCATCGGAACAACCCTTTCATTTTGGCCCGTAAATGGGGCAAGGGGAAAATAATTGTTTGGCCTTATCTGTCCCAGTTTAACTAAATGGATCAAAATAGGAAGCCATGTTATTATACTTGGACGCGTTACTGTATTTGGGTCTATCTCGTTTTATCCGAAAGGAAGCCATATCTGCCCTGAGTTTTGTTCGTGTGAACTATATTTAGGGAGTAATAGGTTTTATCCACTTATGATACCACTATTTAGCGGACTTGACGCAGGCTTAGGCTTAAAAGGTCGTCCGTATTATCAGGGACCAGAAGTTCTTTGTTCAAGTTTCTCGCCAATAGAGTGTGTATTTACACCAATCAAACAGAATAAATAATAGTTAATGTTCGGTTTTCGCCGGGCAAATTTAAACCAAGTTAGTAGATAAATATGTATTTATCTATATTCATTATAGAAAAAGTACAGATACTCTTTGTCTTAAAGAAAACACCAGTCCTGCCCGTGAGATGACACTGTTTTAAAAGTGTGTGTATTTTTGTTTTCAAGATTTTTCAAACTGTCCATCTTAAACTTCGGTGCTTCAGACGAATAGTTTAACTTCTAAGAATCTGCCCTGATCCGCAAATAAACTACTTCGACGCTCATGTGTGTAAGGGACACGCCAAGATCCGGTCCGATGAACTGCTGGGATGTACGGAGATGTTCCGGGATATACTGAAAAAACTAAATGGAAGGCGTATGTCAATTGTAAAACACTAAATCGATGTTATACATGCACATACCGAAAAAAATATATATTTTGGTCAAAGACATTTTTGAAAATTAGATTCAAGCAGATGTAATATATATCCCAGATTCTTTCTATTAATAAATAAAACATCAATATTGGCAACTACCAGGTTCTTATTTTTAATAAGTCCAATATTTGAAAACTTACATTTTCTAATGGAGGGGTCTAACACCCCATGATCACAATCTGCCTGATACGCCTATCAGCTGTGTTTAACTGTATCCATCCCACCAAGAAGAACATGGAGGAACATTGTTTGTTAAAATACTAAAAACAATGACAGCAATCTTGCATTTAATGGTTTTGGTTTTAATATCTCCATATGGAAATCAACAAAGCTCCTCAGCTATATACGCTCAATAGGCTTCTTTCCTTTTTATTATTGCCTGTAAAATATCTGTATTTATGTTAAATAACTAAAAACGAACAAATAGTCAGATCGATTCATATATTTTATTTTTGAGTGACAAAATGATATATATGAATTAGACACACACAAAAATATAACCAGTATATCATGAAATAGCCCTAAATAGATTCCTTCAAAACATTTGTCATGCAACTTTGTGATTTTTCGACACTATAACATAAACATTGATATCTATAATAGTTTAGACAAGAAGATTTTCCCTGTGCCCATGTGTTTTATTGATCATAAATATAATTGACCTAGTCAAAAAAGCATATAAATAATTCGTATAGAACACATAGGAAAACTAAAAGATTGACGTGGAAATAAAACAATACTAGACAAACTAGTAATAGCCGGAATGTATGAGTTTTCCTATCTTTAAAAAAAGACCATGGCTTGATATTATTTAAGAGCTCTAATTTTGTACTTATTGATAAAAATCACAATTATTTAGCTAATTCTGTTTTAACTAATTTTGCCAAGTAATCAGTTTATAAGTGTACGCCACCATAGATATACATTTAGAAGAAGTTAATAAAATAAACTTATTGGATGCGGAAGGGTTATTACCAGGTAAACATAGCTATTTTAAAGTGGCATGAGCTGCCAAAATGTTGATATTTTGACGTAAAAGCAGAATGTGGAAATTATCGGCTATTTTTCTCTAGACGTATGATTCAGAAGCTTTTTAGTGCTTCTTGTCTCGAGAATGTACGATAAAGTATTGTTTTGGACGAACTTTGGCTTAGAATGAATGAATGGTCTCCCGGTTATGTAAATTTTGTTTACTTTTCGAACACTATTCCGGTTCGTAGAGGCCACATACTGTATGGATTTTCCTTATTCCAACGCCAATCATTTAGTTTTTCGATGGTCTTCAAATTCAAAGCCTCTTACTGTCGTGACGACCAGAAATTATGAAAAAAAGTGTGAATTTTGGCAGCTCATGCCACTTTAAGCAAAATACAACTGTCATTTTATCACATAAGGTGTCCCTTCACCATTTTCAAGTTATGGTAATCGTTGTACAGCCCCCTTTATTCAGAACAGTTTATTTTAGGAGGATCTGACCTAAAGGTGGTTCTGTTCTAACGGCAAACCTGTAAAGTAACTGATCCCCGCTCGATAAAAAATATCTAATATTTCACCCATAACGGTCAACATAAAACTCATAACAAATAATCTTTTTGGGACATTGATAACTTAGATTTTAGCATTGCATACGATTCAAATCCGTTCAATTATTTAACGAAATCTCTTTCGTATGTATTGTGAAGATCAAATTTCACAACTTAAGGCAAACATACGCGGGGAAATGAGAAATCAACTGCTGCCTTCTTTAGTTGAATTTCGGTTGTATCTAAATGCTTTGAAAATAATTCTCCCCAAATAAAACGGATACGAATCTAAAATTAATTTAAGGTTCGTTTGGTTTCGATTCGGTTTCTCTTTGAAATGTAAATTGAAGTTTATAGACTACAAATCGGCCAATGATGTTTACCGCAGAAATGTATCGCTTTAGGGAGTAAAGCAAATCCGTGTGAAGACCAAAAAAAAAGAGTCAGTAGAGGATGACATATCCCCCCGACCCCACATAAGATTGTGGAAGTGGAGACATGCTAAGAACAGACAAACGTTCATTTCCATACAGGATATCCACATCCTCACTTGATAACAACCATCCTCACCAAGTTTCAACAATATCCAATGCAATATGTAGGTGGAATTGCATTTAGAAACCCATTTCAAGAATCAAGAATAAACAACAGGCACAGCATTCTGGAAGGTAATGCGATGACAAGCACTAATTGTCTATGTCTTCGTATACTGTCGGAAAAGGGCAGTAACTCTGAAAATAATGAAACCAGCGTAACCAGAATATGAGGTGCACATCCTCGCATGATATCCAACATGTCCACCAAGTTTCGAAAAAAATGATGAAAACCGTGGGAGGAGATGCGATGACAACCACTAAATGTTTGTATCTTCACATACTGTCGGGAAAAGGGCAGTAACTCTGAAAATAATAAAACCATCCTCGCATAATACCCAACATGTACATCAAGTTTCGTACAAAAAATGATGAAAACTGTGGGAGGAGATGTGATGACAAGAAATGATTACGGACAGACGGACAGGCAGACAGACAAGCTGATCGTTATATCCGATAAAAAGTAAACGTTAGCCTAATACAAAAAAAATTGCCAGCCCCGGAGTATAAACAAATCTGGAGGTGGAGTTCGTAAACAGCAAGACCATAACTGTACAAACATACTGAAGTTCTTTCAACTAATGTCATAGAATGTTTAGCTCACAATCTAAATGTGTAGCCACACAAAAAACAGCATACAAAAAACAAATAAAAAATAATAAGGTAAACAGAAATGCCGCGATTAATGTGGAACCTTCACCACAAATCCACCTCATCAGCGACGAAATAAAACAAGATTACCTTGAACAAGAGTTTCGCTTATGTATAGAAAATTAGCCACAATCAATCAAAACTAGTTCGATCGACAATTAGACTTCAAACTTTGAAATGGCTTCTTGTTTAGAGCAATTATTCTGAAAAAAACGTCATTGTTTTGTATAAGATTGGCAGGAAATTGTTCTAGACTGTATCATTACCAGCTTTTATTGCAGGTCAAAGAACTACAAATCAGATTACTTCAACTTCAGTTGAACGACGTCTAAAGAACAAAATTGGTTGCATTTCTTTTGGCACACGTGTGTAAATAAATCTGGTTCGTTGATTTTATGTAAAAGGACAATGGAGGAAAACGAGTCGATGGTATGATAATGGTACATGTGATAACGAAAGCGTAATGTAAAAACGTTGATGTGATTTTGAAAGGACTCGTTTCGCGTTCGCGTTGAGCATTTCCTGGTCCGGTATGTGCCATAAAGATTATGTGAAGAATAAACCGCTCACGGCAACTCGAAAACAAAATTGCGTGTTTTTATGGATTATTTATAATCTGTAAGAAATCTGACCGCAATTTTTGAAATGAAAAATGTTCACTGAGTGGTTCTCCAATATCTTTATTGACTGAGTGCCGCTGGTGTCTTTATTGGAATAGTATATGCGTAATGGTAATGCAAAACCTTTTTCGAGATTTCCATTTGATCATACACAGTTGTATTGAGTTGAATTAATCTTCATCTCCAGCTCAGTTTAACAATCTCAAGGTGAGAGGACCCTTTAAATAAATGGTTTGAAGATGTTCTGAATTTATTGTTGATTGTATGTTTGGTGTTTTGCACCGCGCTCAAGATTATTTCGCTTATATGGCGGTTTGCCAGTTTTATTGTGGGAGGAAACCGGAGGAAACCCACGACCTTACCGTGGTAACTGGCTACCATCCCACATAGGTCGTTCGAGTGAAAATCCAGTCAGAAAATTTTTCAATATTTTTGGGACTGAGTGGGATTCGAACCCACGACCCATTGGTGGAAGGCTGTTCGGATTGAGCGTCCAACGCTCTACCTACTGAGCCAAGGAGGCCCACAGTAATTATACACCAAAGTCCAATCCCTTTCTCTGGAATTCTACCATCATATTATACAGTGAATATCCGACGAGTAAAAATCATGCAGTATTTAAACATTACTTGTTTGAGGGGCATATAGAAGTATTTAAACAGTTTTATACTTTCCAAACAAGCAATTTTACGAAAGCGTATAAGGGACATGCGAGATTTTATTTTTGGGCGGCCTAGGTTCTTGTTATAACGAATGAAATAGCGTACCATGATGGGTAATTATGAAAAAAGTGTGAATTTTGGCAGCTCATGCCACTTTAATATGTAATCAGACTTGTACACTATTTCAAACGGCCAACCTCATCATACAGTTTTTCACTTTCTATACGATACGTCAACCAACCTTCAGATATCATGCATATTTTTTCTTCCAATGGAATTTCTAATTGCATATGTACCAGGAGATAAAAATCTAATTATTTACAAAATGAAATTATTCTTTCGAACATATGGGTAGACAATGTTGAACAGAGGGTTAAATGGATGGGCAGGTTTTGTCTAGTGGCATCCAAATTCTCGGTTATCTTGTATTAATCCATCTTTAATTACTGTACCCAAGTCTGTATTCCCTCCATTAACTGATACATTCACAGTGAGAATTGAGGTGACTTGGGTTAAACACAAACAGTCTGTTCTTGACAGCTGAATATTAAGTGAAGGATTACAATGTAACGAGTGTTCTCATCTTGGTCGCCAATTCCCACTCTGATCAACCACTCAGGACTAACACAAGTATCCCGTGATAACGTAAGCTACCGAAATGTTTGCACTACACAACTAGCCCGGAGACTGTTTCACAAAGCGGCGTAGCGTAAGTTTTCACGTAACTGCCATAGCAACCCATACTGTAGAGATACGTTAGTATAAAAGATACGCAAAAAATACATCTACGCCGCTTTGTGAAACAGGGTCCCGGATTATCGGTCTTACGGCGACTGGTATTATATGGCTGCTAATGTGTCTTGTCGCCTATGACGAACACGGAGAGAAACAAAAAATTCGGCAGAGCCCAGATTGCTCGGCTAACTACACAATATGCACTTGTCCATGCACTTGTTATGTAATGCACATTTTTTTCTATGATTTTTCTTTTGTATATACTGTTGATGTAGTTTATAATTGGATCATGTTCCGTTGACTACAGTGTGTACTGAATAAAAACAAATCATATCCCATTCGTTGCCTGCAGTCGTGATGGAGTGGCGTAGAAGAGAACAGCAAAGATGGTGTAAAGATCAAATTATTCTAGGTGATAATGTAGATCTCTTTCCGACCGATGGGTCAAGATGTATTGATTGTCATTCCGAATAATGAACTGGGTTTTAAGGCAGTAGTGTCATTTTAATTTTAGGTTGTTAGCTGACCCTAACTCCGTGAAAAACTACAACGTTTTAGCGCTTACACACTTCAAAACATCAACACAACCATTAACCTTCGTCTATTGAAGAGCTGCCCGTTAAAATGAATAAAATCCCAATATTGCAAGGCAAGGAAAACAGTCTACGATATAACAGGATTAGGATACGTCAGTTTAAATTTGTTACGGGCTTAAACAACACTAAATTCAATGAGATTAGATTTTACTTTATATTATTCCAGGAGATTTAATCGCTTTTTGGTCCAACATGGTCAATGACTAACGGCTTGTTTTGGGCATTTAGAGAACATATTAATACAAAGAAATGAAAAGTATAAATGATATTAATTTTCTGCGATCTGTATACAAAAATACGTCTTGGTGTTTGTCAGGATGAGCTTCTCAAAGGTTTATCATGAAGTTTTCAAACAATTAGTAAGATCTGAGATACAGACGAACTCTGACAACATATTGGATAACGCTACCTTGTTCTCAAAAGAGTTAAATTTACACGTTGCTTTTGAATTGTTTAAACTATGTGTTAATTATCTATTTCTCATATCCGTCTTACGGCATAAGGATAATATCTTTGGTAATACACATCGAGTTAACACAAATTGTATATAATTTCTTATCTTAAATTTTAGATTCAAAATAAACTTGGAGAAACAAATTAGTGCCTTTTTATTAACTTGATTGTCACTGTTTCAAATATTTACAGGCGTTTTCAGTTAGGACGAAAGTTCAATAATATACTTTAAAGTGGCATGAGCTGCCAAAATGTTGATATTTTGATGTTAAAACAGAATCTTGAAATTATTGGATATTTTTCTCAAGACGTAATATTCAGAAGCTTTTTAGTGCTTCTAGTCTCGAAAATGTACGATAAAGTATTGTTTTGAACTAACTTTGGCTTAGAATGAACGAATGGTCGTCCCGGTTATTTAAATTTTGCTACTTTTCGAACACGTTTTCGGTTCGTACAGGCCACATACTGTATGAATTTTCCTCATTCCAACGCCAATCATTTAGTTATTCGACGGCCTTCAAAGCCTCTTACTGTCGTGACGATCAGAAATTATGAAAAAAGTGTGATTTTTGGCAGCTCGTGGCACTTTAACATTGGTATCAGACGAAGTATTTAGGATAGCTTTATTGCATCGCGAGTCAGCCTCTAGACTTTTATTGGGCGCGGCGTAAAACATCAATCAATCATTCTAGACTTCGCGTTATTTGGAGTCTGTACGATATGAAAGGTGTATAGTCTGAAATTTAACCTAGATCTAGATTGTCCGTGAACTATTTGTACATATCTTTAGCATATACTTTACCTGAAATTAAAAAGACTATCATTCTAAGTTTCTTTTTGTATTCTGTTGAGAAGAGCAGACAATACAACCTTATCCATTGGGCTTTTGAGGAACAGTAAATATCTGTACTCAGTAGGTTAATTGTTTGTAACCATTCGTAATGGAGTTTGATCGGATACAGGGGCTGCCAGGGGATTTGATACTTTACCGATCTCAAAGACGTCTGAGTGAGTTTGAATGTTAGCTGATGTTGATGGAAAATAGACGGATTATAAAACAACAATTGAACGAATGACTGTCTGTGTGTCTATTTTAATTCTCCTTACTGACGGCTTACAGCATATGTCTGTTTCATATTAGAATAGGTATTGAAATTCTTTGTTTGATGTCAGAAATAAAGTCCCAGACATATTTGGCTTTTGATTAAAGTATAAAAAAACATTTGAAATCATCTAAGCTGCATTTGGAAACATCAACTGGTTGGCATCTGAAGCATTCTTAATTCTTCTTGAAACATCTGAGACACGTGTGTTCAAGATGGTTTAGATGTTCTTTAAGAATTTATTGAAATTATTCTACTGAAAAACAGAGCCCATATAAATATAGCAATACTTTGCTGAGTTCATCGGGTCTGTTAAACAACAGACGTCATTAAGTCCAACCTGGTAGGAAGCCATACTTAGTTTGTGGGTAAAGGGGCTTGGTGAAGCTTTAGAGAGGATGGTTTTAAAGTCTTTTTGTTCTTCTTGTCCTCTTGCCGTTAAGGTCACGAACTGAGTTGAGGTATGGTGTTTTCATGGCTGTTTTTAACACAAGTATCCCGTGATAACGTAAGCTACCGAAATGTTTGCACTACACAACTAGCCCGGAGCCTGTTTCACAAAGCGGCGTAGCGTAAGTTTTCACGTAACTGCCATAGCAACCCATACTGTAGAGATACGTTAGTATTTAAGTTACGCAAAAAATACATCTACGCCGCTTTGTGAAACAGGGTCCCGGATTATCGGTCTTACAGCGACTGGTATTATATGGCTGCTAATGTGTCTTGTCGCCTATGATGAACACGGAGAGAAACAAAAAATTCGGCAGAGCCCAGATTTCTCGGCTAACTACACAACACGCATTTGTCCATGCACTTGTTATGTAATGCATATTTTTTCTTTTGTATATACTGTTGATGTAGTTTATAATTGGATCATGTTACGTTGGTCAACCACTCAAGACTGAATAAAAAAATATATATCATATCCCATTCGTTACCTGCAGTCGTGATGAATAGAGTGGAGTAGAAGACAACAGCAAAGATGGTGTAAAAATCATATTATTCTAGGTGACAATGTAGATCTCTTTCCGACCGATGGCTCAAGATGTATTGATTGTCATTCCGAATAATGAACTGGGTTTTAAGGCAGTAGCATCAGTTTTATTTTAGGTTGTTACCTGACCCTAACTCGGTGAAAAACTACAACGTTTTAGCGCTTACACACTTCAAAACATCAACACAACCATTAACATTCGTCTATTGAAGAGCTACCCGTTAAAATGAATAAAATCCCAATATTACAAGGCAAGGAAAACAGTCTACGATGTAACAAGATTAAGATATGTCAGTTTAAATTTGTTACGGGCTTAAACAACACTAAATTCAATGAGATTAGATTTCACTTTATATTATACCACGAGATTTAATTGCTTTTTGGTCCAACATGGTCAATGACAAACGGCTTGTTTTGAGCAATTAGAGAACATATTAATTAAAAGAAATGAAAAATATAAATGATATTAATTTTCTGCGATCTGTATACAAAAGGTTTATCATGAAGTTTTCAAACAATTAGTAAGATCTGAGATACAGACAGACCATCTTCGCAAGTCAAGTTAAAATCTTCATGTCCCCATTCCGTGTTTTACCTTGGCGGACTACTCTAATCCAACCCGTAAATCGAACAGCGCCCACTGGTGGGAATGTAATAGTTGTCTTTCCTAGACGTACAGAGTCTTGGCCAATCAGCACTCGTTAAACAAAAGTTCAAGGTGTACACAGCCGCCATTGCGTTAATTTCAGTGTAAGTGCCAGAGGATTTGGTTAGCTGCGAGCAGTTTTACTCGCATCCAATCAAAATGAGCTGTTCGATTTCCTGGTTTGAGTGGAGAAGTCCGCCAAGGTAAAACACGGAATGGGTGACATGAATATTTTAACTTGACTAGAGAAGACAGACGGACTTTGACAGCATATTGGATAACGCTACCTTGTTCTCAAAAGAGTTAAATTTACACGTTGCTTTTGAATTGTTCCAACTATGTGTTAATTATCTATTTCTCATATCCGTCTTACGGCATAAGGATAATATCTTTGGTAATACACATCGAATTAACACAAATTGTAAATAATTTCTTATCTTAAATTTTAGATTCAAAATAAAATTGGAGAAACAAATTTCTGCCTTTTTATTAACCTGATTATCACTGTTTAAAATATTTAAGGACCTTTTCAGTTAGGACAAAAGTTCAATAATATACTTTAACATTCGTATCAGACGAAGTATTTAGGATAGCTTTCCTGCACCGCGAGTCAGCCTCCATAAATCAATCAATCATTCTAGACTTCGTGTTATTTGGATATGAAAGGTATATAGTCTGAAATTAGACCTAGATCTAAATGTTTTTGTCTGTGAATTATTTGTATATGTCTTTAGCATATACTTTACCTGAAATTAAAGGAGCAGACAATACAACCTTATCCATTGGGCTTTTGAGGAACAGTAAATATCTGTACTCAATAGGTTAATTGTTTGTAACAATTCGTAATGGAGTCTGATTGGATACAGGGGCTGCCAGGGGATTTGATTAAGGGTTTAATACCGCCGTCGCGGTGTTTGTTGCGTAACCCGATACCGCTGAACGTTGGTTCGTACCAAATCAAACCACGAGAATGCGCAGCATTCGAGGGGTATGACGAGGTGCGAACCAACGTTCAGCGGTATCGGGTTACGCAATAAACACCAATACGAAGGTATTAAAGTCGATTCTACCCCGATATTTGAAAAAAATGAGGAAAAAGTGACCTGTTGAGGATTGCCGTTCTTTTTCCCTCCCTCGGGACAGAGTGGGAACTTTTAACCAATCAACGATAAGCTTTGGTCACGTGCGACGGTTGACCCAGATATTTTGAAGCAGAATGACATAATGTCACTATGGCTACGGCCTTTCAGGCTGGGTTGCTGGTGACGCTATCGTGGGAAATGTTGTGAAATCAACCCTTTGATACGACTTTATACGTTCATGACAGCCCAGTTTTCAATACAAAAGGACAGAATATAACCACACTCACAACATTATCAGGTTAAATCCTTTATTTTGTATGACAAGCAAAAGATCACTTCTTCCGGGGGAGGTAAACCTACCGGCCGGTATGTTGCACTACACACTAGATGTTGTTTGAAAAGTCATCTCTACTTAACTTGTATATTTGCACACGGCACGCACATACAGGAGGGGTAAACTACTTTACCAATCTCAAAGACGTCTGAGTGAGTTTGTTTGTTAGCTGGTGTAGATGGAAAACAGACGGATTATAAAACAACAATTGAACGAATGACTGTCTGTGTGTCTATTTTAATTCTCCTACTAACGGATTTCAGTGACCCTTTTTATCATAGGTATAAATCAGGGATTGTACACACAGTTTATTACTTTATAACTATACACAAAGACAAAAGTTAAGCACCCCCCTGGAAAGTTGGATCCGAAGTCTGTCTCACTGGAGGGGTGAGACGCAGGCTGGAAGCTAATGGAGGCAATACGCGCTATTGACCTTCTGCTCTAGGGGTGTGTTCCCAAAGTGACATTTTTACTTCACTATGTTCACCCTGTTAAGCCAGATGGAAGTTTCATACTTACAAGCATCTTATTTTGTTAAAATACACTTTTGATTTGGCTAACGATATCCTGAATAAATTGTATATAGCTTATTGTCATTAATGGTGATTTATGATCACAATCGTTTCGGCAACATAAGTTTGCCAACAATCTCCCTACAACAATGATTTTATCGGTCGGTGTAGACTTTCATTTTGTGTATATATTGTTATAGGCTGGTGGATTGTAACTTTGATCCTTCCGAAAACTCCGAAATAATAAGAAAAATCGTACATTTCGAAAACAAGTTGAACTGAACAATCTCACCTTAATCACAATGTATACCTTACTTGCTATCTGACCAATCCTTTAACGATCTTTTAATGTACCTACAGATGCATTTAGGGTTGAGCAAGACGGAGATGGTCTTGCACTAGGGTTTATCAAAAACATCGTAGGCTATACAACCGACTTGATTTAGTTGAACATTTTTCATTCTTTGAGTTTTCCGGCATGTTTGACGTTAACCAAAAAGTTTCAGAAACAAACAACACAATTTTGGGGACACTCTCGTTTTGTGTTGATTCTGTCTGTCAAAACGTTTCCCACGGTTGAGAGAAGATTGACCTGCCCACAAACTCTTAGATCGCTCTTTAACTACTTTTGCATTATTTTTTATGAAAACATAAACCAAAGTATCGCTACGCTATCACGCTCACTGGCGGAGGGATAAAGAAAATTTGTACATAATAACATTGGCAGTAAGTTGGTGACGTCGTGAAATCGCTGCTATTCTCATTATGACATATACACTGTAACTTCGTGTCACACTCTTTCTCTTTACGTACCCTCAAAAGTACGTTGTTCAGCTGCGCTCTACAACGGCTCCAAAAATATATGACGATAGTCATTGTACATGTATTTTGATTTATGTCATCATACCGAAGCACACCCATAACTTTGATCTCCCTCCACCTATACTGTTCTCATTACACATTTCAAATTGTTATCAGTTTGAAATACGAAAGAGTAGGGGAAGGTGGGGAACTGTGTATTGATTCCATCATACGTATGAAGGTTAGCCAATGGGAATTCCATTGAAAATTTACTGTCATAATTGATTCACGTCAAACCCATGACCTTCTAATTTCCGCTTGGGGAAGACGTTAATAAAGTCAGCTGCGGCTGAAGTGGGTTATTACAGGTCAAACACGTTTAGGGAAGACGATTTCAGGTTGAAAAGACGGTGAAAAAGACGGTCAATTGCCTGTGAATAGGCATATTTACATATAAAATAAAGTTATTCACCAACGGAGAAAACTAAATTCCGCAGATGTTGAAGTATAGGCCTATGTATATTGTTTTCAAAATAAGTTGCTGTGTTGAATAAGACATGAAGCATGAATAGCCGAGAAATCTGGGCTCTGCCGAATTTTTTTCTCTCCGTGTTCGTCATAAGGCGACAAAACACATTAGCAGCCATATAATACCAGTCGCCGTAAGACCGATAAACCGGGCTAGAAGCATGAAATACAAATGGATTCTAGATCGGGGTTGTTTCATTTTACCTACCACAAAAACGTTATAGATATGACAAAGCAAAATACAATGGAGCCCGGTTGGATAAGATTGCCGGCAGCTGATGGTGCTGTGAGACACGGGTTCGATGTTTTTTCTCAATAGTTTCCATCAATTAAAGATGCATCATACCTGGTGTAATCTAATTAAAAGACAGATGACAACGCTATAATCTTTTTTTCTGTCGAAAAATATTTAAATTGACAAGTCAAATGCCAATACGTATTTGGACTTGATGAATACTGAACTGCACAAAACCATTTCGCCGTTTGTTTGCATAATGCTGACGCCAATACCTTAGATGATGCTCTTCATGTTAAAGTGGCAAAAAAATTCAATCAATCGATGAATCAACCAATAAGTAATTTGCCAATTACTTTCAAACGACGTAATTTAGCGACTTCACAATTGCGGCCCTTAGTGGTAGATCGGACAAAGCTTCCGTCTGTTTTTAACTCAACATGCTCAGCATTTGTAAACAATATTTTAGAAAAGAAACCCGATATTGTGATAGTTTATGTCTGAAATAATTAAGTAACGCGAAAAAATCTTGCATGAAACGGGGGCCCGTCGGAATATAGCTTAAGTCTAATTGGAAGCTGGGCGTGTCCGGTCTAAGATTGGTGTCACAACGTGATGTTATTGTTGCGCAAAAACTGGCAAATGATCTATTACTTCGATATATTTATTGATTCCCGTGCAAAGCAGTAAGGTTATTTAAAGAAAAACAAGTACACGATTAGTCCCTTTAAACGTTTTGTGGCTCCGTTAAGCTATTCCAGTCGTCTTTAGAGCTTTAACCGTCCTTGCATGTATTTATTTCGGAATCATACAGTGAATAGTTAAAGATATGGGATGGAATGCAGAATTGTCCGATTTTGTACAGGATGAAATTGTGTTCTGTGACTCCCACCTCTACCCACTAGGCCATCGTGTCCCTGTGCGAAAGGGACAAGTAATTTATAAATAAAAAGCTTCTTCAAGCTGTAACAAATGTTAGTTCACCAGATGCATAACGAGAGGATTTGTAATATGAGAATACTTCCGTTTGGCGAGGATATCGTTACTGACGCTATTGACCAATGAAATATATGCGTGGAAGGGAGATCACGTGACGTTTTAGTTGTAGCGAGCGCCGCCATTATTATGAGATGGCAATACTTATCTGACGCTACAGAGGAAGCGAAAGAACGACGTCACTAGTCCTGACCCAACGACTACGTTATTTACGTCATAACTCGATGACAAATCACTCTTGTGGGGTCAATTTTGACCGTTGATTCGTGATGTCATAAATTTGTAGATAAACGTTATTTAAGAAATAAAGGACGAGCTGGTGAGCTGTGTGTTGCTGAATAAAGGGTCAGTTGCGGAAAATACCACTATTTGAGGGCGAGGGGCGAAGCCCCGAGTCTTCAAATAATAGTGCTATTTCCGCCACTGACCCTTTATTCAGCAACACACAGCTCAACAGGAAGTCCTTTATTTCTATTCTAATGCATATAATATGTAAATTAATTCAATTTCAGTATCCAAACGTAAGAATTTAAATCAGAAAACCAGCCTTTCCAACCTGCATAGGAACATTTAGACTCTCCCTCGGGTAACCAGAGCCAATCAGAAATGTTTTGGACCAACCCATATGTAGAACGTATAGCGGGTGAAATCAGTGCTGTCAGCTCAAACGCGATGAAGTCATTATTCCGGAATAATGTGACGGTATCGAACACTGCTCTCTCTCTCTCAAGTGACTTGTCAACGACGCAAGTAACCAAATGACGTCATACAGTTTAAATCCTATGACGTGTTAGAACACAGCGGTCACTCAGGGCGTTCTGTCCAAGATTATTCTACACCAACTCACCCCTAATTTATAGAACAACGTGGTTGAAACCAGCAGGAACCCTTTATTGCGTCAGATAATGGGCCCCTGGCTGCCCTTTCTCTGTAATGTTAAACGAGTTGGAGGTGTATTAGAATTGTGTTTCGAGAGAGACAGTATCCCTTAGCTATGACTGTGATTTTAGCTCGCCAGATCCAATCTTCCCAATGTGACGTGACCATTCCACTCATATAGTTCATTGCTATTAACCAATCCAAGAAACGATTGAAACCCAATTATGATTATCTATGTTAGGATGCTCTCTTAAATTTTGACAGGATGCATGATGTGCCCTATGGAAAAAAGCTATCACGGTATTTAGAACTGATCTGTGTCTGTAATTTAACACTTCCAATACGTCTACATAATTTAAAAGGCCCGATTCCCATTACCCTATGCAGTGATACATAAAAACAGACCGGGACAAGAATGCTACATTCGTCTCTTGATGGTTAAAACCAATGAATTGTATGCGTGGAATGGAGGTCACGTGGTATTTGATATGCATCGAATGCCGCCATTACTAGGAGATGATGCATATATTCCACGCATATAGTTCATTGGTTAAAACATCTAAGAATGATCGATATATTTTATATTATACCAGTCGTATGTTCAAACCACAAACGTTTGTTTGTTGGAAAGCCACTGTGCTGTTAACAAGATGCAATTTGAGCTCGGTGGTCCCAAAGTTTTCTAATTGTGCATATATGCGTTTGCATAAAATACACTGATTGTCAACAGCTGGCGTGAGTTACAATAACCGTAAATTTGCATTTAAACCAAGGGAACGCACCATGTTCGCAACCGGTCCGTATTGTAGCTTTCAACGTCTGAGCATAAGTAATATAATGTCTTTATCTCTGACCAACTGTTCGGTCATAAACGTTTGATTGTATTATGTCTTGGTTAATTAAACTATATGCCCTCGAAAAAAAGGGTATTAATCACACAACCAATAAAAAATGAGAGAACTATAAAATATGTTGGTGGTAAAAACACCGCTGTGTAACAATTGTTTTTAAAATAACTTTTTCCAAGATGCATATATATCTCATTCAAACAAAAAAAAACACGTACATTAGACTTAAACTTACATAATTTAAAGAACTATTTCAGTCAACATTTTTATTAGGGGTTTAAAAAGCAAATAATACTTCACCGCAAGACTATTAAAATAATTGAGACATTTTGGCCCAAACCAGTAGCTGATCGTATTCTCGTTATTTTAGGATTACACTTTCTTGAAAATATGCAAGAAATTCTTCTACCGATTTTTGCGTGACGCCTGAATGGTGATTGGCGTTGGAATGAGGAAAATCCATACAGTATGTGCCCTGTACGAACCAAAAACGTGTTCGAAAAGTAGCAAAATTTAAATAACCGGGACGACCATTCATTCATTCTAAGCCAAAGTTAGTTCAAAACAATACTTTATCGTACATTTTCGAGACTAGAAGCACTAAAAAACTTCTGAATTATACGTCTTGAGAAAAATAGCCGATAATTTCAACATTCTGTGTTTACGTCAAAATATCAACATTTTGGCAGCTCATGCCCCTTTAAGATTCATCAGTTGAGAGAGGCTTTGGTCGATTCTCATCACTCCGAAACCTACACGGGAGTATTATATAAATTACATCCGCTTGTGTATCATTCGTATTCATATCACGTCATTGTTAATGCACTAGGCTGGTTTACTGACACTGAGTTGAGGATTAAAGGGCCTAACTGCAGACAATTAGATAATCTCTGGTGGTCTGGAAGAAAGTACTCTTTCTGAGAAGTTAGTATTGCACGGTAACCAATTATTGTCTACGATATAAACACTGACACACTAACAGACGGCATCCGTTTGGATTGATTTGAATATTATAGGAAGGCAAAATCAAACCCCCCCAAAAAATAGAAATAAATCAAATCTCTTTTTCATTGATACTTGAATAATAGCGAAAATGGTTCCAAAATCTTGTGAAATTAAGGCTGATGCTTAAATATAAAAGAACAAACATGCATTTAAGTAAAAGCATAACCATATACTCAGCGGGATATTACAACGGACTGTGTGTCCGACGCGTTTGTTCAATTTCTTTTTCTAGGATGGATGTACACCAATGACCACTTACCAACAAAGGCAGTCAATTTTCCTCTGAAATGTCGGCTGAAATTTGCCATTCGCTATCGATTGGCCCTCTGACGACAATACCCTATAATGCCCAATGTAACGGTTGGAAAAATTTAATGGAACGTTGAACATTGAACGTTGTTCAAAAGTTATGAAACGAACGACCAACGGATTGGGGTCAAATTTTTACGTATAGTAAGAGTATTAACCTCTATTTTCTTATTTGGTTGTTTTTGTAAGTCGTTTCATGTAGGGGTCTACTGTTTACAATTAGCTCTGCTTTATTGAAGTCCGGAAACATTCTCGAGCCTTGAATATGTCTGGTTTATGTATTTATGAACACCAAAACGCCAGGTCTCTATTAATATGCAAATTTCTGCTAATGTAAGTTAGTCGGAGTGTTCTGGAATTTCTGAGAATTTAAAGACGCCTGTTTAGGAAATTGCTCGGAAATGAACTTATGTTTAAATGTCTGACTTTTAGAGTTGACCGATTCCTCTTGTGCGCGTGCATTTACTGGTGAGCTATACGTATGCTGATTGGCCGAACCGAGCTGTGGAGATGGCTATCGATTCAGTAAGTCTTTCTCTAATAACTCTTCCCAACTTTCTTTTGGCACAGAGATAAAATCGTAGGTATATGTTTTTTGGTTTTGTTGAAAATAAACATTCATTGCGCCCGTGCTGTATTTACTCATTTATTTTCGTCCCAGTTCACTTAAATCGGCGAGTTTTTAGTTTTAGTTATGTTAACTACAGATACTAACAAAATGGTTATGCAATAGAAGGCTTCATTTGCGGTGGCGGATTTAATAAGATTAGCTGATTATGGGATCAATATGGGACAGAAAGCAGTTTTTTTATATTACCACGTGTTTGATAGATCAGACATAAAAACAACAGATATCGGAAAGCAATCAGTCAAGATCCGCGGTTGAAAGCCTCCCACCGCGGTTGAAATTCAAAGTATTTCTAGATATCATGTGATTTATATTTATATCAATGTTATGACCCCGGTGGAAATGTTTCCCTTGTGATTTGACAGTTTACATGCGCTTTTCGACTTTCTCGGAAATATGGTTTACTTAAAGCTATGATTCTTATGATACGCACTTGATTCTCTCTAAACCAAGTTTTCACGTGTGCAAAATGCTGTTAAAGACAGAAAAACACTGGAAATGTCAAAATTCTACTCATAGCACTATAAATAGGATATTAAAAATAATTTGAAACTGAAAAATGACAGAAACAAAAAAAATCAGTCAAATGTGGTAAATAAAAGTGTACATGTATCTTCATAACAGCAACAATTTACCAAGGTCAAAAAGAAATATAAACAATATATATATTAATAAAAGAAAACTCACAGAAAACGAATAAGCCAATTTTCATTCTAGAGACTTCAATCTTGAACGCCTCAGACATGATTATGAAGTCAGTCTCTTAGATCTAGGATGCATGGAATAATGCACGAATCTGGTATATTAATTTATATTAATGAGCTAATTTTAACTAATATGAACAATACCAAAAACATCCCGCATTGGGCCTCCCTGTCTCAATGTTTTTTTTAGTTTTAGGTGTAGTTGTTAGGTCATTGATTTGATTTCTTAGCAGTATTGATGTGGCGGGTAAAGCTGTCATCACCTCGGATTTTCTATTAAAGTTTCCTGAAGATTTACGGACGGTAATGTCGTTGATAAATTGGTTGTATACATTTATTACATCTTGTAAGGAGTTTGTGTGCATCAGTGGATTCTCAATTATAAAGTTTCTTGTACGCAATATGTGAACGTGGTGTCAAGTAATGGAAGTGCCATTGAGGAGTCCCAAATATGATGTTCGAGAATTGATGGAAAGCGATGATGGGTCAATATTTTTATTATACTTTTAAACCTGTGAAGCTGTAATTTGTAAAATACTACCGTTTGTAATGCTTACATGTAAATCTACAAAGACAACAACCGTAACATCCATAATGATATCAAAATAAATAAACTCTATTTCATCTGAATGGCAAATGCGTTTTATACACATAAAACATATATAAAGGCTGTCCTTCGTTGCGGGACACTGTTGAAGCACACATATAATACTTAGAAAAGGGGACCGTGTGAGACACTAGACCGTCGGACAGAAAGAAAAACGAAGAACAGCAAGCGTTAAAGGGGCATAAGCTGCCAAAATGGAATGGTCGTCCCGGTTCTTTAAATTTTGTTTACTTTGTATACATGTTTACTGAGGACACCAAATAAATAGTCAAATCTTATTTATTTTACAGTTTTTCTTATGTCAAAGTTTAATTCTCCTAGTATCCAAAATATCTTTGAAAAATGTCTGTCTCTTGGGTAGGTAAATAGTGATTCATTAACTTGAACCTAGATTTAGGGTAGTAATTACCGTCATTGTTTGAATTATTTAACCGCGTGTCAAAGCCAACTAGATAAGCCGCGACTGCCAAATACTTTGGGAACTCACTCCGTAATGGACAACAGGAATTAAGCCGTTCTAACTTAATTGGAGCTATTTACTCCAGATGAAAAAGACGGCTCAAATTCAGAAACTCAATTGACTCTTTCCGTTTGTCCAATACATGTCCAATAGGCTTATTATGCCAACTACTGTCAACGAAGAAAAGAAAACACAATTCTCTTGTCATCTTAAGAAGCGTAAAAAATACAGAGAACTAGAAAACCATTGTTAGTTTACATCTAGACAGAATTTAAATACGTTTCACATGATGTCAGTATGTCTATAGAACCTAGTCTGCGAGAAAATGCAATTGATGAAAAGCGTATACAAATTGGAATAACGGAAAGAAATATCCGGCATGGTAGTTGGGCAATTCAACCGTTTTCTTTTTAACTTGATATACATGTACACGCACTGGTATCTCTTTTCTGTATTTTGATTCTATGGAAGGCCAGAATGGAAGAAAAGATTACTAAATTTTATCATTATATTAAAAACGTACATTGTTGATATTATATTTATGAACACTAAAACACACGGGCACAGGGTAAATCTTCTTTGATCCGATCTTGACAATTCTTTCAGAGTATATACCTTATGGGCAGACGGTGTTTCACGTACCATTTCTGACATCACCTGTTGCATAACATGGCAGCCCTATTGGTTTATGTAATATTCTCTTTTGGCTCCAGAACTTCTTTTTGTCTCTTTTCAAGAGTTTTTTTTTATCACAAATGTGTACCTGTTGTTATATTAATATATATCAATGCTTTTTTTAGTTTACTAAAACCCATGTTTTATTTGGTCTGAGTGGGAATCGAACCTGTGCGGCATCAATAGAGTGAGTGAGTGAGTGATTGGGGTTTTACGTCCTGCTCAACAGTATTTCGGTTATATGAAGACGTTGTCTCCTTGTGACAGGGCGGATTTCCACCGCTCTTTCAGGTGCTGTCTCACCGAGACGACTTGCCGAAGACAACCAGCAAGCCCCCTCACCCAGTCACAGTATACTGACACCGGGCCAACCAGTCGCTGCTCTAACTCCTATTGCTGAGCGCCAAGCGAAGCAGGGCATCAATAGAAGGTCTGTGTGAGACTGAGGGATAATCACTCTAACCTACTGGACCACCGAGGCCCCCTGGTGGCAAGGGAGGATTGTAGGATTGATTGATTGTTTGATTATTTCACTTATATGGCGGCGTTGCAAGTTTCATTGTGGGAGGAAACCGGGCTCTATGCCCGGAGGAAACCCACGACCTTCCGTTGGTAACTGGCAACCATCCCACATAGGTCGTTCAATCGAAAACCCAGGCAGAACATTTTCAAATTTTTTTGGACTGAGTGGGATTCGAACCCGCGACCCAAGGCTGTTTGGATTGAGCGTCTACTACTCTACCTACTGGACCACCGAGGCCCCCTGGTGGCAAGGGAGGATTGTAGGAAGTTGGTGATCGAACAGAAGTCTACAGAATAGTGGAGGTTAACAGAAGAATAGTGGGTGTGATGGTGGTTAAACAGAAGAATAGTGAGTGTGATGGTGGTTAAACAGAAGAATAGTGGGTGTGATGGTGGTTGAATAGAAGAATAGTGGGTGTGATGGTGGCTGAACAGAAGAATAGTGGGTGTGGTGGTGGTTAAACAGAAGAATAGTGGGTGTGATGGTGATTAAACAGAAGAATAGTGGGTGTGATGGTGGTTAAACAGAAGAATAGTGGGTGTGATGGTGGTTGAATAGAAGAATAGTGGGTGTGATGGTGGTTGAACAGAAGAATAGTGGGTGATGATGGCTGTTAAACAGAAGAATAGTGGGTGTGATGGTGGTTAAACAGAAGAATAGTGGGTGTGATGGTGGTTGAACAGAAGAATAGTGGGTGTGATGGTGGTTAAACAGAAGAATAGTGGGTGATGATGGCAGTTAAACAGAAGAATAGTGGGTGTGATGGTGGTTAAACAGAAGAATAGTGGGTGTGATGGTGGTTGAACAGAAGAATAGTGGGTGTGATGGTGGTTAAACAGAAGAATAGTGGGGTGTTGGTGGTTACAAGGGAAGATAGTGGGGTGGTGGTGGTTACAAGAGAAGATAGTGGGGGTGTTGGTGGTTACAAGGGAAGATAGTGGGGTGTTGGTGGTTACAAGGGAAGACAATGGGGTGTTGGTGGTTACAAAGGAAGATAATGGGGTGTTGGTGGTTACAAGGGAAGATAGTGGGGTGTTGGTGGTTAAAAGGGAAGATAGTGGGGTGTTGGTGGTTACAAAGGAAGATAGTGGGGTGTTGGTGGTTACAAGGGAAGATAATGGTGTGTTGGTGGTTACAAGGGAAGATAGTGGGGGTGTTGGTGGTTACAAGGGAAGATAGTGGGGTGTTGGTGGTTATAAAGGAAGATAGTGGGGTGTTGGTGGTTACAAGGGAAGATAGTGGGGGTGTTGGTGGTTACAAGGGAAGATAGTGGGGTGTTGGTGGTTACAAGGGAAGATAGTGGGGTGTTGGTGGTTACAAAGGAAGATAGTGGGGTGTTGGTGATTACAAGGGAAGACAATGGGGCGTTGGTGGTTACAAAGGAAGATAATGGGGTGTTGGTGACAGCCTCTCAGTTTGGGGTATGATAACATTGGACTGTTAAATTCAAATATATATGGAGGTTTCTCAGCCTCTCAGTTTGGGGTATGACATCATTGGACTGTTAGATTCAAATGTATATGGAGGTTTGTCAGCCTCTCAATTTGGGGTATGACAACATTGGACTGTTAGATTCAAATGTATATAAAGGTTTGTCAGCCTCTCAGTTTGGGGTATGACAACATTGGACTGTTACATTCAAATGTATATAGAGGTGTATCAGCCTCTCAGTTTGGGGTATGACAACATTGGACTGTTAGATTCAAATGTATATAGAGGTTTGTCAGCCTCTCAGTTTGGGGTATGACAACATTGGACTGTTACATTCAAATGTATATAAAGGTTTGTCAGCCTCTCAGTTTGGGGTATGACATCATTGGACTGTTAGATTCAAATGTATATGGAGGTTTGCCAGCCTCTCAGTTTGGGGTATGACAACATTGGACTGTTACATTCAAATGTATATAAAGGTTTGTCAGCCTCTCAGTTTGGGGTATGACAACATTGGACTGTTAGATTCAAATGTATATGGAGGTTTGTCAGCCTCTCAGTTTGGGGTATGACAACATTGGACTGTTAGATTCAAATGTATATGGAGGTTTGTCAGCCTCTCAGTTTGGGGTATGACAACATTGGACTGTTAGATTCAAATGTATATAGAGGTTTGTCAGCCTCTCAGTTTGGGGTATGACATCATTGGACTGTTAGATTCAAATGTATATAGAGGTTTGTCAGCCTCTCAGTTTGGGGTATGACAACATTGGACTGTTAGATTCAAATGTATATAGAGGTTTGTCAGCCTCTCAGTTTGGGGTATGACAACATTGGACTGTTAGATTCAAATGTATATAGAGGTTTGTCAGCCTCTCAGTTTGGGGTATGACAACATTGGACTGTATCTATGTACACTAAGGTTTACCCCCACTCTCAGTCTCGGTTTAATGTCTGGCGTTGACAGATTTACTAGTACTGTTGTTGTTGGATTGAGTCATAACGATCAGGGCTGATGAATTTCAGTTTCTGGTACAACGGTTGACAGGATATAGCCTACCGGTACGTATATAATATTAAAATATGTGTCCATAATCATCTCCTCTCACAACCTTCACTAGTTGTGTAAATGGAAATAGCTTACCAATAAGTAGGCTATACGTAACCTCACTCAGTTTCGGGTATGGTGTGAGTTTGAATGGACACTCTTGACGTCTTGTGTCACTGTCAGTGTCACTCAGTGTCACTGTCAGACTCTTTCCAGCTAGTTTTATCAAGTTTCAACTTTAAGTTCAATCAAAATAGACTTAAATAAGAGGATGATGGAAAATACCTGACGTGAATGGCTCAACATATCGTTATGAAGTATGACATAAAAATATGTTTAAAAGTCAATGGATTGGATGACAGAAATAGTGTGAAGGATGTGTCAACTCTGTTTCGAGGATGGCGGTGTTTTAAGACATGCGCGGTAGACTTTTGAGATCCAGGAGACTGTCTCAAACGGACTTGCGCAGTAGATCTCTCAGTTTCGGGTATGACATAAAGGGTTGTCCGTTCACATAGTACGGTTCCCATTACCCTATGCAGTGATACATAAAACAGACTGGGACAAGAATGCTACATTCGTCTCTTGATGGTTAAAACATCTAAGAATGATTGATATATTTTATATTATACCAGTCGTATGTTCAAATCACAAACGTTTGTTTGTTGGAAAGCAACCGTGCTGTTAACAAGATACAATTTGAGCTCGGTGGTCCCAATGTTTTCTAATTGTGCATCTATGCGTTTGCATAAATTACACTGATGGTTAACAGTTTATTTAAACCATGGGGGCTCACCCTATTCGCAACCGGTCTGTTTTGTAGCCGTCAGCGTCTGAGCATCAGTAATAAAACATCTTTATCTCTGACCAACTGTTCGATCATAAACGTTTGATTGTATTATGTCTTGGTTAATTAAACTATATGCCCTCGAAAAAGGGTATCAATCACACAACCAACAAAAAATGAGAGAACTATAAAATATGTTGGTGGTAAAAACACCGCTGTGTAACAATTGTTTCTTAAAGAACTTTTTCCAAGATACATGTATATCCCATTCAAACAAAAAAAAACACGTACATTAGACTTAAACTTACATAATTGAAAGAACTATTTCCGTCAACATTTTTATTAGGGGTTTTAAAAGCAAATAATACTTCACCGCAAGACTATAAAAATAATTGAGACATTTTGGCCCAAACCAGTGGCTGATCGTATTCTCGTTAATTTGGGATTACACTTTCTTGAAAATATGCTAGAAATTCTTCTACCGATTTTTGGGTGACGCCCGAAACGGGAATCGAACCCTCGTCCCAGAGTATGGCACCTATCGCCAGCACTAAATGTCGGCTGCCTTATTCATTCAGCAAACCGGCTTCAATGGTTATCTAGCTGAAGTGTCGGTCACATCTTAGGATTCATCAGTTGAGAGAAGCTTTGGTCGATTTTCATCACTCCGAAGCCTACATGGGAGTATTATATAAATTACATCCGCTTGTGTATCGTTAGCATTCATACCACGCCATTGTTAATGCACTAGGCTGGTTTACTGACACTGAGTTGAGGATTAAAGGGCCTAACTGCAGACAATTAGATAATCTTTGGTGGTCTGGAAGAAAGTACTCTTTCTGAGAAGTTAGTATTGCATGGTACCCGATCATTGTCTACAACGTAACACTGACACACTAACAGACGGCATTGATTTGGATTGATTTGAATATTATATAAAGGCAAAATCAAACCCAAAACAAAATTAGAAAACAAACCACAAATGTAAAATAAATCAAATCTCTTTTTCATTGATGCTTGAATAATTGCGAAAATGGTCCTAAACTCTTGTGAAATTACGGCTGATGCTTAAAGGCACACTTGCCGCGGAAATCCAGAAGACTGTTTACATTAAAACAGTGGACGGTTTTCTGTATTTTTCACAGACAGAAAAAGTTAGGAACTTTCTATTTTTATCAGAAATTCTAAGTTTTGACATCATGTAGTATTTTTAATTTGAAATTGAAAAACAGATTTTTCAGGTACCCGTAATGTAAACAAACTTTGCAACCTGAGCGTGTGCAAAATTGCCGTAATGGTTTGAGTCGTTTGGGCGATCTAACGACACAGTATAATTTTACGAACTTTATCTAAGAAATACATACTAACGATCGAGTAAGAGGGACTATAAACCCCTGCCGAGTGCAAACCACAGACAAAAACGCTTGAATGAGGGTAATCCAACACTTAAGTTAACCAACACTGATCGGTGTTGTTGTTGTAATCGAGCTTCGATTCTTTGTTTGTTTTTCACCCTCATTTATACATTCTAAACCTAATTGGACTTGCTTTATGTGTGCTATGTTTAATTTTAGTGGTTTTAGTTGTAGTAAGCTCGTGCAAATGGGTTTTCTTAACAAATGTCAAACAGGCTACGTCGGCAAGTGTGCTTTTAAATATAAAAGAACATACATTTAAGTAAAAGCATAATCATATACTCAGCGGGATATTACAACGGACTGTGTTTCCGACGCGTTTGTTCAATTTATTTTTCTAGGATGGATGTACACCAATGACCACTTACCAACAAAGGCAGTCAATTCTCCTCTGAAATGTCGGCTGAAATTTGCAATTCACTCTCGACAGGCCATCTGACGACAACACACTATAATGCCCAATGTAACGGGTGGAAACATTTAATGAAACATTGAACGTACCCGCCGGATTGGGGTCAAATTGTTACGTATAGTAAGATTATTAACCTCTTTTTTCTTATTTGGTTGTTTTTGTAAGTCGTATCTCTTCACTATGGTGACTATTGGCAACTAGGCTTCATTTGCGATGCAACGGCTTTGTGAAACAAGCCCCTGGTCTCTATAAGTATGCAACTTTGTGCTAATGTATGTTAGTCGGAGTGTTCTGGAATTTCTGAGAAATTAAAGACGCCTGTTTTGGAAATTACTCGGTAATTAACCTATGTTTAAATGGCTGACTTTTAGAGTTGACCGATTCCTCTTGTGCGCGTGCATTTACTGGTGAGCTATACGTATGCTGATTGGCCGAACGGAGCTGTGGAGATGGCTGCCGATTCAGTAAGTCTTTCTCTAATAACTCCTCCCAACTTTCTTTTGCCTCAGAGATAAAATCGTAGGTATTGGGTTTTGGGTTTGTTGAAAATGAACACTCATTGCGCCCGTGCTGTATTTACTCATTTATTTTCGTCCCAGTTCACTTAAATCGGCGAGTTTTTAGTTTTAGTTATGTTAACTACAGATACTAACAAAATGGTTATGCAATAGAAGGCTTCATTTGCGGTGGCGGAAAAAATAAGATTAGCTGATTATAGAATCAATATCGGACAGAAAGCAGTTTATTTATATTACCACGTTTTTGACAGAGCAGACATAAAAACAACAGATATCGGAAAGCAATCAGTCAAGATCCGCGGTTGAAAGCCTCCCACCGCGGTTGAAATTCAAAGTATTTCTAGATATCATGTGATTTATATTTATATCAATGTTATGACTCCGGTGAAAATGTTTCCACCGCGATGGAAACCTTTTTACCCTTGGTGGAAATGTTTCCCTTGTGATTTGACAGTTTACATACGCTTTTCCATTTTCTCGGAAAATAGGTATGATTCTTCTGATACACACTTGATTTTCTCTACACCAAGTTTTCACGTGTGCAAAATGCTGTTAAAGATATAAAAACACTAGAAATGTCAAAATTCTACTCATATCACTACAAAAAAATACTTTGAAACTGAAAAATGACCGAAACAAAAAATCAGTCAAATGTGGTAAAAAAAGTATGCATGTATCTTCATAACAGCAACAATTTACCTAGGTCAAAAAGAAATATAAACAATATATATATAAATAACTATTTTTTAATGTATTCAAAACTGTGAAAAGTTTCTTTCAAAGAACAAGTTATCATATATTTTTAAGTTCAGGCATAAGCCTAGCGCACACGAGAGGCGCCGGCTGAGCTTCCAGCTACGCGTGGCCGGCAGCTCAGCCTGCACCTCTCGTGTGCGCTAGGCTTTACGTTCAACCTTGCCTGGTCGTTAGGCGCATTAGTTATCAGGTCTCTAGGTGTTCAACCAGTGAAAATAATCATCCACAAAGATTTTCAGGTAATCAGGCAACCTTCATTATACTATAGAACTATAACCGTATTTCGAGGAATGAACAAATACGTCAAGATTAACTCGGCAAGTAACAAGAAAAAGAGTTGTTTGTACCTAGTATGGCTTCCTTACTGATGGGGTTGGACGATGGTTAGTTTCACAAAGGTTTCTTAAATAGAGCCCACAGAGGAAACCAAGTGACCACACATCTCTAGGATTTCCTGTCCGTTTTTGTCATCCTAAGGATTCGGCAAATATAGAGGACATCCGGTCGTTTAGCTCCCATCAAATGGCAGCAGGTCACAGTTTCATTTTCCTTCGTTTCTCATTTGCGGTAATGTTAATGTCTGCTTTCACAGCACCTTCCCTAACTTTCGTTGAACCAAATCCTTCGGAGGGGACCTTAAACTGTCCTTTGGCAGTATTTTAAGCACAATTTTTTCATAGGCTGAAGGTAGAAATTTTTCACTACCATTACAAACAGCTGATAGGGGCACATACTCCTTTACCAAAAATACTGATGATGGACATTGAAGGTTTGGGTTATTTTTCAATGGGTTTGTGAATTCCCGGAATATAATTACAAACAGAAGATATGAAACTTGAACTCAACACAGACGAATGTAAGACCATTTCCATTCTGAAGATATGAAACTTGAACTCAACAAAGACGAATGTGAGACCATTTCCATTCTGAAGATATACAACTTGAACTCAACAAAGACGAACGTGAGACCATTTCTATTCTAAAGATATGAAACTTGAAATCAACAAAGACGAATGTGAGACCATTTCCATTCTAAACATATGAAACTTTAACTCAACAAAGACGAATGTGAGACCATTTCCATTCTGAAGATATGAAACTTGAAATCAACAAAGACGAATGTGAGACCATTTCCATTCTGAAGATATGAAACTTGAACGCAGGAAAGACGAATGTGAGACCATTTCCATTCTGAAGATATGAAACTTGAACTCAACAAAGAAGAATGTGAGACCATTTCCATTCTGAAGATATGAAACTTGAAATCAACACAGACGAATGTGTGACCATTTCCATTCTGAAGATATGAAACTTGAACTCAACAAAGAAGAATGTGAGACCATTTCCATTCTGAAGATATGAAACTTGAACTCAACAAAGAAGAATGTGAGACCATTTCCATTCTGAAGATATGAAACTTTAACTCAACAAAGACGAATGTGAGACCATTTCCATTCTGAAGATATGAAACTTGAAATCAACAAAGACGAACGTGAGACCATTTCCATTCTGAAGATAAGAAACTTGAACGCAGCAAAGACGAATGTGAGACCATTTCCATTCTGAAGATATGAAACTTGAAATCAACAAAGACGAATGTGAGACCATTTCCATTCTGAAGATATGAAACTTGAAATCAACAAAGACGAATGTGAGACCATTTCCATTCTGAAGATATGAAACTTGAACTCAACTAAGACGAATGTGAGACCATTTCCATTCTAAAGATATGAAACTTGAAATCAACAAAGACGAATGTGAGACCATTTCCATTCTAAACATATGAAACTTTAACTCAACAAAGACGAATGTGAGACCATTTCCATTCTGAAGATATGAAACTTGAAATCAACAAAGACGAATGTGAGACCATTTCCATTCTGAAGATATGAAACTTGAACGCAGGAAAGACGAATGTGAGACCATTTCCATTCTGAAGATATGAAACTTGAACACAACAAAGAAGAATGTGAGACCATTTCCATTCTGAAGATATGAAACTTGAAATCAACACAGACGAATGTGTGACCATTTCCATTCTGAAGATATGAAACTTGAACTCAACAAAGAAGAATGTGAGACCATTTCCATTCTGAAGATATGAAACTTGAACTCAACAAAGAAGAATGTGAGACCATTTCCATTCTGAAGATATGAAACTTTAACTCAACAAATACGAATGTGAGACCATTTCCATTCTGAAGATATGAAACTTGAAATCAACAAAGACGAACGTGAGACCATTTCCATTCTGAAGATAAGAAACTTGAACGCAGCAAAGACGAATGTGAGACCATTTCCATTCTGAAGATATGAAACTTGAAATCAACAAAGACGAATGTGAGACCATTTCCATTCTGAAGATATGAAACTTGAACGCAGGAAAGACGAATGTGAGACCATTTCCATTCTGAAGATATGAAACTTGAACTCAACAAAGAAGAATGTGAGACCATTTCCATTCTGAAGATATGAAACTTGAAATCAACACAGACGAATGTGTGACCATTTCCATTCTGAAGATATGAAACTTGAACTCAACAAAGAAGAATGTGAGACCATTTCCATTCTGAAGATATGAAACTTGAACTCAACAAAGAAGAATGTGGGACCATTTCCATTCTGATGATATGAAACTTGAACTCAACAAAGACGAATGTGAGACCATTTCCATTCGGAAGAAATGAAACTTGAACTCAACAAAGGCGAATAGGAGACCATTTCCTTTCTGAAGATATGAAACTTGAACTCAACTAAGACGAATGTGAGACCATTTCCATTCTAAAGATATGAAACTTGAAATCAACACAGACGAATATGAGACCATTTCCATTCTGAAGATATGAAACTTGAAATCAATAAAGACGAATTTGAGACCATTTCCATTCTGAAGATTTGAATCTTAAACTCAACAAAGACGAATGTGAGACCATTTCCATTCTGATGATATGAAACTTGAACTCAACAAAGACGAATGTGAGACCATTTCCATTCTGAACATATGAAACTTGAACTTAACACAGACGAATGTGGGACCATTTCCATTCTGATGATATGAAACTTGAACTCAACAAAGACGAATGTGAGACCATTTCCATTCTGATGATATGAAACTTGAACTCAACAAAGAAGAATGTGAGACCATTTCTATTCTAAAGATATGAAACTTGAACTTAACACAGACGAATGTGGGACCATTTCCATTCTGATGATATAAAACTTGAACTCAACAAAGACGAATGTGAGACCATTTCCATTCTGAAGATATGAAACGTGAACTCAACAAAGAAGAATGTGAGACCATTTCCATTCTGAAGATATGAAACTTGAACTCAACTAAGACGAATGTGAGACCATTTCCATTCTGAAGATATGAAACTTGAACTTAACACAGACGAATGTGGGACCATTTCCATTCTGATGATATGAAACTTGAACTCAACAAAGACGAATGTGAGACCATTTCCATTCTGAAGATATGAAACTTAAACTCAACAAAGAAGAATGTGAGACCATTTCCATTCTGAAGATATGAAACTTGAACTCAACTAAGACGAATGTGGGACCATTTCCATTCTGATGATATGAAACTTGAACTTAACAAAGACGAATGTGAGACCATTTCTATTCTGAAGATATGAAACTTGAACTCAACAAAGAAGAATGTGAGACCATTTCCATTCTGAAAATATGAAACTTGAACTTAACACAGACGAATGTGGGACCATTTCCATTCTGATGATATGAAACTTGAACTCAACAAAGACGAATGTGAGACCATTTCCATTCTGAAGATATGAAACTTGAACTCAACAAAGAAGAATGTGAGACCATTTCCATTCTGAAGATATGAAACTTGAACTCAACTAAGACGAATGTGAGACCATTTCCATTCTAAAGATATGAAACTTGAAATCAACACAGACGAATATGAGACCATTTCCATTCTGAAGATATGAAACTTGAAATCAACAAAGACGAACGTGAGACCATTTCCATTCTGAAGATAAGAAACTTGAACGCAGCAAAGACGAATGTGAGACCATTTCCATTCTGAAGATATGAAACTTGAAATCAACAAAGACGAATGTGAGACCATTTCCATTCTGAAGATATGAAACTTGAAATCAACAAAGACGAATGTGAGACCATTTCCATTCTGAAGATATGAAACTTGAACGCAGGAAAGACGAATGTGAGACCATTTCCATTCTAAAGATATGAAACTTGAAATCAACAAAGACGAATGTGAGACCATTTCCATTCTAAACATATGAAACTTTAACTCAACAAAGACGAATGTGAGACCATTTCCATTCTGAAGATATGAAACTTGAAATCAACAAAGACGAATGTGAGACCATTTCCATTCTGAAGATATGAAACTTGAACGCAGGAAAGACGAATGTGAGACCATTTCCATTCTGAAGATATGAAACTTGAACACAACAAAGAAGAATGTGAGACCATTTCCATTCTGAAGATATGAAACTTGAAATCAACACAGACGAATGTGTGACCATTTCCATTCTGAAGATATGAAACTTGAACTCAACAAAGAAGAATGTGAGACCATTTCCATTCTGAAGATATGAAACTTGAACTCAACAAAGAAGAATGTGAGACCATTTCCATTCTGAAGATATGAAACTTTAACTCAACAAATACGAATGTGAGACCATTTCCATTCTGAAGATATGAAACTTGAAATCAACAAAGACGAACGTGAGACCATTTCCATTCTGAAGATAAGAAACTTGAACGCAGCAAAGACGAATGTGAGACCATTTCCATTCTGAAGATATGAAACTTGAAATCAACAAAGACGAATGTGAGACCATTTCCATTCTGAAGATATGAAACTTGAACGCAGGAAAGACGAATGTGAGACCATTTCCATTCTGAAGATATGAAACTTGAACTCAACAAAGAAGAATGTGAGACCATTTCCATTCTGAAGATATGAAACTTGAAATCAACACAGACGAATGTGTGACCATTTCCATTCTGAAGATATGAAACTTGAACTCAACAAAGAAGAATGTGAGACCATTTCCATTCTGAAGATATGAAACTTGAACTCAACAAAGAAGAATGTGGGACCATTTCCATTCTGATGATATGAAACTTGAACTCAACAAAGACGAATGTGAGACCATTTCCATTCGGAAGAAATGAAACTTGAACTCAACAAAGGCGAATAGGAGACCATTTCCTTTCTGAAGATATGAAACTTGAACTCAACTAAGACGAATGTGAGACCATTTCCATTCTAAAGATATGAAACTTGAAATCAACACAGACGAATATGAGACCATTTCCATTCTGAAGATATGAAACTTGAAATCAATAAAGACGAATTTGAGACCATTTCCATTCTGAAGATTTGAATCTTAAACTCAACAAAGACGAATGTGAGACCATTTCCATTCTGATGATATGAAACTTGAACTCAACAAAGACGAATGTGAGACCATTTCCATTCTGAACATATGAAACTTGAACTTAACACAGACGAATGTGGGACCATTTCCATTCTGATGATATGAAACTTGAACTCAACAAAGACGAATGTGAGACCATTTCCATTCTGATGATATGAAACTTGAACTCAACAAAGAAGAATGTGAGACCATTTCTATTCTAAAGATATGAAACTTGAACTTAACACAGACGAATGTGGGACCATTTCCATTCTGATGATATAAAACTTGAACTCAACAAAGACGAATGTGAGACCATTTCCATTCTGAAGATATGAAACGTGAACTCAACAAAGAAGAATGTGAGACCATTTCCATTCTGAAGATATGAAACTTGAACTCAACTAAGACGAATGTGAGACCATTTCCATTCTGAAGATATGAAACTTGAACTTAACACAGACGAATGTGGGACCATTTCCATTCTGATGATATGAAACTTGAACTCAACAAAGACGAATGTGAGACCATTTCCATTCTGAAGATATGAAACTTAAACTCAACAAAGAAGAATGTGAGACCATTTCCATTCTGAAGATATGAAACTTGAACTCAACTAAGACGAATGTGGGACCATTTCCATTCTGATGATATGAAACTTGAACTTAACAAAGACGAATGTGAGACCATTTCTATTCTGAAGATATGAAACTTGAACTCAACAAAGAAGAATGTGAGACCATTTCCATTCTGAAAATATGAAACTTGAACTTAACACAGACGAATGTGGGACCATTTCCATTCTGATGATATGAAACTTGAACTCAACAAAGACGAATGTGAGACCATTTCCATTCTGAAGATATGAAACTTGAACTCAACAAAGAAGAATGTGAGACCATTTCCATTCTGAAGATATGAAACTTGAACTCAACTAAGACGAATGTGAGACCATTTCCATTCTAAAGATATGAAACTTGAAATCAACACAGACGAATATGAGACCATTTCCATTCTGAAGATATGAAACTTGAAATCAATAAAGACGAATGTGAGACCATTTCCATTCTGAAGATTTGAATCTTAAACTCAACACAGACGCATGTGAGATCATTTCCATTCTGAAGATATGAAACTTGAACTCAACACAGACGAATGTAAGACCATTTCTATTCTAAAGATATGAAACTTGAAATCAACACAGACGAATGTGAGACCATTTTCATTCTGAAGATATGAAACTTGAAATCAACAAAGGCGTATGACATGCCATTTTTTTTTTCAAACGATTTGAATCTTAAACTCACAGAAAACGAATAAGCCAATTTTCATTCTAGAGACTTCAATCTTGAACGCCTCAGACATGATTATGAAGTCAGTCTCTAGAATCTAGGATGCATGGAATAATGCACCAATCTGGTCTATTAATTGAGATTAATGAGCTAATTTTAACTAAGTTGAACAATACCAAAAACATCCCGCATTGCGTCTCCCTGGTGTCAATGTTTTTATTTAGTTTTAGGTGTAGTTGTTACGTCATAGATTTGATTTCTTAGCATTATTGATGTAGCGGGTAAAGCTGTCATCACCTCGGATTTTCTATTAAAGTTTCCTGAAGATTTCCGAAAGGCCATGTCGTTGATAAATTGGTTGTATACATTTATTACATCTTGTAAGGAGTTTGTGTGCATCAGTGGATTCTCAATTATAAAGTATCTTATACGCAATATGTTAACGTGATGTAAAGTAATGGAAGTGCCATTGAGGAGTCCCAAATATGATGTTCGAGAATTGATGGAAAGCGATGATGGGTAAATATTTTTATCATAATTTTCAACTTATGAAGCTGTAATTTGCAAAATACTACCGTTTGTAATGCTTACATGTAAATCTACAAAGACAACAACCGTAACATCCATAGGAAAAGACCATGTGCAAAGGGACCCCTATCAGCTGTTTTTAATGATGGTGAGAAATTTCTACCTTCAACCTATGGAAAAATTGTGCTTAAAATACTCCCAACGGACTGTTTAAGGCACCCACCGAATGATTTGGTTCAACGAAAGTTAGAGGAGGTGCTGTTAGAGCATGTAGGGTAATGAGACGATTAAAGGTTATGTACAGCAAGAAGATTAAGGAAGAACAGCATGGGGCATACAGGTGGCAGGTACTAAACATGGCATGTTAAGATAACTAAGATGGTTGATGCAATAGAGATTGACAAGTGTTTGACAGGTATTTACTGTAATGATGCGAGACAGAAATTTTACAGAAATAAACTAAATTGTTTGGTGGCCTTTAGGCCAGTGTTAAGTTCAAGGTTGTGCTTTTTGATGACATAAGCCTCCTTAAAGAGCAGCTCATTCCCATGATTTGATCTGTCAATAACTTTTATATTATTTAGAACGAATCCTGAAAGATCAATTCTTGCCGGTGCACCATTGTCTGGCATACAAAATAAATTCATAATGTAATCGAACTGATCACAGCTATGTAAGTGGTTATGAATTTCGCTGTTATTGTCGAGCGCATGTTCAGATGCACGAGAGTCCTGCATCTTTCTGTTTTACCTATGTAAGTGTGGGAACAGCCAGGACATGTGAACTGATACACAATCTTGTTTAAAAACTGGACTGGTATTTTATCGTTCATAGAGGTGAAAAAGGAAGACTTAGTATTATTAAAGAACACAATAAATTTGACCTTCGAAATAAGCAGTCCATTAATTTTGGCAAGAGTGTTTTTAACGAAACGCTCTCCTTGTCTCCCAGTGTAGGGCAAATTGATGAAGATTTTAGCATGTTTTTGTAACATCTACTGTGGGTCTAGTTTTTGGTTGGGAAAATTTTGCCATAAGTTTGTTCGCTATTTTGGCAGGGTACCCATTGCAAGACATAACTTTTCGCACTTTCTCAATTTCAAGTGATTATAAGGTACTATTGTTACAAATTTTGTGAGCTCGATGAACCAGAGCTCTTACCCATGAGGTTTTGGTTGCCCATGGCTGAAAGCTAGAAAATTGCCTGAATAAGCCTGTGTGGGAGGGTTTACGGTATACAGATGTACCATTTGGCAATATATTTATGTCCAAAAAGTGGATTCCGTTATTTTCGGTAAAGTCATCTAGTCACTAGTACTATCCCAAATACACAAACAAATAGATTACTGGTTGAATGCCAATTTCGGCGACTGTTTGACCTCTAGAGGAAAGGTCATTTTGTAATTCTTAAAACATAACGAACAATGTATTTGGAAGCCCATGCCGCATTGGGGACACCAAATAGATAGTCAATCTTATTTATTTTACAGTTTGTCCTATGTCAAAGTGTAATTCTCTTTATAGTATCCAAAATATCTTTGAAAAATGTCTTTCTCTTGGGTAGGTAAATAGTGATTAATTAACTTAAACCCAGAATTAGAGTAGTAATTACCGTCATTGTTTGAATTATTTTAACCGCGTGTCAAAGCCAACTAGATAAGCCGCGCCTGCCAAATACTTGGGCACTCACTCCGTAATGGACAACAGGAATTAAGCCGTTCTAACTTAATTGGAGCTATTTACTCCAGATGAAAAAGACGGCTCAAATGCAGAAACTCAATTGACTCTATCCGTTTGTCCAATACATGTCCAATAGGCTTATTATGTCAACCACTGTCAACGAAGAAAAGAAAACACAATTATATTGTCATCTTAAGAAGCGTAAAAAATACAGAGAACTAGAAAACCATTTTTAGTTTACATCTAGACAGAGTTTCAGTAGGCCTAAATACGTTTCACATGATGTCAGTATTTCTATAGAAGCTAGTCCGCGAGAAAATGCAATTGATGAAAAACGTATGCAAATTGGAATAACGGAAAGAAATATCCGGCATCGTAGTTGGGCAATTCAACCGTTTTCCTTTTTTTTAACTTGATATACATGTACACGCACTGGTATCTCTTTTCTGTTTTTTGATTATATGAAAGGCCAGAATGGAAGAAAAGATTAATCGCCTGTATTTTGATTCTATGAAGGGTCAGAATGGAAGAAAAGATTACTCAATTTTATCATTATATTAAAAACGCACATTGCTGGTATTATAATTAGGCCATTTGGATATTTTAGTTTCCGCCTCGGGCATGTGACTATACAGTAGATGGGTTTTTTTTTTGGCTACTCCTAAGAATGGTAATTTTTATAACCAAGATAATACTGGACACTTTCACTTTGTTTAGGCCCCCTTAAGCCCCTTCTACATGCTCAAACTGTCGTTGTCCAACAAGACACAACTTTGTTTTCCAATCCTAGCCAAACCATATAGTCTAAATAAACTGTTCAGGCGGACGCTCCAATAAGCTAAAACAACCAACCAATTGTTCAGACGGTTTCCGATGTAGACATTTTCAATGATACAAGGAAAGTTCGGCACAGAAGCTGTACAAAGTCCACATTTGCTAACTCCTCTGAATACGTGTATCACATGTCTTTAATTCCAGCTGGCGTTTAATATATTTTGCGAATCAAACCTAACAAATACCGAAGACAGCTTTGGGTATAGGGACTGTAAATTAATAACAAAAAACCTTGAAAATAGTTTAATCCAACACGTATGTATTAACATTTAGAAATTGTAAACAAAATTGGTTGTTTGATGTGTGCCCTGTATTTAATTTATTCGATTTTACCTGGGACTATATTAGTCCTAAATTTTACTACTATATAGTTAGTTCGTGTAAATTGGCTGTCTTCACAGGTGTCAAAAAGCCTGGTTGCCAATTACCAACGGAAGGTCGTGGGTTTCCTCCGGGCATAGAGCCCGGTTTCCTCCCACAATAAAACTGGCAACGCCGCCATATAAGCGAAAAAAATTTCAGCGCGGCGTAAAACACCAAACAATCAATCAAAAAGCCTACGGTAGCGAGTGGGTCACTCGTTCCAACCTTAATACACAAGACTATGACTTAAGAGGCAACTCACGCAAATTGCATACGTCATTGAAGAAGTTCTTTCTCCCAACTGTTATTTGCTATACATGGGAAACACGTCAGTAGGTAAATAAAAACTTTAAAAAATAAATAAATAAAAATAAAAAAGCTACGATAGAAATAAAAAGATCATGTAATAAATGTCTGCCATGAATTTGATATAAAATATAGCCAGAATCAGAATAAACAATATTTCATTATTTTTAGTATTTAGACCACCATCTATTCCGGGTTTCTGATTCCAAAATTACTATTTTTATATACCGTCAGTATAAAAAATAGTCATTTTGGAGCCAGAAGCCCGGACTAACCACCATCATGGTAAAATTTGTCAAATTTGTGTAAATACGTGATTCTGAATCGGCTGGTATTTTTGTTACTCCATCAATTGTTATTGTTTATAGGACAAAATCGATAACAACCGTTCCCATCAGCCTTGAGTTCAATTTTCACACCGACACATTTTTCGTTGTCTTTCGGTGTCGATTATTTACTGATTGAGTAATTGACTTGCCTTGTCTGTCTGGTTTTAATTATCTTGCCACGGATTTTCTCAAAATGGATCTAGGAAGCCATTTAAGTCTTGCAATATGTTAGACTTGATTCAGCTCCATGTCGGATAACTTCTTAAAACTCAGAAGAAGTTAAGTCCAATCCGAACGGAAGCCATACTTTTTCCGTTGGCAGCAATTTGTTTTATACCTTGGTCGATTACAGGGCATCGACGTGTTTATGTTCTACAGATTGAGATTGCTGTTAGCTCGTTCAGCGTGTTAATCACTTCAACAAAAATATTTTTCTTTTCTGTTCACTTTAACAGAAAGGTGTATTTATTGTTATTAGAAATCCCGAAATACATGTAACAGTAATGGGTGAAGGGTAAGGGTGAACAAATATTCTATCATCTTTTAAAACGCAGGTTTAGACAGTCAAGCGAATGTGAACACTCATGACGAGTAAAATTCAATGATGCATTCTTTTAAAATATACTTGGCTTATTTGCCTTAAAATGGCTTGAGCTGCCGAAATTCACACTTTTTTCATAATTTCTGATCGCCACGACAGTAAGAGGCTTTGAAGGCCATCGAAGAAATAAATGGTTGGCGTTGGAATGAGGAAAATCCATACAGTATGTGGCCTGTACGAACCGGAATAGTGTTCGAAAAGTAAACAAAATTTAAATAACCGGGACAACCATTCATTCATTCTAAGCCAAAGTTAGTTTAAAACAATACTTTATCGTACATTCCCGAGACTAGTAGCACTAAAAAGCTTCTGAATTATACGTCTTGTGAAAAATAGCCGATAATTTCAACATTCTGTTTCAACGTCAAAATATCAACATTTTGGCAGCTCATGCCACTTTAACCAATTAGGGCCTACAGGATATATCTCAAGTAGTTCTTTCCGTAGGTCCAGTAAATTAAATTCAGAGTGGTAAAACATGCGAGTGTGTACACACCAGGTTGTTGGCATCTCTGAGAGCTTTTGGAGAGTACAAAGGAAACAACAATACTGTGAAATGAATAAAAAGAACAATTTGAATATTTTCTAAAAAATATCGTTTTTAGCCGAACTATATTATTTTTAATGAAATACATTGTCTTCAAACAGTCTGAGATCGAATCAAGGAGATTCATTTTCAAAAAGTCCTTGAATGATCTTAAATTGATGAGAACAATCGTCAAAGAAAAACAAACAATCATTTTTGTATAAATTCAATTCCACTATAGAAACTGCTCTTGCCGAGAAATCTGGGCTCTGCCGGCCTTTTTTTTTCTCTCGGTGTTCGTCATAACATTCTACAAGACACATTAGCAGCCATATAATACCAGTCGCCGTAAGACCGATAATCCGGGCTAAAACTGCTCTTATTGTTTGAAATGGAGACTCTAAAATAATAGATTCTTAATGTTGACAGTGTGGACTGACTTATAAGGGAAATGATGCGACATAACAGTGTAAATTTCAAAAATTAATAACTGTACCTGTTGTCGGGGATGTGAGGGATACGTTTTGCTGTAAATATGCACGGTTTTAACAGTTAGACCTGGGACCTGTTTCACTGAGCGGCGTAGCGTAAGTTTTCACGTAACTGCCATAGCAACCCATACTGTAGTGATACGTTAGTATGAAAGTTACGCATAAAAAAATACATCTACGCCGCTTTGTGAAACAGACCCAGCTCATGGAAATTCAGTCGTAAATTGATAGCTGGCTGTGCTGTCAGTCAGTTCCCTGTGGGTATAAACAGTCGTGGTATGTGTTTAACCTTGGTTCTTGTAATTCTCGCTAGGGGAAAACATTAGTTACACTGTCAGCTGAACATGAAGTGAATTGTTTGCAGCCACGTCAAATGAGACTTTTATATAACTAGTTACAGGACTTCTGTGTCATTTGCAGATCTCTGAGCCAGAAAGAAGAAGAATAAAGTCATTTGGCGAGCAGCAAATACAGACATCGGGTTACAAATGGCCATATGTGTTTAAAACTTGCATCTTTGGACAAAAAATTTGTAACGTTTGGTATATTTAGTAGCTACAAGCTATATATATTCTTCGAATTTATTCTAACTAAATTAATTGTTTATCTGAGCTATAATTAAGTAGAAATAATGAAGGCATCACGACGAAGTAAGTTGTTTGTGAACAACACGAGCTTTGGACGCGCCTACGGGGGCCTCCGTGGCTCAGTAGGTAGAGCGTTGGGCGCTCAATCCGAACAGCCTTCCACTAATGGGTCGCGGGTTCGAATTCCATTCAGTCCAAAACATTGGAAAATTTTCTGACTGGGTTTTCACTCGAACGACCTATGTGGGATGATTACCAGTTACCAACGGAAGGTCGTGGGTTTCCTCCGGGCATAGAGCCCAGTTTCCTCCTACAATAAAACTGGCAACAATCAATCGGACGCCTACAATGTATGCCGGTGTCTTTAGCAAGTGTAACACTTGACTGGTTTAAGTTGTCCAGACCGCTTTATGACTCCACCCTCCTTCGGCTTGCAAACATACACACATACGCAGAGTGCACGTTTAATTGACTACGTTCATAGAATACTTCCGGAACAGGTTTATCCAATGAACTATATGCGTGGAATGGACACGTCTCATTGGCTGGTTTGGATCTGACTTTGTAAAATGTGCCGCCATTGATAGTTGAAGCGCGCGTGTATAACAGATCTGGATCGAAATTGCACTATCTCCTAGTAATGGCGGCATTCTAGGCAAACCAAATACCACGTGACCTTCATTCCACACATATAGTTCATTGGGTTTATCTCCATCAGTAATGCGTCGATTCAAGTCAAGCACAAAGTTACCGGCATATTATCAATTAAGGACAAACGAGTCGCCATAGCTATTTTGACATTTATCATGATAATCACAAGTAAACCACTAAAATTAAACATTGGACAAATTATGTACGTACATTAACGTTTAAAATGTCCGAATATTGTAGCCCCATCCAGCAACTATCGATCTTTCTGTCTATCTTTGCTTATCTGTAAATCGTATACGGGTGTAAGCTCAATTGTATTGCATGTTTTTACATCTTAAGAGGTCTCAAACGTCTTAAGTAGATCTCAAACGTACTAACATATAATCCTGCACAGAGAGATTCAATATATTGTGTTCAAACATCAGTTTTCTTAATCGCTCAAGGTAATAATTACTCACTGGTATGGCGTACATCATCCATACGAATGGACACGCCAATAAGCTAAAACAACCAACCATCCCGGCAACAATGCTCAGTGACCTATACCCTTCAGTGTTAGATTATTTTAATCCCCAGTCCTTTTTTCTGTCGTTTGCGGTGTTGAATTTATTGGTAGGCCTTGTGTGTCCCTCAAACCATATATCCTTCGTCTACAGTAGTCCAGATGAAGTCGGTCAAACAATGATGTACAGTTCGATCGTTCAAACGGTTCAAATCATTAGTGCGACTCCTTGAATGTCAGGGCCCTGTTTCTCAAACCGGCGTAGCGTAAGTTTTCACGTTCTGCCATAGCAACCCATACTGTAGAGATACGTTAGAAGGAAAGTTAAGCAAAAAATACATCTACGCCGCTTTGTGAAACAGGTTCAAGGGCTCAGAGTTTGTTTACATTGCGGAAATAAAGCAAACTTCTTCTGTTATGGGCGAATATAGAAAACCGTCTGTTGCTTTTAAAGTAAACAATATTCTGGATTTTTGCGTTGGGTGTTTTGAATCAAATTTTGTAAATTTTCCCAGAAAATATTTTATAGAAATAAATCTTTCACTAGTAACGGACCAAAATCACATCTGTAACTGTGATTCCTGTTTGGGATATACCCAGTAATCGGGTTTAAAAAGTTCATCATCAAAGAGCCAGAAAATTTATACAGGACAATTGAACAGGTATACATGAAAATGTCAGAGTGCACCTTTGCGATTTATGTCAGCTTCTAACTGAACTGCGATGTTTTTGTATGCCTATATCAAATCATCTTCGTTATGCATCTTAAACTTTAATGTGAAACATTGGACACTCCCCATTCTTTAGCGATGGAAGAGCCAAAATGTCACCTTTTCCCGGTTAAAATAGACATTTCAGATTAACATTGTTCGCTAGGTGGGACATAATCTCCGAGATTATGTAGTTAATATTGCACGGAGCTTATTTGAGAATTTGATGAATTTACATACGTTTATTTTAGACATCTTTCATAGTAAAACATAACTGCTCTTAGAACTTAAAAAAACGCGAGTTGGCATCTGGTAACCTTTGTGATTTAAAACGTGTGCGCGAAACCTTCAAGTCTTTATCTCTTTTACTTAACAATATTGGCTATCAAAATGGACCTGGCGAGGAGAACCCATAAAAATATCCCAAATAATGGGAATGGCCTTAGTGAGATATATTGTAGAAAGGTTTTTAAAGCTAGACACCTTTACATCCAATATGAAAGAAGCCATACTTGATCTTTGAGAAAGTAATGCTTGCCATTTACGAGAAATAGATCTTGGTCATATTTGGTTTCCGTCTCTTTCAGAGTGCCATTGACAACATTTTACATCAATCACAATCCAACAAAGAGAGTAGATCGACATGTTCTTCTGGCCCCCTAGCGGAAGGGTGTTCCGACTGTACACGATTCGACTGTGGAGCGCCCCCTACAGAAAGGAGGTTCCTAATAATCGAATCGTGTCAGTTCAAATTCAACATGGCGCGGACAAAGTGGCCACTCTTGTCAATCTACTCTCTTTGATATAGGTTCAAAACACGGGAATTTGTAGGTGGTTTTAAAAAAATACAAGCTATACAAGATACATTATAATACTTAAGGAATATCACAAATTGACTATAAATACAGTTGTGTTGATTTATTAAGGAAACATAAAACGATTTTACTGCGTGAACTCTATTCTCTAGGTGTCCAAAGATCAGACTGAAATAATCCTTATACAGCAAGATAGATTGAGTAAATTCAGCACACTCATTATAAATTTAGTAAATTCAGCATACCCAAGATAGATTGAGTAAATTCAGCACACTCAAGATAGATTGAGTAAATTTAGCACACTCAAGATAGATTGAGTAAATTTAGCACAGTCAAACTAGATTGAGTAAATTCAAGACACCCATGATATAATGAGTAAATTCAGCATATTCAATATAGATTAAGTAAATTTAAGACACCCATGATAGATTGAGTAAATTCAGCTTACCTAAGATAGATTGAGTAAATTCAGCTTACCTAATAAAGATAGATTGAGTAAATTCAGCACACTCAAGATAAATTAAGTAAATTCAGCATAGCCATGATAGATTGAGTAAATTCAGCACACTCATGATAGATTGAGTAAATTCAGCACACTCATGATAGATTGAGTAAATTCAGCACACTCATGATAGATTGAGTAAATTCAGCACACTCATGATAGATTGAGTAAATTCAGCACACCCAGGATAGATTGAGTAAATTTAAGACACCCATGATAGCTTGAGTAAATTCAGTACACCCATGATAGATTGAATAAATTCAGCACACCCATGATAGATTGAGTAAATTCAAAACACCCATGATAGATTGAGTAAATTCAACACACCCATGATAGATTGAGTAAATTCAGCACACCCATGATAGATTGACTAAATTCAGCATACCCATGATAGATTGAGTAAATGCAGCACACCCAGGATAGATTGAGTAAATTCAACACACCCATGATAGATTGAGTAAATTCAGCACACCCAAGATAGATTGAGTAAATTCAGCACACCCAATATAGATTGAATAAATTCAGCATGCCCAGGATAGATTGAGTAGATTCATCACACTCAAGATAGATTGAGTAAATTCAACACACAGATTATAGATTGGGTAAATTCAGCTCACCCTAGATAGATTGAGTAAATTCAGCTCACCCAAGATAGATTGAGTAAATTCAGCACACCCATGATAGATTGAGTAAATTCAGCACACCCATGATATATTGAGTAAATTCAGCATAGCCAAGAGAGATTGAGTAAATTCAGCACACACAAGATAGATTGAGTAAATTCAGCACACCCATGATATATTGAGTAAATTCAGCATAGCCAAGAGAGATTGAGTAAATTCAGCACACCCAAGATAGATTGAGTAAATTCAGGAAACCCAAGATAGATTGAGTAAATTCAGCACACCCATGATATATTGAGTAAATTCAGCACACACAAGATAGATTGAGTAAATTCAGCATACCCAAGATAGATTGAGTAAATTCAGCATACCCAAGATAGATTGAGTAAATTCAGCACACTCAAGATAGATTGAGTAAATTCAGCACACTCAAGATAGATTGAGTAAATTCAGGAAACCCAAGATAGATTGAGTAAATTCAGCACACCCATGATAGATTAAGTAAATCCAGCATATTCAATATAGATTAAGTAAATTCAGCACACCCACGATAGATTGAGTAAATTCAGGATACCCAAGATAGATTGAGTAAATCCAGCATACCCAAGATAGATTGAGTAAATTCAGTACACCCTAGATAGATTGAGTAAATTCAGCATACTCAAGATAGATTGAGTAAATTCAGCACACCCACGATAGATTGAGTAAATTCAGGATACCCAAGATAGATTGAGTAAATTCAGCACACCCACGATAGATTGAGTAAATTCAGGATACCCAAGATAGATTGAGTAAATTCAGCATACTCAAGATAGATTGAGTAAATTCAGTACACCCTAGATAGATTGAGTAAATTCAGCATACTCAAGATAGATTGAGTAAATTCAGCACACCCAAGATAGATTGAGTAAATTCAGCACACTCAAGATAGATTGAGTAAATTCAGGATACCCAAGATAGATTGAGTAAATTCAGCACACTCAAGATGGATTGAGTAAATTCAGCACACCCATGATAGATTGAGTAAATTCAGGATACCCAAGATAGATTGAGTAAATTCAGCATACTCAAGATAGATTGAGTAAATTCAGCACACCCATGATAGATTGACTAAATTCAGCACACCCATCATTGTCCGCATTACTTTGGTTTCTATTTCACATGATAGAAATCTTTGCCAAATTGTTATTTTATTATAGAATTGCTTTTTTCTCGTTGTAAGCTGTACCAAAGGGATTTTTGTTATATTTCACCACCCCTGTTTGTTTGGTACTACATTAAAGAGAGTGTTCAAATAAAACAGAATAAATATTTCAACCAGACGTCTTTGAATATTATGAAAACAGTTTATTGACTGTATCATGGACGTGCATAAGAAATGGCAAACCCGTCTGGCACGTGATAAACTTCTGCAGAACATGTTCAAGAAAAACAAGAATACAATAAGTATGGTGAAATCTGAAAAATAATGTACCAAGAGGTTGAGAGTCACATATGGAGACGTTAGAAACGAAATGAGACAATATTGGGAACTTGCACCAAAAGCTGGAATTTTAGCTTCTAGCCACAAAACGCTGGAATTGTCTCATTGCCAAGAATATCAGCTTCTAAACACAAGACACTGGAATCGTCCCATGGACAGGAATCTTAGCTTCTATTCACAAGACGCTGGAATTGTCACATGGACAGGAATCTCAGCTTCTAGTCACAAGACGCTGACATTGTCTCAATGACAGGAATCTCAGTTTCTAGTCACAAGACGCTGGAATTGTCCCATGGACGGGAATTTCAGCTTCTAGTCACAAGACGCTGGAATTGTCCCATAGACAGGAATCTCATGTTCTAGTCACACGACGCTGGAATTGTGCCATGGACAGGAATCTCAGCTTCTAGTCACAAGACGCTGGAATTGTGCCATGGACAGGAATCTCAGTTTATACTCACAAGACGCTGGAATTGTCCCATAGACAGGAATCTCAACTTCTAGTCACAAGACGCTGGAATTGTGCCATGGACAGGAATCTCAGTTTCTAGTCACAAGACGCTGGAATTGTCCCATAGACAGGAATCTCATGTTCTAGTCACACGACGCTGGAGTTGTGCCATGGACAGGAATCTCAGGTTTTAGTCACAAGACGCTGGAATTGTCCCATGGTCAGGAATCTCAGCTTCTAGTCACAAGACGCTGGAATTGTGCCATGGACAGGAATCTCAGCTTCTAGTCACAAGACGCTGGAATTGTGCCATGGACAGGAATCTCAGCTTCTAGTCACAAGACGCTGGATTTGTCCCATGGACAGGAATCTCATGTTCTAGTCACACGACGCTGGAATTGTGCCATGGACAGGAATCTCAGCTTCTAGTCACAAGACGCTGGAATTGTCCCATGGACAGGAATCTCATGTTCTAGTCACAAGACGCTGGAATTGTGCCATGGACAGGAATCTCATGTTCTAGTCACAAGACGCTGGAATTGTGCCATGGACAGGAATCTCAGCTTCTAGTCACAAGACGCTGGATTTGTCCCATGGACAGGAATCTCATGTTCTAGTCACACGACGCTGGAATTGTCCCAAGGACAAGAATCTCAGCTTCTAGTCACAAGACGCTGAAATTATCCCATGGACAGGAATCTCAGCTTCTAGTCACAAGACGCTGAAATTATCCCATGGACAGGAATCTCAGCTTCTAGTCACAAGACGCTGGAATTGTCCCATGGACAGGAATCTCAGCTTCTAGTCACAAGACGCTGAAATTGTCACATGGACGGGAATCTCAGCTTCTAGTCACAAGACGCTGGAATTGTCCCATAGACAGAAATCTCAGCTTCTAGTCACACGACGCTGGAATTGTCCCATGGACGGGAGTCTCAGCTTCTAGTCACAAGACGCGTTCAGAAGGAATTGTAAATTTCGATTACCATGCAGAAGAGCTATTCGTGGATTAGATTGTTTTTTGTTAATTGTCTGTGATATCAGATTTGACACAATCTGAGGGTTCCAACATACGAGTCCCCTCCCACTACCCTCGTCATAATTGATGGTATATAGCTGAAGTGGTTTCCTTAAGGTAGAGCTTCCTCCAGCTCGTCAATGACCTTATCTCCTTTAAAGACGACCATAACAGACATGTCTGGTCTGTACACCCTAAATCGCCTCCTTATCGTCGATCTATGGGGAGGATTAAAGAGATGGGAATTAACTACAAACAGTCTGCTGTTGACATCCAGTCGTCCGGGGATCGATTGTCATGTTAATTCAATCCAATCAAACTGAAGTCATTCCGGTATTATATCGGAGTTCTTGTACTATCGTTGACGTTTGGGATACATTGAGAGGTCTTAAATCTCGGTTTGTTTGTCTACAATAGCGACTTAGGTTTAGTATAAATACAAACATTAAATAAAAAAATCCAAATTTGGAAATTGTTCCCCATATTTTATTTGGAAGTATATTTAAAGACTAATCAGAAAAGACAAATAATTCTCCAGATATGTGATTCATTTCTACAGAGTTAAGCTACCATTTGTAATAAAAAAAGCCTGTCCTGTTTAAGTTTTCCATTATTGATTTGGGTTTTTTTGTATTCCACATTTAGTTAGATACGTCTTTTTCATTGAGGGTAGTTAGTTTCCCGAGATCAACATCTGTATTTTGTATGTGTCACCGCTGGTGTGTTATTAATCATCTGTAAATTCACTGAGTTTGAAAATTTAAGTAATGAAGTTTGCTCGAAAGACACAAATGCTTCTCTCGCCATTCTGTGTTACCATAGTGGTGTCCATCGCGATTTTACAGCACTTGTCTGCAAATATCCCCATCATCGGTATGACCTTTTCACCAAATAGAACAGTTACAATATCATGTTAAAATAAGGCTTAGCGATGTTTCCTTTAAGATGCATGTTTGGCGTTGAAATAAGGAGTGTCTGTGGCACGTGCAAACTGAAATAGCTTTCGAAAAGTAAACAAAATAAACCGGACGAAAATGCATTCATCTTAGTATTACGGATATGTACAGTTTCGAGACACTAGTTTGCATTTCTTAAGAAAAAAAATATAAATTTGAAAAAAAGAAATTTAAAGAAAACTATTAATACTTCGCAGCTCATCCCTTTCAACTGAAATTTGATAACAGGGGAGTTTTATCTTGATAGTTGCATAGTTTTGGATCATTACTCCTTTTTGGGGAAAAATGTCTCTCAGAACATCTAGTTTACGAACCTGACCAAAACGAAAATAAAATTCCAGATGCATATTACAAAATTCAAGGCATTATTTACGTTTCATGGCCTCCAGGAAATTAATCAGCTAAGTACTTTTTGGGATAAATACTAAGTTATAAGTCACACTTCGCGTTCGTGTTCGCGTAGGACGCGTTCGCGCTCTGTATAACTGGACCTGTATGTCATCAAAAGACTTATTATAAAGCGTGACTGGAAACAATTCTAAAAAATAGGAACTATTTCATTTGTCCTCCTTCTTATACAACACGTTTTGATGTCCGCATACCTTGCAGGAGTCTGTAATATTGATTATTCATTTATTTCTTGAAACTCAAAGAACATCATTATAAACTTAAAAGTGTTTCGCTCAGAAACTGAACGCATCACAGAGCATAGTCAACCATTTCAGAAGTTGGCTGTGATGGAATTTAGAATGATGTATGGCCAAAACAAGACGCTTGATGGTACGATTCAATTTACTTAACTGCTCTCTGGAGACGGTATTCTGTCACGATATTGGCAAGAGGTTATCGGGAAATCTAATCATTTCGGAGTTTGGTGGCCGGTAAGACACAGCCATAAGTTATACATGGAGGATAAACTGAACAGGATATTGCACCATAATGTACTACAGTATTTCTGAGTATGAGATATGGAGTATTAGCTATAATAAATTAGAATTTACCATTTGCGTGAAATGTGTCGGCTTTTATCCGTCAATCAAATGGAAACCATTTTCTGCAAATTAGTTTTTTTAAAGACAATAGTGGAAAACCTTTCAGGCTAACTGCAATCAGTCTTATTACATTTCTTCTTTAAACATGCGTCGAACAATTGACAATTGGACCTTAAGTCCAGATAACACGTCTAAGGCCTAAAGTTACCGTCTTTATCGGACAATCCATTAAAATGGGGTTGGGGAATTCGCGCCAAAAGTAATCTGATGGTGTGACTTTAAATCATTCGACGGAACAACATCATAAAATTGATTTTGGCGTTTGCTCGCATTTTATTTATCTCTTACACATCCAATATTTCAAACTCTTGAAGACACAGAGCCAATATTTCAAACTTTTGAAGACACATACAAAATGTTTCAAAATCATGAAGACACATACCCAATTTTTCAAAATCATGAAGACACATACCCAATATTTCAAACTCGTGACGACACATACCCAATATTTCAAACTCGTGACGACACATACCCAATATTTCAAACTCTTGAAGACACATACCCAATATTTCAAACTCTTGAAGACACACACCCAATATTTCAAACTCTTGAAGACACATACCCAATATTTCAAACTCTTGGAGACACATACCCAATATTTCAAACTCGTGACGACACATACCCAATATTTCAAACTCTTGAAGACACATACCCAATATTTCAAACTCTTGAAGACACATACCCAATATTTAAAACTCGTGACGACACATACCCAATATTTCAAACTCTTGAAGACACATACCCAATATTTCAAACTCTTGAAGACACATACCTAATATTCCAAACTCTTGAAGACACAAACCCAATATTTCAAACTCTTGAAGACACATACCTAATATTTCAAACTCTTGAAGACACATACCTAATATTTCAAACTCTTGAAGATACCTAGCCAATATTTCAAACTCTTGAAGACACATACCCTATATTTCAAACTCTTGAAGACACATAGCCAATATTTCAAACTCTTGGAGACAAATACCCAATATTTCAAACTCTTGAAGACACCCGTGGAGCTTTACAACAGTGGCTAGTTCAAAGTGAATCGAATCGGCATATGGCCTGATGTAGACAAAATGGCACTACTTCGAGAAATTGACTCCCCGCTTTCGTTAGTAGCTTAACATTTCTATCAATTCCAAGTATTTTTTTTCTGGTAAATGTTCACTGCAGCTCAATATTGTGCAAACAGACTATTACGTGAGGCATAAGTGGTTTCAGTTGCCTTTTACCATGTTTACTTTCAGATAAAATGACAGTACCATTTTAATATGTGTTTGGAAGCTGCTGTCCCCTTGGGAACACGTGACAGGCTACATTTGGTGTCTGCAGAAATTGCTAAAAGGCAGTGCTGTGGTTGGTATTACAGGTTATAGTCATTCAAGATGCAAGGGAAGTAATTCGATCATGTTTGATCTTTACAATGTTTACTTGCAAGTCGCGCACACCAATGAGGACCAAGCAAATGTTTGTCTAACAGTTTCATTTACAGGTACGTATAAGATTCACACATATGCATTTGATGATCTATGGGAGCCCGTTCAAAACATTTGCTTATTTTATGTTTTGTTTTCTATTGTTCTTTAACAGAATAACGCGTACGCTATCAAGGAGATGTCATATGCAGTTGATTAAATTAGGTGTATTTTATCAATTTAATAAGAACTACACCACAGATGCCATCCAATCGTTCAATGATACCTTGAACAGCTAGGCATAACAGGACCCCCTTTGTAAACTTTTGTCAACTGAGAGTCCTTCGTCACCAAAACAAGAGCTTGTGTAGGTGTTCGTGCTGTATATATATTTTAATATTTTGATAAATTTCGCACAAGAAGAGATGCGTGGTGTCTTCCCATGGGAACGACACCTGCATTCAGGTGAACATGTTATATGTTCCTTAAACATACGAGCCAAAAGGGCAGTTCACAATTGAGATACGGCGGGTTTACGGCTCTTGCGGTCGGGATTTTGGCCTTCCGTACGATGTACCGCAGCCTTCCTTGCCGGCAACTGCACCTTACCGCGCAGAATTTTTGTGCCGCAAGAGCCGCAGAAAAGTTTGGTGTGCACATGGAATCAAATTTTCGGCCGTGCGAATTTTTTTATTACCTCTGATCCGTGCGGGCGCTAGTACGTTCACGGTAAACAGTTGTCTGCGGTTGTCGTAGTAAACATAAAATGAGCCTCGATCATGGTCGATGAGTAATCTGTTTTTTAAATCTACGTAGGCCGCCGAAAACTGAATTGTGGGTTCAAAGGTATGCCAATAGGGCAAGTAGATAGTGAAAAAAGACTCTTGGAACACGGAGATTCGACCGAGATGGATACTGATGTTTAATGAATTTCTCAGATTATAGGATGATCTATCTACAACATAATCTGGCAGTAATTCAGGCATTTTGTATAAAATCATAATTTTGCGCCATTTTCTGCGAACCACCATGGAAATAAATCCAGACTGTCGATACAATAATGATTGCTTACGGCCTCGAGGAATACAACGATTTGTACGGTTTGCATCTCACTGTAAGAGTTATTGTTTGATAGTGAGTACAGGTATCCCAAGTCCCTCTTGATATCCAATACTTACGTAGGCAATTAGTGATTGGGCTCCCCGTTTAACGACATCATTGATTTGTTCATCACAGTGACAATTACATAGAAGAAGCAAAAATGAGAATGTTTGTGAAATTTCATTTCATTTTATAAGCTAAATCGAATTGATATTTATTGCTAACCGAAAGTTGCAGGACATTTTTTTCATACATTTAGTTTGTGAAGGCAAGAGTTTGGAATAAAGTTCGCCTATTAAAAATAATTGACATTGGAATAAAAAAAAGCACATATTCCAGAAAGTGTTGGGAAATAAAAAGTGTTGGATTATATCTGATTTGTGCATAAATACAGATAAAAGTTTGTTTTAAACTAGATTTATGAAATATATGCAAATTGCAGTTTCAGATTAAAACATACCATGTTTATAGTTTAAGATTCTGACACGATTTTGCTATTCCTCTGACAAGGTTACATCCGACGGGCACTGTATCAGACAATGTTTTCACACCTTTAATTTCCGATATTCTCCATAGGCTGTTCCTTTTCAGAATGTCACAGACTTTGGTTTCCGTTTTATGGACAAGTAGGCTATTTTAGTCGGTGATATTTTTGCTTCTGAACTTAAAGTGGCATGAGCTGCCAAAATTCACACTTTTTCATAATTTCTGATCGTCACGACAACACGAGCCTTTGAAGGCTTTCGAAAAACTAAATGATTGGCGTTGGAATGAGGAAAATCCATACAGTATGTGGCCTGTACGAACAGAAAACGTGTTCCAAAAGTAAACAAAATTTAAATAACCGGGACGAATATTCATTCATTCTAAGCCAAAGTTAGTTCAAAACAATACTTTGTCATACATTTTCGAGACTAGAAGCACAAAAAAGCTTCTGAATTGTACGGCTTGAGAAAAATAGCCAATAATTTCAACATTCTGTTTCAACCTCAAAATATCGACATTTTAGCAGCTCATGCCCCTTTAAGAGCTTTACAGCAATAGTTAAAGAAAACTATATTATATCATTTCTTCTGTTAACTGGCTAATTAAATTGAGACTAAGCTTATCCTGAAGACATCCGGCTTGGCGACCTTCCAGCATCCTGTCTGCAACCGGACAAATCGCCATCTAACAGACCTGGGTTCTAATCGTGTAACCTAACCTATTAAAGCTACCGTTATCTGCACATTCCAGATTTAATGGTCTTCACAAAGCAACACAAATGCACATTTCGGAGTTTAATCACATCGATCGCTAGCCAAATACCGATTCACACATCGTTTGGAAAAAGTATTTGTTTGAATTTCATTTTCAAAAAATATATATATATATATATCCTGGTTACCAAACGTATATACATAGGATAACATTTTATTTTTTTGAACACTTTAACAGCGAAAATCTTCTTGTCTAAATAACCATGGAGACAAGTTTCTTCTTGTGTTAAAAAGAGGTATATCATTTAGACGTTTATACCCAATCAAAAACAATCCATGATATTTCATTGGGTTGACGACAGGCAGGAGTTTGGCCTTATAAGGCTATAGTCAGTAGAATTTTCTGGAGAGATAATTTGGCAACAAATCATCAGTATTACAAGTTTACATGCAGATTTGCTATAGGTTTTGGATAACAATCAATTAGCTGTGATATTCTTTAACGTTCACTACCAAACTCCGAGATAATAGGATGCCCTGGGGGCATTGAAGCCTTGGGTCATTTTTCAATGAGTTTGTGTATTTTCGAAATATAGAGGGGCCTGTTTTTAGCATACCATTTTAAAGATGTGTATTCCCATCCGCCTCATCCTAACAACAAGCCACAGTCACGGTTAAAGAACGTGTTACAAGGATTGGCTGTGTTGGCCTTCAGTCATTAAATTGACTGCAAAAAAAACCCCAAATACTTTAAAGCGGCATGAGCTGCCAAAATGTTGATATTTTGACGTTAAAACAGAATGTTGAAATTATTGCCTATTTTTCCCAAGACGTATAATTCAGAAGCTTTTTAGTGCTTCTAGTCTCGAAAATGTACGATGAAGTATTGTTTTGAACAAACTTTGACTTGGAATGGATGAATGGTCGTCCTGGTTATTTAAATTTTGTTACTTTTCGGACTCATTTTCGGTTCGTACAGGCCGCATACTGTATGGATTTTCCTCATTCCAACGCCGATCATTTAGTTTTTCGATGGCCTTCAAAGCCTCTTACTGTCGTGACGATCAGAAATTATGAAAAAAGCGTGAATTTTGGCAGCTCATGCCACTTTAACATTACCAGAAATGAGCAATTGGAATTGTGAATGACATTGTATCTCTTGATCATACCAGTTAAGTATTAAGTCCATGCGCCGTGAGGAAGTAGAGGAAGTAGCCCTGTTTTATACGAGGAGGGTCGGAAGTTGGAAAGGATTTTCTATCTACAGGGAAATGATTGTAAGTTAAAGATGAAAACAGGTGTTGATATTTGGAATGACCTTTTTTCTTTTTACCAAAACACTGAGTCATTCCATGTTTGCTGGATAAAACAAATCAGATGTTTTTCTCATTAACCATGGGAGAAAAGCTGTCCCGTAGGTATTGGGTATTATTTGCACACATTTTGTCCTGAATTCAACGTAAACTACGCCTGTACTAAAGCTATTACTAAGATCAAAAGAAACTTTGTTAACGAAGGATTGAGGCTTCCACATGTAATCCAGATTTCTAATGAGCCAGTTCAACTTTTTCCTAAAGCGCTAGTATCTACGGACAAATGTATCGCGAGTTGACTTTGGGAAAGAACTCGAACAGTATTCAATCAATCATCACCATTCATAAGTGACGTCATAATAGCAGTTAATTTGTCCCAGGAAATGCCTTATTAGTTGTTCAAAGTCTGTGTTTCTTCACGACCTATAGTGGCAATTTCCTCACACTTGTCACAAGTTCGTCAATCAGCGGAAAGACACTCTTCCCGAGACTCATTAAATGAAATTAAAATAACCTAATTTAATTTTTTTACAATAGACTCAAATTATGAAAAAAAGCGTGAATGTTGGCAGCTCATGTCACTTTAAGAAGAAAAATGTTGTCGTTCATTTCACTACTACGGGTAAGAATACCATGGTTGTTTTAATAAAGATACTACAATGGCTGTTTATTGTAGACCAACAAATGATATATACGTGACAAATGTCTGAATTAAAGTAGAAAGTTTGGCAGATAGGGCGTCATTCGTGACAAAGATAATTGCCACAGAAGCGCATCAAAATTTTCAATTTAATTTCAATTCAATTTATTTCACCATGATAAAATTACATGTTGTAGTTTGATAAGTAAATATAGTGGCGGGAATAAAACCCCAAAGGGCTTGTTTTATCCCAAGAAGACAATGTAACGAGATAATAATGAAACATGACTGGTGAAATACACTGAAGGGACAGCAGTAGTTAGGCATTTATATACAATAGGAAGAAAAAGGAGAGAAAAATAAAAATACAGAAAAACGTTTATTTCACGTCTATAAATATATGTACACACACATATATATACATATGCATACTGACTAACCTCCTGTCAGTCGTCAACCTAATGAAATATCATAGGTTTACTTTATTACAACAATTTATGATGGGGTATAAAGGTCTAAATGATATACCTCTTTTTAACACAATTATAAACTTGTCTCCGTGGTTATTTTAGACAAGAAGATTTTCCCTGTGCCCGTGTGTTTTAGTGTTCATAATATATAAATATATATAATTATACAGACCTCAGACCTTCATCCACATAACCTGCTACCATAGCACATTCAAAATTCTTTTCAGTCTTAAATTAAGATATTTTCCATTTTAAAAAAGGTAGAATATGCTCAGAAATTCCAGTGTCATATATTGAACATATAATGGGATATATTTAGCAACTTGGTCATCCATCTGGCTAACCTTACCACGTTTAGTGTCATTATTACATGCACGTTTACAAATAAATTGCTCCAACAATCAAAACACCATTTTAGGCATGGCTTTTAATGTTAATTAATTTCCTCTCAACTGCGTTTTGTCTAATGTATCTATAATATTGCCTGAGATATGGCCATCGTGGGCGTTGGTTACGGCGTTGCATCGTCTGAACATTGAGTGGATGAGACGGTTGATAAAGGTAATATGAACTTGGGCCCAAACTCTGTCATACGCCTGAGTGAGTTCAGCTACAGTTGTCGGCCTTGACCGCACGAGATTGAGTTTTCTATCGGATTTAAGTCTTGACTGAGAGCAGGCCATTGAAGATTATGTATGTTGCTTTTGATTCAGGGCTATAGCACCCCATACCATAATGCCGGGACCTCCCCGCGCGACTCTTTCCAGAACACATTCATCTGCAAAACGCTCGCCTCGTATACACCAAACTCTCATTCACCTATCAACTGTCAAGATGCAGTACCGACTTTCATCGGAGAAGACTACAGTTCTCCACTCCCGGTGACGCCAATTCCGATGCTGTGTGGCCCATTACAGATGAGCGCGGCGATGTCGAGCCGTGAGGATCGGATCCGATTCCGTTTCCGCCGCTGTAACGAAGCGGTTTTGCAGGTGTTGACGGATAATCTGTCGATCTTGCCTCAACGTTGTTACAGGCGGTCTTCCACTACGAGGACGGTCTGCTGTGCTTCCATTGGCTTGAACCCGTTGCTGCAGGCGGTATATTGTTCGGACATGAACATTGAAGTTATTTGCCACAGGTATTGCAGTCTGGCGAGCATGAAGTCTTCCCAAGGCTTTTTTATAGAGATGACACCTCGCAACACACGTGCATTGTGACCTTCAGGCAAAACGAACCGAAAAAGCACCCCATCATTACTTTTGTAGCTGTGCTTTGACGACGTGTTTTGCATATTAGTAACATGATCAGAAACCAAACTTTCTTGACCACTGGCCTCAAACCAGGTCTAGTAATGATATCAAAAGAGAAAAAATATTGAAAATTATGATACCATATGCATTTAGCAGCATTTGAATAGGGTGACGTTTCTTTTGAGGTTCAGTATATATAAAGCCCCGCTCAGGTCGAGTTAAGATCCGATCCGATCGTCGTAAGGTCCAGTCTGTAGTGAATCTGCGATCAATCAGTCGGAGAACTTTTTTCGACATGAACGGCCTTAGGACTTTTCAGATCGGTCTCAGACTGACCAGTCTTACGATCGTAAGGATAGAAACATGTTCTATTTTCTCCCGATCAATCTTGAGGTCACAGCCAATCAGCGACCTATACTTCATCACGTGATCATTTTTTCTCGGCCTTTCGAAGATGTTGTATTGTTACGTCATTCCTAGTGGCGTGCCAGTCTGCAGAATATTGTGACGAAATTCCCTTCCGATCAACTGATCGCGTCGACCTGAGCGGGCTTAAAGACTGATCAGTCGGTAATCGTTTGGCTGAACGATAAACCAGTCTCAGTCGACATGAACGCTTTTAAGATTCAATCGCAGACAATCGGAGTGGTTCTTAACTCGACCTGAGCCAGGCTTAAGATTGACATGGTAAGTACTCAATCAAAAAAATGTTTGATTCTAGCCATTCCTGTCCTATCTATTAAATACTTAATGGTATAGACTTCCCAGAAATCGCAATCAGATCTAGACTGATGACTTTTGTCTTATCTTTCCTGTTTTACGGGGCGCTATGACTCTTTGACTCTGACCCTCACTATCCAGCATACTGACAGCATCCGTCAGTAGGCCACTATTGGTCGTTCTCTAACATAGGGAACACCGGTCCTGACATAATACATTCATGGGGTAAGTCTACAGCGCGTGTCAGAGGTTAATGGAAAAATAATAACATCAATTGACTTCGCCCACACAAGACCGTTGGCTTGTCAACAATAGACGAACGTTGACCCCTCATTTTGAAATACAATCAACCTCGTAATTACAGATCAATTGACATACGATTGGTCAAAGTTAGTTAGTTGCCAAAAGTCCTCGGTGGTTGTACAAAATCCTGAACCCGTAAAGAGATACCAGATAATCAGACGACATTCAAGTCTATATTCGCCAGAACGACGAAATTAATCGGTCATCAGGTATACGTCAACCAGCTTCCAATGCATCTTCTCGAGCCAAGTTAAAATTTCTGTGCTAAATTATTCAGTTTGTGCATATTTTGCGAGTCAAATAATCGTTTAACTGTATAAACATTAGGTGCCTGTTGGTTGAGCTGGGGGACATATGTCTGCCTAATTTGTCTTAGACTGCGGCAAAATAATAAAAAAATGGGATTTGTGGTCTCTGTCTGTATTGTATTATACAAGTTAATTTCGGCTCTGCCACACCATCCTGATTTCGACAGTGTCAACTTTTGTACAAATGTTTTTTTGTGGTTCTGTTCTGCTTGAGGATATACGCCACATCAACATCTGTAACAGATACATTTATTTGGATACAACTTACTTTACATTGGATGTCCATGATTCCAACTTGTGTCGATGTGATGTTATTTCAATCACCGCCGTGCTAAAGAATTGATTGAAGATTGATTGATTGGTGTTTTACGCCGCGCTCAAGGTTATTTCATTTATATGGCGTTGCCAGTTTTATTGTGGCAGGAAACCGGACTATATGCCCGGAGGAAACCCACGACGTTGTGGTGGTAACTGGCAACCATCCCGCATAGGTGCTTCGAGTGAAAACCCAGGCAGAAAATTTCCAATTCTGTTCGGACTGAGTGGGATTCGAACCCGTGATCTATTGGCGTCCAACGCTCTACCTGCTGAGCCACTGAGGCCCCAATCGATTGAAGAACCATTGGATAGATACAGTTGATTTCTATTTCTGTAAAGTAAACTAATCCTTCACATGGAATATCTTGTTCGCATCTTTTGGATACATAGGCCTATTGACTGAATAAAGCAATGATCAAACTGTGTATTATGTTTGACACATCCGCACATCTGCCCATTAATCAAACCTACAAAACAGTATAGGTTTGGCCAGGTAAATAAAACACAGAGGACCATTGCACTGATGACAATCAGGAACAATTGCTAAATGCAAATGTGTTTTTTATGTTAACAGACGAATATTTCTTCCAATGACTTTTACTACAACATTATACAGTGTTAGCAAATGATATAGTTTCAAATCGCAAATATTCAATCATATTGACACGCGATTTATCAACCTATATGAACTTAAATATAACTATATTTATGTCAAAGATTGTCTGCGATATGGCTGGGTGATATATCATACAGGAAGGAGCACGACGAGTCCAGTAATATATTGTCGTCCTTATGAATTATTCAACAATGTCGATCGTTAGTACAACTACACCAATATGAGACTGATAAAACCTACTGATAACAACTCTAGATAAATATTCCGTGTTTCTTGGTAAATAGGAAAGGTTGTGAGACAAAATAATAAACTAAGAAATAACAAAGACTAGCAGATTTTACGTACACATTTTGATTTATATTAAAATTAAATAGAGTAATGTATTTACAAGTAAATATGTTGCAAACAATGGAAAGGAAACATATATCAAAATGACTATCGTCGGAACCCACGATTAAAACTTTCGCTCGCGCTCACTTTACCCGTGGGAAAAGTGGAAGCAAATCCGTCGTTTCTAATTTAATATGCATGTTGACTTTGACTGGTTTCACCAATTAGAATCCGCGTTACGTAAGCATCTATGCAGTGTTCAAAACAAAGATGGACGACTTTTCGATTTATACTTCAATTCGATCAACTTGCCTCCAAACTGAAGAGTTACAACGTTTATAAGAGAACTTTTGATTGGTCCGACGGTAAATGGGCGTTCCTAGTAAACGAGGCTTTCAATCGCAGTTGGCCCAGGGGTAAAAGGTGAGCTTGTTGAGAATTTAATCCCTGGGTATCCGAGGATGCAAAATGACCTACTTTTACAAACCAAGAACTGGCAGTTCCGAAATAGAAAAATGTTTTCCGAGTATTCACAAAAGTTTACAGGCATAGCAGTAAAGATCCGATAATCAAGAAATATAAATCAACAGAATAAAATCCTAGAAACACACTGGTAAATCTACAGAATTAAATCTTGGAAACGCGCTGGTAAATTCTGTTCTCATGTACATGTAGAAGTAAATCTTGGAAACGCAGTGGCAAACTTTGTTCTCATGTAAAAGTAAATCTTGGAATCGCACTGGTAAACTCTGTTCTGGTGTAGAAGAGTTCACAAGTAAATTCAAGTAAATCACTCACAAAAGTTAGCAAGCCCCACAGAGTAACATTCCATATAAGAGTAAACACAGAAATCGAATCCAAATAGCATTATAAGTAGCATACTCTGCAACAAAAAAACGTGCCTTTCTATATACTCTTAAAAATTCCAGAACACTCCGACTATCACGCATTGATTTGCGTATATAGATGTAGAAACTTGATATATTTAGGCTTCGAAAAAGGTCTAGGGTAATGACATTTATGTCTACACTTCAGTTGTGAGAAGTGAGCTAGCAACTATGGAGGGGGATATCCACCAAAAGTCTATGTGTGTAGCTGTGTCGGTTGCAATGTGTGCAGCGTTTGTTCACTCTGCTTCTTCTGTAATGTCACCACCGAGACCCTGCTATGTGGCTAGCGAGCAGGACTGTATGAGTGTAACTGTGTCAGTTTCAACGTGCGCAATGCTTGCTTTTACTGTACGCCTGGCTATGTCACTACCGAGACACTGCTATGCGACCAACGATGGGCTAGTACGGCTTGTAGTTCGGTCGTGTCTGATAGCAGCGCAGATGTTTGGCACTTTTCTTTCGAGATCTGGCTCCGCGAAGCTAGACAAATACAACCGCGTTGGCCACAGGTATTGCAGTCTGGCCAGCATGAAGTCATCCCAAGACTTGGTCTCTCTGCTCAAACTGTCAAGCTGTGAATGATTCGGTGCATGCTCGGTGACTTTTTATAGGGATGACACCTCGCAACACACGTGTATTGTGACCTTCAGGCAAAACGCACCGAAAAAGCACCCCATCATTACTTTTGACGACGTGTTTTGCATATTAGTAACATGATCAGAAACCAAACTTTCTTGAACACTGGCTTCAAACCAGGTCTAGCAAGGATATCAAAAGAGAAAAATTTTTGAAAATTATGATAATATATGCATTTAGCAACATTTGAATAGGGTGACGTTTCTTTTGCGTTTCAGTATATATAAGATTGCCATGGTAAGTACTCAATCAGAGAAATGTTTGATTCTAGTCATTCCTGTCCTATCTATTAAATACTTAATGGTATAGACTTCCCAGAAATCGCAATCAGATCTAGATTGATGACTTTTATCTTATCTTTCCTGTTTTACAGGGCGCTAGGACTCTTTGACTCTGATCCTCACTATCCAACATACTGACAACATCCGTCAGTAGGCCCCTATTGGCCGTTCTCTAACATAGGGAACCACGGCCCTGACATAATAAATTCATGAGGTAGGTCTACAAGTAGAGGTTAAATGGAAAAATAATAACATCAATTGACTTCGCCCAGACAAGACCGTTGGCTAGTCAACAAGAGACGAATATTGACCACTCATTTTGAAATACAATCAACCTCATGATTGCAGATCAATTGACATACGATTGGTCAAAGTTAGTTAGTTGCCAAGAGTCCTCGGTGGTTGTATAAAATCCTACCACTTCAATGTTCATGTCAGAAAAATATACCGCCTGCAACAACGGGTTCAAGCCACCGGGAGCAGAGCAGACCGTCCTCGTAGTGGAAGACTGACTGCAACAAAGCAGAGATACCAGATAATCAAACGACATTCAAGTCTAATATTTTGAAACATTAAATTCAGTTACACTTGACGAAGACACCGGCACAGGTGTCGAAAGTTCGTGTTATTCAAAAACAACTGACGACTTATCATTAAGTCTATATTCGCCAGAAGGACGAAATTAATCGGTCATCAGGTATACGTCAACCAGCTTCCAATGCATCTTCTCGAGCTAAGTTAAAATCTCTGTGCTAAATTATTCAGTTTGTGCATATTTTGCGAGTCAAATAATCGTTTAACTGTATAAACATTAGATGCCTGTTGGTTGAGCTGGGGGACATATTTCTGCCCAATTTGTCTTAGACTGCGGCAAAAAAATAAAAAAGGGATTTTTGGTCTCTGTCTCTGTTGTATTATACTAGTTAATTTCGGCTCTGATCGAGTGATTAATGCGGCGCCATCCGGATTTCGACAGTGTCAACTTTTGTACAAATGCTTTTTTGTGGTTATGTTCTGCTCGAGGATATGCGCCACATCAACATTTGTAACAGTTAAATTTATTTAGATACAACTTACTTTGCATTGGATGTCCATGATTCCAACTTGTGTCGATGTGATGTTATTTTAATCACCACCGTGCTAAAGAATTGGTTGAAGATTGATTGATTGATGTTTTACGCCGCGCTCAAGATTCTTTAATTAATATGGCGGTGCTAGTTTTATTGTGGGAGGAAACCGGACTATATGTCCGGAGGAAACCCACGACCTTCCGGTGGTAACTGGCAACCATCCCACATAGGTGGTTCGAGTGAAAACCCAGTCAGAAAATTTCCAATTCTGTTTGGACTGAAAGGAATTCGAACCCGCGACCTATTGGCGTCCAACGCTCTACCTGCTGAGGCCCCAATTGATTGAAGAACCATTGGATAGATACAATGGATTTCTATTTCTGTAAAGTAAACTAATCCTTCACATGGAATATCTTGTTCGCATATTTTGTATACATATTGACTGAATAAAGCAATGATTAAACTGTGTATTATGTTTGACACATCCGCACATCCGCCCATTAATCAAACATACAAAACAGTATAGGTTTAACCAGGTAAATAAAACACAGAGGACCGTTGCACTGGTGACAATATGGAACAATTACTAAATGCAAATGTGTTTTTTTTATGTTAACGGGCGAATAATTCTTCCAATGACTTTTACTATAACATTATACAGTGTTAACTAATGATATAGTTTTCAGTTCTACATTTCCTGAGCCCTGTCTTACGAAGCTGGCGCAAGTTACGTCGAACGTAAATCAGTGTTAAAACTATAGTCACTTGCGCCTTGGACGCAACCGATCCATGTTGTAGGCCTATGAGCAACTTTTCGCCAGCTTTGTAAGACAGGCCCCTGGATAAAACTCAAAATGGCAAATATTCAATCATATTGACACGCGATTTATCAACCTATATGAACTTGAATATAACTATATTTATGTCAAAGACTGTCTGCGAAAAGGCTTGGTGATATATCATACAGGAAGGAGGAAGACGAGCCCAGCAATATATTGTCGTCCCTTTGAATTATTCAACAGTGTCGATTGTTAGTGCAACTACACCAATATGAGACTGATAAAGCCTACTTATAATAACTCTAGATAAATATTTCCTGTTTCTTGGTAAATAGGAAAGGTTGTGAGACAAAATAACAAACTAAGAAATAACAAAGACAAGCAGATTTTACGTGCACATTTTGATTTATATTAAAATTAAATAGAGTAATGTAACGTAAAAATGTTACAAACAATGCAAACATATATCAAAAGGACCTATGGCGTACATCATTCATACGAATGGACGCGCCAATAAGCTAAAACAACCAAACAAAGAACTGGCAGTTCCGAAATAGAAAACTGTTTTCCGAGTATTCACAAACGTTTACAGGTATAGCAGTAAAGATCACGAAATATAAATCAACCGAATAAAATCCTAGAAACCCACTTGTAAATCCACAAAATTGAATCTTGGAAACGCACTGGTAAACCCTGTTATCGTGTAGAAGAATTCACTCACAAAAGTTAGCAAGCCCCATAGAGTAACATTCCATATAAGAGTAAACACAGAAATCGAATCCAAATAGCATTATAAGTAGCATACTCTGCAGCTATGAATTGGCGTCCAAAATAAAAAGGTAAAACAACGTGCCCTTATATATACTGTTAAAAATTCCAGAACACTCCGACTATCACGCATTGATTCGCATAGCTGTAGAAACATGATATATTTAGGCTTCGAAAAAGGTCTAGGGTAATGACATTTAGATCAACACTTCAGTTGTGAGAAGTGAGCTAGTAACAGCCTTCGAGAATGATCAGTATACCTTCACACTAAACAAAAACTGTTAACGAGAATCAAACAAGAACATAGGACGAAGGAAAACTCCAGAGAGGTCAATACACTCACGTATTAGATACCTGATCAGCTAGCTGGGTTTTTTGGACTTTGTCCCGTTATAACCACGTTACCTTTGGCGCCAACGGTTTGCTGGATTTGCCGATAGTTTTTCTTTCAAAGTCAATCGTTTTCTTGTTAATGTAGGCCCCTACTTTAAACGCTGAACATCTCTTGACAATCGCAATTTATTTAAGAACTCCGAATTTTGGCAGTTCGTGCAACTTTTAATTAAGATTTTATTAGGAAGTCTGGATTAATAGACTTCGTTTTCAAAAAAAGTTGTGTTCATCTGAATACTGTGTATATGTCCTGAATGCTTAACTCGGATATTAAGCATTCTTCTTAATAACAAAAATAGCAGAGAAGGCTTTAGAACAGATGAACATCATCTTATCTGTTGAGGATCACATCAAAATAACTGATCGGGATCGATCTAATTTCAACCTCTTGACCTTTGGTGGGCTACACTGTGGTTAAGTAGCGACCAATGAACTATATCCGTGGAATGGACACGTATCATTGGCTAGTTAGGATCTGTAAAATGTGCCGCCATTGATAGTTTAGGCGCGCGTGCATAACATATCTGGTACGAAATTGAATCCTCTCCTAGTAATGGCAGCATTCAATACACATCAAATACCACGTGACCTCCATTCCACGCATATAGTTCATTGGTAGCGACCCATTTCCATTTATCTAGATTAGAACGTATTATTCCCATTCTGTCAGAGTAAATGAGTTAAGAAAGGACCGGCAATTGGCTGTGTATAACTGGGGCAGCAATCAAGTAGCATTAGATATTGAAGCATAATTAATACCATAGACCAATTGTGTTTGAAGCCCACAATTCCTCCAACTCTTTCGTTCGATAAATACAAAACAAATGTCCTATTTGACCACGTAATGCAACAGTAGCCTATGTATCATCCTCACAACTGTGTTATGGACGGTTCAGTATCTGATGTTGATATGCTTGTTCATTATGTAAGCACAGGTTACATTATGTAAGCACAGATGTTATGTCTAGCAGTCTTTATTGTCCTCTTGAAGGCGCTCGCTGGATTTTAAAACAATGAAAAGGATGTACATTTTACTATGAAATATTTAATATTAAAGTAGCATGAGCTGCCAAAATTCAAACTTTTTTCATAATTTCTGATCGTCACGACAGTAAGAGGCTTTGAAGGCCATCGAAAAACTAAATGATTGGCGTTGGAACGAGGAAAATCCATACAGTATGTGGCTTATACGAACCGAAATAGTGTTCGAAAAGTAAACAAAATTTAAATAACCGGGACGACCATTCATTCATTCTAAGCCATAGCTAGTTCAAAACAATACTTTATCGCACAGTCTCGAGACCAGAAGCACTAAAAAGCTTCTGAATTATACGCCTTGAGAAAAATAGCCAATAATTTCAACATTCTGTTTTAACGTCAAAATATCATCAATTTGGCAGCTCATGCCACTTTAAGTTTTGTAAATGGACCAAAAGAAAAAAGTATATATGAACAGACTCTATCTGGCCATAGTCGTGATAGTAAATTGACTGACGGTTTGGACGTTGAGTGTGGTAATACACTTTAGTACATTATAGTCATTTATTAACGTTAGACCCCGTCAGGCTGTCACTTAAATCGTCACTAGTAATGTAAGCGGCACCATAGAAATAAATGTGGACCAGCAACTGTATTATAGTAGATCTATCATACAATATCCAGTCAATCATGGACAGAATAGACAAATGCCCTACTTGAGGACACTGAGTGCTGGTGTAAACTGGTTCAATATCACTTACCTGGTTATTTATGTATAAATGTCAGTGGACTACGCTCTGTCAATTGGCAGGTTATGACTTAGGAAAGGGAAATAATTGATTTCTGTCTTTCATTATGACGCAAAGCACTAGTTATCTTTTGGACTAGTCTATCCCGGATTTTCGGTCTAGAGGGCGACTTATTTTATATTTGGCTGGTAATGTGAATCACCCCCTAGCCCGAACCACTCTCTCAATCCAAATAAGGTAGAGGTTTTAATTTAAACGATATACTTTCGAAAATCACTGCACACGATAATTTACACAACGCTTAATGCTGGAAATTTACCTTGTTTGAAAGACCAAACCTTAGGCAAGATTTCCAGGCACACGACTTGTGCGTAACTGTTGTTTTAGGAACGATTCCCCCTAAGATACTTGCTATCTTCCACAAAAGTGACCAGAGAGCGGACATAGTTGACCTGATTTCCAAATGGCAGCAGGTCACAGTTTCATTTTCCTTCCTTTCCCATTTGCGGTAATGTTAATGTCTGCTCTCATAGCACCTTCCCTAACTTTTGTTGAACCAAATCCTTCGGTGGGGTCCTTGAACAGTCCTTTGGCAGTATTTTAAGCACAATTTTTTCATACGTTGAAGGCAGAAATTTTGAGATACGATTAGAATCAGCTGATAGGGGTCTCTTTGAACATATACCGCCGCATGTCAACAAACCAAAGCACCCCCAACTACCAGATCTCCATCCACCTGAACTGGTCCCATTCCACTTCTAAAATCATTTCCAGACAGTAACTCAACCCCTGTCCTTTCATAAAAACTACAAAAAATGCCTAGAAAAAAATGCAGGGGGCCAGGAAAAAATAATAAAAAAAACACACAAAAATATCTGGGACTTCTTTCGTGAGAAACTGTTACCTGTATCCAAATTGCGCGTGCTCTTCACAGCTCCCTCTGGCGGTGCCAAACAAACGACCCGTGACGTTTGTAAAAATGGACATCTGTCACTGGTGCAGGGCGGAAGTGGGTCCTGACCGAAGATATATGAATTACGTATTAACTGGTCGGTTAGATGTTTAACTATGGCGGTTACGTCAGGTTGAAAGCCAGTAGACTTCGAAGCAAATATTGACTGCATAAGGGAAAGTTTACCACTTTACAGCTGCATAAGTTTGACAAACTCCTTCTTCGTGGTCTATACTATCGGAATGCAGTGGTAAATATTTTATTCTTTGCTTATTTGTTGTGAAATTTGCGCTGCATTTTTTTTTTCGGCGGAACAAGTTAAAAAATATAGTTTTTTCATTATGGAAGTAATCTGGGCTATGACGAGTACGGACAAAATTCGGCAGAGCCCAGATTTCTCGGCTAGGACTGGGCTACAAAAGTCGCTTTAAAAGTGTGGAGATATTAGGTATTAAAACGGAAAAAATAGTTTCTCTAAAACTACCTGCGTCGGAGGGGGTGGTTGAAGATTAAAAACATTCCCTTGTATCATCTGTTTCGCTCCTACTAATACAACAGAGCCTGTAATAACTCTATGGACGTCAACTCGATCCAAGTTATCAATTAAAGTTGAATTCACTGAATTTTACTTACTTTAGTTTTATGAGCATTGTGGTCGCCCATTTCGTCCATACGAGATGTGAATGTGTCCATAATGTTGGAGCGGTTTTATCTGATAAAGCTCAAAGTTTTTTTTTCCATTCACCTTGGTCGTTATAATAAATGTCTCTTATTGTTTTCCGTATTTATTTGTTCCATCTGTTAAGTGCAAATTTCCTCTGGCAATGTTTCAGATACATTTGAGTCAATTAGAAACTTCCACAATAGTCTCAACAGCTGAACAGCAAGGTATTTTTTGGTGTTATGTCGACAAGTTTTAAAACGTCCTGAATGGTGGGTAAAACGAGAAGATGTGCCATCTAGAGATTCAAAAGAGATACAACACTTTGAATACAAGTTTAACTATACATGTAGTTTCTCTGTTCAAAAAAGAAATCATAGTATTGATGACCGTCTCAAGTGTTTGCCCAAGATCCATTTCATAAACTTTGCACTGAATACACGAAAAAGAAACATAAGTTACACATGTTGTTGTTTGGGGCTCAAGCGTCTTTTATCTGGTTTTGTGACTAAAAAACTCCCTTTCTAACTTGTTTCGTTTTCCGATGATATCTGCCTTAAGAATTTCAACCCGCCTATACATTCGAAATTCCCTCGCTTTCACAGACATCGTTTTATGTTTATAAGGATGAAGTTGAAATGTGGTGATTGACGATGAAGGCAAAATATCATTTGAAGTTAAAATATGTGTGGCGATTGACGACAAAGGTAAACTACTAACTGAAGTTAAACAGAAGTGGTGACTGACGGTGGGGGTAAAATACTGGTTGAAGTTGAAATAGATGGCGACGATTGGCGATTGCCTCAAACGCCTGCGCACCCTGTCGTCGCTGACTGGTCTCTGGTGATTGCCAAAGGTTGTCCTTGTCGTTTTCGTAGCTATAGCGAAGCGGTTTTGCAGGTGTTGACTGACAATCTGTCGATCTGGCCTCAACGTTGTTACAGGCAGTCTTCCACTACGAGGACGGTCTGCTGTGCTCCCAGTGGCTTGAACCCGTTGCTGCAGGCGGTATATTGTTCTGATATGAACATTGAATTGGTTGGCCACAGGTATTGCAGTCTGGCCAGCATGAAGTCATCCCAAGACTTGGTCTCTCTTCTCAAACTGTCAAACTGTGAATGATTCGGTGCATGTTCGGTGGCTTTTTTATAGGGATGGCACCTCGCAACACACGTGCATTGTGACCTCAGGCAAAACGAACCGAAAAAGCACCCCATCATTACTTTTGTAGCTGTGCTTTGACGACGTGTTTTGCATATTAGTAACATGATCAGAAACCAAACTTTCTTGACCACTGGCTTCAAACCAGGTCTAGCAAGGATATCAAGAGAGAAAAAATATTGAAAATTATGATAATTAATGCATTTAGCAACATTTGAATAGGGTGACGTTTCTTTTGCGGTTCAGTATATATAAGATTGCCATGGTAAGTACTCAATCAGAGAAATGTTTGATTCTAGCCATTCCTGTCCTATCTATTAAATACTTAATGGTATAGACTTCCCAAAAATCGCAATCAGATCTAGAGTGATGACTTTTGTCTTATCTTTCTTGTTTTACGGGGCGCTATGACTCTTTGACTCTGACCCTCACTATCCAACATACCGACAGCATCCGTCAGTAGGCCACTATTGGTCGTTCTCTAGCATAGGGAACCACGGTCCTGACATAAAACATTCATGAGATAAGTCTACAGCGCGTATCAGAGGTTGAAAGGAAAAAGAATAACATCAATTGACTTCGCCCACACAAGACCGTTGGCTAGTCAACAATGAACGGACACTGACCAATCAACCTCGTGATTACAGATCAATTGACATACGATTGGTCAAAGTTGGTTGGTTGCCAAAAGTCCTTGGTGGTTGCATAAAATCCTGTACCCGTAAAGAGATATCAGATAATCAAACGACATTCTAGTCTATATTCGCCAGAATGACGAAATCAATCGGTCATCAGGTATACGTCAATCAGCTTCCAATGCATCTTCTCGAGCCAAGTTAAAATCTCCATGTCCCCATTATGTGTTTTACATTGATGGACTGCTCCATTCCAACCTGTAAATTGAACAGGGGACATATTTCTGCCTAATTGTTCTTAAGGCCCGTTCCCACTGTGCGATTTGTCGTACCGACTTGTAGGATGCGATTAAAATGAATGCTTTTAATTGGTCAATAACATTTGCCAACCAATCAAAAGCATCCATTTTAATCACATCCTACAATTCGGTACAACAAATCGCACACTGAGAACGGACCTTTAGAATGCGGCAAAAAAAATAAAAAGGGGATTTGTGGTCTCTGCCTCTATTGTATTACACCAGTTAGTTTCGGCTCTGACCAGAGTGATTAATGCCACATTCTACCCCTCCTGCATGTGCGTGCCGTGTGCAAATATACATGTTAAGTGGAGATGACTTTTCAAACGACATCGAGTCTGTAGTGCATCACCGTTGCACGTGACCAAAGCTTATCGTTGATTGGTTAAAAGTTCCCAATCTGTCCGTCACTTTTTCCTTATTTTTCTCAATTATCGGGGTAGAATCGACTTTAATACCTTCGTCTTGGTGTTTATTGCGTAACCCGATACCGCTGGACGTTGGTTCGCACCTCGTCAAACCCTTCGAATGCTGCGCATTCTCGTGGTTTGACTCGGTACGAACCAACGTTCATCGGTATCGGGTTACGCAACAAACACCGCTACGGCGGTATTAAACCCTTAACCATCCGGATTTCGACAGTGTCAACTTTTGTACAAATGCTTTTTTGTGGTTCTGTTCTGATTGAGGATATGCGTCATATCAACATCTGTAACAGTTACATTTATTTGGATACAACTTACTTTATATTGGATGTCCATGAGTCCAACTTGTGTCGATGTGATGTTATTTCAACCACCACCGTGCTAAAGAATTGATTGAAGATTGATTGATTGATTGATTGATTGATTGGTGTTTTGCACCGCGTTCAAGATTATTTCGCTTATATGGCGGCGTTGCCAGTTTTATTGTGGGAGGAAACCGGGCTCCATACCCGGAGGAAACCCACGACCTTCCGGTGGTAACTGGCAACCATCCCACATAGGTCGTTCGAGTGAAAACCCAGTCAGAAAATTTTCCAATATTTTTGGGACTGAGCGGGATTCGAACCCACGACGCATTGGTGGAAGGCTGTTCGGATTGAGCGTCCAACGCTCTACCTACTGAACCATGGAGGGCCCCTGTAATTACACACAAGTCCAATCCCTTTCTCTGGAATTCTACCATGATATTTTATCGTGATTCTCCGACGAGTAAAACTGACGTAGTACTTTAAAAGTTTTATACTTTCCCAACTATCAATTTTACGAAAGCGTATAAGGGACATGCGCGATTTTATTTTTCGGCGGCCTAGGTTCTTGTTATAACGAATGAATTAGCGTACCGTGATGGGTACACTATAAAAAATGTTTGTAGAACTACACGAAAAACTTTTGTATTTCATCACAGGAGAATGTACTGTAAACGTTTTACCCCTGAGTGCGATGTTATTATATTGGCTATCATGTAAATTTACGTAAACACACTGTAGATATAAACAGATTTGTAAAAGTACCTATAGGTATTGCTGTTTTACATCACATTTCGGTTATTTTACTCTTTTTACTTAATTTACAAATCTACACAACAATATTGGTAGATTAACAGAGAAGATACTTGTATTTAAAGAGAGAAGAAAGCACGAAGTGCAGTAAATCCACTGTTCACTGTACATCTACTAACACCACACTGCAAATTTACATATTCGCACAGATGTAAATCTACAGCAAATTTTACTTGTCCTACGTTTGCCCGCGAACTTTGCTGTAAAATATCAACCACATATTTTACAGTGTAATTATGAAAAAAGTGTGAATTTCGGCAGCATATTCCACTTTAATATGTAATCAGACTTATGCACTATTTCAAACGGTCACCCTCATCATACAGTTTTTCACTTTCTAAACGATACGTCAAGCAACCCTCAGATATCATGCATATTTTTTCTTCCAATGGAATTTATAATTGCATATGTACCAGGAGATAAAAATCTAATCATTTACAAAATGAAATTATTCTTTCGAACATATGGGTAGACAATGTTGAACCGCGGGTTAAATGGATGGGCAGGTTTTGTCTAGTGGCATCCGAAGTCTCCGTTATCTTGTTTTAATCCATCTTTAATTACTATACCCAAGTCTGTGTTCTCTACAATAACTGATACATTCACAGTGAGAATTGAGGTGACTTGGGTTAAACACAAACAGTCTGTTCTTGACAGCTGAATATTAAGTGAAGGATTACAATGTAACGGGTGTCCTTATCTTGGTCGCCAACTCCCACTCTGATCAACCACTCAGGACTAACAAAACTATCCCGTGATAACGTAAGCGACCGAAATATATGTTTGTATTACACAGCATGCACTTGTCCCACTCCTTCGGGGATGTACGTGCGTGTCAAAGCCGACCGGAAGCGAGCGAAAATAGCCGAAGGGAGTTCCGACTGGCACTTGTCCATGCACTTGTCATATAATGCACATTTTTTCTATGACTTTTCTTTTGTATATACTGTTGATGTAGTTTATAATTGGATCATGTTACGTTGACTACTGTATGTACTGAATAAAAAAATATATATCATATCCCATTCGTTTCCCGCAGTCGTGATGAATACAGTGGTGTAGAAAACAACAGCAAAGATGGTGTAAAAATCAGATTATTCTAGCTGATAATGTAGATATCTTTCCGACCGATGGCTCAAGATGTATTGATTGTCATTCCGAATAATGAACTGGGTTATAAGGCAGTGACATCAGTTTTAGTTTAGGTTGTTAAGTGACCCTAACTCGGTGAAAAAATACGTTTTATAGCGCTTACACACTTCAAAACATCAACACAACCATTAACCTTCGTCTATGGAAGAGCTGCCCGTTAAAATGAAGAAAATCCCAATATTACAAGGCAAGGGAAACAGTCTACGATGTAACAGGATTAAGATATGTCAGTTTAAATTTGTTACGGGCTTTACAACACCAACTTCAATGAGATTAGATTTCACTTTAAATTATACCACGAGATTTAATCGCTTTTTGGTCCAACATGGTCAATGACTGACGACTTGTTTTGAGCATTTAGAGAGCATATTAATAAAAAGAAATGATAAATATAAATGATATTAATTTTCTGCGATCTGTATACAAAAATACGTCTTGGTTTTTGTCAGGTTAAGCTTCTTGAAGGTTTATCATGAAGTTTTCAAACAATTAGTAAGATCTGAGATACAGACGGACTCTGACAACATATTGGATAACGCTACCTTGTTCTCAAAAGAGGTAAATTTACACGTTGCTTTTGAATTGTTACAACTATGTACTAATAAATTATTCCTCATATCCGTCTTACGACATAAGGATTATATCTTTGATAATACACATCGAATTAACACAAAATTGTAAATAATTTCTTACTTTAAATTTTGGAAACAAAATAAAATTGGAGAAACAAATTAGTGCCTTTTTATTAACCTGATTATCACTGTCTCAAATATTCACAGACCTTTTCAGTTAGGACAAAAGTTCAATAATATACTTTAACATTCGTATCAGACGAAGTATTTAGGATAGCTTTCCTGCATCGCGAGTCAGCCTCCAGACTTTTCTTGAGCGCGGCGTAAAACATAAATCAATCAATCATTCTAGAATTCGTGTTATTTGGATATGAAAGGTATATAGTCTGAAATTAGACCTAGATCTAAATGTTTTTGTCTGTGAATTATTTGTATATGTCTTTAGCATATACTTTACCTGAAATTAAAAAGACTATCATTCTAAGTTTCTTTTTGTATTCTGCTAAGAAGTGCAGACAATACAACCTTTTCCATTGGGCTTTTGAGGAACAGTAAATATCTGTATTCAGTAGGTAAATTGTTTGTAACCATTCGTAATGGAGTCTGATCGGATACAGGGGATTTGATACTTTACCAATCTCAAAGACGTCTGAGTGAGTTTGAATGTTAGCTGATGTAGATGGAAAATAGACGGATTATAAAACAACAATTGAACGAATGACTGTCTGTGTGTCTAGTTTAATTTTCCATACTGACGGGTTACAGTGACCCTTTTAATCACATGTATCAATCAGGAATTGTACACACAGTTTTGGTTTAAGTCCCTTTATAACTATATTGTTATAGGCTGGTGGATTATAACTTTGATCTTTCTGAAAATGCAAAAGATAAAATAGGACATTTCTTAAAACGGTAAACTGCATAAAAAACACACGTTTTAGTCAAGTGGTTAAATAAATCAATATGTATGGCAAAATCATGTCAGGGCGTATGTCTGTTTCATATTAGAATGGGTATTGAAATACTTTGTTTGATGTCAGAAATAAAGTCCAAGACAAATTCGGCTTTTGATTTAAGTATAAAAAAAACATTTGAAATCATCTAAGCTGCTTTTGGAAACATCAAATGGTTGGCATCTGAAGCATTCTTAATTCTTCTTGAAACATCTGAGACACGTGTGTTCAAAATGGTTTAGATCGTTCTTTAAGAATTTATTGAAATTCTTCTACTGAAAAACAGAGCCCATATAAATATAGCAATACTTTGCTGAGTTCATAGAGTCTGTTAAACAACAGACGTCATTAAGTCCAACCTGGGAGGAAGCCATACTTAGTCTGAGGGTAAAGGGGCTTGGTGAAGCTTTAGAGAGGATGATTTTAAAGTCTGTTTGTTCTTCTTGCCCTCCTACCGTTAAGGTCACGAACTGAGTTGAGGTATGGTGTTTTCATGGGTGTTTTTAAATACAGCTTGGGGCATTTATCTATATCATATGTAATTTACAAGTTTTTTCCGGCATGGGCTGCCAAAATTCACAATCCAGAAAAAAGTACGATGTAAAGAAAAGTGCCAGTGGAGGAGACTAGTTCGGTTGTCTTTGGGTCTAAGTTGTAAATTGAAGAGCTTGAAAACTTAAAATACGCAGAACAACCCTTTCCTTTTGGCCCGTAAATGGGGCAAGGGGAAAATAATTGTTTGGCCTTATCGGCCCCAGTTTAAATAAATGGATCAAAATAGGAAGCCATGTTATTATACTTGGACGCGTTACTGTATTTGGGTCTATCTCGTTTTATCCGAAACGAAGCCATATCTGATCTGAGTTAACAGTTTTGTTCCTGTGAACTATTTTTAGAGAGTAATAGGTTTTATCCACTTATGATACCACTATTTAGCGGGCTTGACGCAGGCTTAGGCTTAAAAGGTCGTCCGTATTATCAGGGACCGGAAGTTCTTTGTTCAAGTTTCTCGCCAATAGAGTGTGTATTTACACCAATCAAACAGAATAAATAATAGTTAATGTTCGGTTTTCGCCGGGCAAATTTAAACCAATTTAATAGAAAAATATGTATTTATCTTTATTTATTATAAACAGTACAGGTACTCTTTGTCTATAAAAAACACCATTCCTGCCCGTGAGATGACACTGTTTTAAAAGTGTGTGCATTTTTACTACTACCTTTACGCTCATGTGTGTAAGGAATACGCCAAGATACGGTCCGATGAACTGCTGAGATGTACCGAGATGTTCCGGGATATTCTGAAAAACTAAATGGAAGGAGTGTGTCAATTGTAAAACACTAAATCGATGTTATATTTATGATCACTAAAACACACGGGCACAGGGAAAATCGTCTTGTCTAAAATAACCACGGAGACAAGTTTCTAATTGTGTTCAAAAGAGGTATTTCATTTAGACCTTTATACCAAATGAATTGCAAAAATAAAATATATTTTGGTCAAAGACATTTTTGAAAATTAGATACAAGCAGATATAAAATATCCCAGTTTCTTTCTAGTATTTATGTTTTTCAGTATTATTAATAAAACATCAATATTGGCAACTACCAGGTTCTTATTCTTAATAAGTCCAATTTTTGAAAACTAACATTTTATGATGGAGGGATCTAATACAATGAACTATATGCGTGGAATGGACACGTATCATTGGCTGGTCTGGATCTCACTTTGTAAAATGTGCCGCCATTGATAGTTGAAGCGCGCGTGCATAACAGATCTGGATCGAAACTGGATCATCTCTTAGTAATGGCGTCATTCGATGCGAATCAAATACCACGTGACCTTCATTCCACGCATATAGTTCATTGGTATAACACCCCATGACCACAATCTGCCTGATACGCCTATCAGCTGCGTTAAACTGCGTCCATTCCACCAAGAAGAACATGGATGAACATTGTTTGATAAAATACTAAAAACAATGACAGTAATCTTGCATTTGATGGTTTTGGTTTAATATCTCCATATGGAAAACATTTCACTTATATGGCGGCGTTGTCAGTTTTATTGTGGGAAGAAACCGGGCTCTGTGTCTGGAAAAAACCCACGACCTTCCGCTGGTAACTGGCAACCATTCCACATAGGTCGTTCGAGTGAAAACCCAGTCAGAACATTTTCAAATTTTTGGACTGAGTGGGATTCGAACCCGCGACCCATTGGTGGAAGGCTGTTCGTATTGAGCGTCCAACGCTCTACCTACTGAGCCACGGAGGCCCCATATATGTGAATTAGGGACACACAAAAATAAAACCAGTATATCATGAAATAGCCCTGAATAAAAAATTTAAAAAATTTATCATGGAATTTTGGGATTTTTCGTCACTATAACATATACATTGATATCTATAATAGTTTAGACAAGAAGATTTTCCCTGTGCCCGTGTGTTTTAATGATCATAAATATAATTGACTTAGTCAATAAATAATTCGTATAGAACACATAAGAAAACTAAAAGATTGACGTCGAAATAAAACAATATTAGGCAAACTAGTTATAGCTGGAATGTATAAGATCATTTTTCAGAGTTTTCCTATCTTTAAAAAAGACCATGGCTTGGTATCATTTGAGAGCTCTAATTGTGTACGTATTGATAAAAATCACAAACATTAAGCTAATTCTGTTTTAACTAGTTTTGTTAAGTAAGTTTAAAAGTATACACCATCATAGATATACATTTAGAAAAAGTTAATAAAATAAACTTATTGGATGCGGAAGGGTTATTACCAGGTCAACATAGCTATTTTAAACAAAATACAACTGCCCTTTTATTATATAAGGTGTCCCTTCGTCATTTTTAAGTTAGGGTTTAGTCTGTAATCGTTGTACAGCCCCCTTTAATCAGAACCGTTTATTTTAGGAGGATCTGACCTGAAGGTGGTTCAGTTCTAAAGGTAAATCTGTAAAGTAATTGGTCCCCGCTCGATAAAAAGGGTAGTAACTCTGAAAATAATAAAACCATCCTCGCATGATATCCAACATGTACATCAAGTTTCGTAAAAAAAAATGATGAAATCTGTGGGAAGAGATGCGATGACAAGAAATGATTACGGACAGACAGGCAGACAAACTGATCACTATACCCCCCCCCCCCCCCGCACTATATGCCCGGGGGGGGGGGGGGGGTAAAAGAAAACGTTAGCCTAATATAAAAAATCGCTAGCCCCAGAGTATAAGCAGATCTGAAGGTGGAGTTCGTAAATAGCAAGACCATAACTGTACAAACATACTGATTGCACTAATGATAAAGAGGATTTCAAGCATTTCATACTGGTTATATTTATAAAATATTGCAAAAACTAAAGACGAAAGAACATCGAAGTTCTTTCAACTAATTTCATAGAATGTTTAGCCCACAAAATAAATGTGTAGCCACACAAAAACAGTATAACTAAAAACAAATAAGGTAAACAGAAATGCCGCGACTAATGTGGAACCTTCACCACAAATCCACCTCATCAACGACGAAATAAAACAAGATTGCCTTGAACAAGAGTTTCGCTTATGTATAGAAAATTAGCCACTATCAATCAAAACTAGTTCGATCGACAATTAGACTTCAAACTTTGAAAGGGCTTCTTGTTTAGGGCAATTATTCTGAAAAAAACGTCAATGTTTTGTATAAGATTGGCAGGAAATTGTTCTAGACTGTATCATTACCAACTTTTATTGCTGGTCAACAAGTTACAAATCAGATTACTTCAACTCCGATTGAACGATGTCTAAAGAACAAAATTGGTTGCATTTCTTTTGGTACACGTGTGTAAATAAATCTGGTCCGTCGATTTTATGTAATTGGACAATGAAGGATTGCTTGATTGTTTGGTGTTATACGCCGTGCTCAAGATTATTTTACTGTGCCCGGAGGAAACCCATGACCTTCCTCTGGTAACTGGCAACCATCCCACATAGGTCGTCGAGTGACAATGAAGGAAAACGAGTCGATGGTATGTTAATGGTACACGTGATATCGAAAACGTAATGTGAAAACGTTGATGTGATTTTGAAAAGACTCCTCGTTCGCCTTGAGCATTCCCTGGTTCGGTATGTGCCATAAAGATTATGTGAAGAATAAACCGCTCACGGCAACTCGAAAACAATATTGCGTGTTTTTATGGATTGTTTATAATCTATAAGAAATCTGACCGCAATTTGTGAAGTGAAAAATGTTCACTGAGTGGTTCTCCAATATCTTTATTGACTGAGTGGCGCTTGTTTCTTTATTGGAATAGTATATGCGTAATGGTAATGCAAAACCTTTTTCGAGATTTCCATTTTATCATAAACAGTTGTATTGAGTTGAATTAATCTTCCTCTCCAGCCCAGTTTATCAATCTCACGGTGAGAATACCCTTTAAATAAATGGTTTGAAGATATGGGTATCTGAATTTATTGTTGATTGTATGTTTTGTTTTTTGCACCGCGCTCAAGATTATTTCGCTTATATGGCGGCGTTGCCAGTTTTATTGTGGGAGGAAACCGGGCTCTATACCCGGAGGAAATCCACGACCTTCCGGTGCTAACTGGCAACCATCCCACATAGGTCCTTCGAGTGAAAACCCAGTCAGAAAAGTTAAAAATTTGTGGGACTGAGTGGGTTTCGAACCCACGACCCATTGGCGGAAGGCTGTTCGGATTGAGCGTCCAACGCTCTACCTACTGAGCCACGGAGGCCCCCGTAATTACATACCAAAGTACAATCCTTTTCTCTGGAATTCTACTATGATATTTTACAGTGAATCTACGACGAGTAAAAATCACGTATTTTAAAAGTTTTATACTTTCCCAACTATCAATTTTACGAAAGCGTATAAGGGACATGCGAGATTTTATTTTTGGGCGGCCTAGGTTCTTGTTATAACGAATGAAATAGCGTACCGTGATGGATAATTATGAAAAAAGTGTGAATTGTGGCAGCTCATGACACTTTAATATATCATCAGACTTGTGCACTATTTCAAACGGCCACCCTTATCATACAGTTTTCACTTTCTAAACGATACGTCAACCAACCTTCAGATATCATGCATATTTTTTCTTCCGATGGAATTTATAATTGCATATATAGCAGGAGATAAAAATCTAATCATTTACAAAATGAAATAATTCTTTCGAACATATGGGTAGACAATGTTGAACCGCGGGTTAAATGGATGGGCAGGTTTTGTCTAGTGGCATCCAAAGTCTCGGTTATCTTGTTTTAATCCATCTTTAATTACCAAACCCTAGTCTGTATTCTCTCCATTAACTGATACATCCACTGTGAGAATTGAGGTGACATGGGTTAAACACAAACAGTCTGTTCTTGACAGCTGAATATTAAGTGAAGGATTACAATGTAACGGGTGTCCTCATCTTGGTCGCCAACTCCCACTCTGATCAACCACTCAAGACTAACAAAAGTATCCCGTGATAACGTAAGCTACCGAAATATATGTTTGTAAATTACATATATTACACAACAAGCGCTTGTCCCACTCTGAAACTTCGGGGATTTACGTGCGTGTCAAAGCCGACCGGTAGCGAGCGAAGATAGCCGAAGGGAGTTCCGACTAGTACTTGCCCATGCACTTGTTATATAATGCACATTTTTTTCTATTTTTTCTTTTGTATATACTGTTGATGTAGTTTATAATTGGACCATGTCCCGTTGACTACTGTATGTACTGAATAAAAAAAATTAAATCATATTGCATTCGTTGCCTGCAGTCGTGATGAATAGATTGGTGTAGAAGACAACAGCAAAGATGGAGTAAAGATCAGATTATTCTAGGTGATAATGTAGATCTCTTTCCGACCGATGGCTCAAGATGTATTGATTGTAATTTCGAATAATGAACTGGGTTTCAAGGCAGTAGCATCAGTTTTATTTTAGGTTGTTAGCTGAGCCTAACTCGGTGAAAAACTACAACGTTTTAGCTCTTACACACTTCAAAACATCAACACAACCATTAACCTTCGTCTATGGAAGAGCTGCCCGTTAAAATGAATAAAATCCCAATATTGCAAGGCAAGGAAAACAGTCTACGATGTAACAGGATTAAGATATGTCCGTTTAAATTTGTTACGGGCTTAAACAACACTAAATTCAATGAGGTTAGATTTCACTTTAAATTATACCACGAGATTTAATCGCTTTTTGGTCCAACATGGCCAATGACTGACGGCTTGTTTTGAGCATTTAGAGAACATATTAATAAAAAGAAATGAAAAAAATAAACGATATTAATTCGATCTGTATACAAAATAGGTCTTGGTTTTTGTCAGGTTGAGCTTCTTGAAGGTTTATCATGAAGTTTTCAAACAATTAGTAAGATGTGAGATACAGGCGAACTTTGACAACATATTGGATAACGCTACCTTGTTAACAAAAGTTTACTAGTTGCTTTTGAATTGTTCCAACTATGTGCTAATAAATTATTTCTCATATCCGTCTTACGACATAAGGACATCGACATTCATCGACATAAGGACATACGACATATTTGGTAATACACATCGAATTAACACAAATTGTAAATGATTTCTTATCTTAAATTTTAGACTCAAAATAAAATTTAGAAACAAATAAGTGCCTTTTTATTAACCTGATTATCACTGTCTCAAATATTTACTGGCCTTTTCAGTTAGGACAAAAGTTCAATAATATACTTTAACATTCGTATCAGACGAAGTATTTAGGATAGCTTTCCTGCATCGCGAGTCGGCCTCTAGACTTTTCTTGAGCGCGGCGTAAAACATAAATCAATCATTCATTCTAGACTTCGTGTTATTTGGAATCTGTTTGATATGAAAGGTGTATAGTCTGAAATTTATCCGAGATCTAAATGTTTTTGTCCATGAAGTATCTGTACATATCTTTAGCATATACTTTACCTGAAATTCAAAAGACTATCATTCTATGTTTTTTTGTATTCTGCTGAGAAGAGCAGACAATACAATCTTATCCACTGGGCTTTTGATGAACAGTAAATATCTGTACTCTGTAGATTAATTGTTTGTAACCATTCGTAATGGAGTCTGATCGGATACAGGGACTGCCAGGGGATTTGATACTTTACCGATCTCAAAAATGTCTGAGTGAGTTTGAACGTTAGCTGATGTTGATGGAAAATAGACGGATTATAAAACAACAATTGAACGAATGACTGTCTGCGTGTCTATTTTAATTCTCCTACTAACGGGTTGCAGTGACCCTTTTTAATCATAGGTATCAATCAGGAATTGTACCCACAGTTTTGTTTTAAGTCCCTTTATAACTATATTGTTATAGGCTGGTGAATTTTAACTTTGATTTTTCCGAAAATGCGAAAGATAAAATAAGGCATTTCTTAAAAAGTTAAAGTTTGCATGAGCTGCCAAAATTCACACTTTTTCATAATTTCTGATCGTCACGACAGTAAGAGGCTTTGAAGGCCATCGAAAAACTAACTTTTTGGCGTTGGAATGGGAAAAATCCATACTGTATGTGGCGTGTACGAACGGAAAACGTGTTCGAAAAGTAAACAAAATTTAAATATACGGGACGACCATTCAATCATCCTAAGCCAAAGTTAGTTCTAAACAATGCTTTATCGCACATTTTTGAGACTAGAAGCACTAAAACAACTTCTGAATTAGACGTCTTGCGAAAAAAAGCTAATAATTTCAACGTTCTGTTTTAAAATCAAAATATCAACATTTTGGCAGCTCATGCCACTTTTAACTGAATAATCCGACGGTTGAGAGAAGATTGACCTGCCTATGAGTCATGTATTCGGCAACCACGATCAATCCCACAAAGATTATGAGCCTCGACCAGTCATCCATGAGTTTCACCTTTCCGAATCCTTATACTAAAAGATGATCCTATTGTCGAATTTCCCATATGGTTTTCATTCGAGAATTTCGCGTAAAAAGACACTTAAATTAAAAAAGACATCAGTTATGTGCAAAGTAGCAAATGTCTTATATTCAAACAATGCTACGGGACAAATTACCAACACTAAGATGGCTCTTTAACTACTTTTGTACTCTGTTTGATGAAAACATAAACCAAAGAATCGCTACGCTATCACGCTCACTGGCGGAGGGATAAAGACAATTTGTACATAATAATGTTGGCAGAAGCTGGCAGTAAGTTGGTGATGTCGTGAAATCGCTGCTATTCTCATATACACTGTAACTTCGTGCCACACTCTTTCTCTCTACGTACCCTCAAAGATACCTTGTTCAGCTGCGCCCCACGGCGGCTCCAAAAACATATGACGGGAGTCATTTTACATGTATTTTGATTTACGTCAACATATCGAAGCACATCTATAACTTTGATCCCCATCCACCTAAACTGTTCTCATTACACATTCAAAATTGTTATCAGTTTTAAATACGGAAGAGTAGGGGAAGGTGGGAAACTGTGTACTGATTCCATCGTAAGTATGAAGGTTAGCCAATGTGAATTCCATAGAAAATTTACTGTCATAATTGATTCACGTCAAACCCATGACCTTCTAATTCCCGCTTGGGGAAGACGTTAATAACGTCAGCTGCAGCTGAAGTGGGTTATTACAGGTCAAACACGTTTAGGGAAGACGATTTCAGGTTGAAAAGACGGCGAAAAAGACGGTCAATTACCTGTGAATAGGCATATTTACATATAAGATAAAGTTATTCACCAACGGAGAAAACTAAATTCCACAGATGTTGATTGATTGATTGTATGTTTGGTATTTTGCGCCGCGCTCAAGATTATTTCACTTATATGGCGGTGTTGCCAGTTTTATTGTGGGAGGAAACCGGGCTCTGTGCCCGGAGGAAACACACGACCTTCCGCTGGTAACTGGCAACCATCCCACATAGGTCGTTCGAGTGAAAACCCAGTCAGAAAATTTTCCAATTTTTGGACTGAGTGGGATTCGAACCCGCGACCCATTGGTGGAAGGCTGTTCGGATTGAGCGTCCAACACTCTACCTACTGAGCCACGGAGGCCCCTCACAGATGTTGAAGTATATGTACATTGCTTTCAAAATATCTTGCTGTGTTGAATAAGACATGAAGCATGAATAGCCGAGAAATCTGGGCTCTGCCGAATTTTTTTTTTTCTCTCCGTGTTCGTCATAAGGCGACAAGACACATTAGCAGCCATATAATACCAGTCGCCGTAAGACCGATAAACCGGGCTAGAAGCATGAAATACAAATGGATTCTAGATCGGGGTGGTTTCATTTTACCTACACCACGAAAACGTTATAGATATGACAAAACAAAATTCAATGGAGGCCGGTTGGATAAGATTGCCGGCCGCTGATGGTGCTGTGAGACGCGGGTTCGATGTTTGTTCTCGATACTTTCCATCAATAGCCGATGCATCCTACAGGATGTAATCAAATTTAAAGACAAATGACAACGCTATAATCTTTTTTCCTGTCGAAAAATATTTAAATTGACAAGTCAAATGCCAATACGTATTTGGACTTGATGAATATTGAACTGCACAAAACCACACCTTTCAATGGCATTTAGAAGTTGGAAGGTTACAATAAGGTGAAGAATTACTTACGGATAACAACTTCTTGGTTTATTGGGCGACGACGTTTTGATGTACTTCTTACATCGTTATCAAAGTCAATGACATAAAACCATTTCGCCCTTTGGTTGCATAACGCTGACACAAATACCTTAGATGATGCTCTTCATGTTAAAGTGGCATGCGCTGCCAACATGTTGATATTTTTCAGACAAAACACACTGTGGAAATCATTGCCTATTTTCTAAAGGTTTGCATTTCAGAAGCGTTTTATTGCTACTAATCACAGTAATGAACGTTAAAGTGGCATGAGCTGCCGAAATTCACACTTTTTTTCATTATTTTTCTGATCGTCACGACAGTAAGAGGCTTTGAATGTAATCGAAAAACTAAAAAATTGGCGTTGAAATTAGGAAAATCCATACAGTATGTGGGCTGTACGAACCGAAAACGTGTTTGGAAAGTAAACAAAATTTAAATAACCGGGACGACCATTCATTCTAAACCTAAGTTAGTTCAAAGAACTAGAAGACTATCGAGACTAGAAGCACTAAAAAGCTTCTGAATTATACGTCTTGATAAAAATAGCCAATAATTTCAACATTCTGTTTTAATGTCAAAATTTTGGCAGCTCATGTCACTTTCAAGTATTATTTTTAGCTTCAGCTTTGAATGAATAGACGCTCTTCCCGGTGATTACATTTGGACGCTATCTTGCATCGTACAGCACACAGACTGTATGGGTTTTCCTCATTCCAACGGCAACCATTTAGTTTTTCGATGACCTTCAAATCCTCATAATGTCGTGATAATCCCAATTTATGAAATAATGTTGAATTCCTGCAGCTCATGCCACTTTAACCAGAAAACAATACAACTGCAGGACCAAATCACAAGATATCTTCTTATAAAAAAACGTGTTTGTTTAGCATACAGATCAATTGCTTGGGGGACATTAATAAATCACGAGGATATGTGATTACATAGCCTTCATGCTTTTTTTAAACTGCCGTATCGACTTTATTTTAGACGAAAAGGTCTCTATTTTCATCGCAAGTCAATAGTTAACAAGACGATTAAAATTCTAGATCAGATAATGTGATAACATTGTCCGTGTTTTCAAGATCTCAGACTATGGACTCTCTGTACATGCCTCTGGCAGAATTTGGTCACTAAACGCCGAATTAATTCATCTCCCTATAGTCCTGCCAAGGGTGTGTCCGAATAAAGTCCTCAAAGATTAGTTTGTGAATTGGATCGTGTTATCTTGAAACAGTACATTTGATTGATTGATTGATTGATATTTATTTATTCACCTGAGATAATGATCACAAAAAATAAATGTATAATTCAACAAAGTATAGAGGCGGGAATAAAGTCAATAGGACTTGTTCTATCCCAATGAAATACTTATAGTCGTAAAGCATACAGGGTGAATAAACATAAACCTTTAAGAGCGGTAAAACGAGAAGGTGGAAAGCATTGCTGTAAATTTAGGAGTCCTGTGCATCTAAAATTAAATATACAACTGTACATAATATCAAGTACAATATATTAACTAGTACTCACACAAATGTTAAACGTTTTTTGACGACTAAAATGTATATCAAACTTCATCAATAATAAACTTTCTGATGGTAGATTTAAACAAAGATAACGTATTGATACTTTTGATATAAAGAGATAGTTTGTTCCATGTATCTGGTCCTGAGAATCGCAGAGAATAGGCAGTATAATTACAAGTACAGAATGGTCTATGTAAGTTCATATTCTAGTTTCTAGAATGTCTATCAGATTGTCTGCTAAATAGCATTTGAATTTCAAGAATCAGTTTCCAAGGGGTGTAAATAAACTTATGGCAAATACATAAGTGTTAAACATGTGGATCTGTCTAATGGCCCAGTCACAATGTCGGCGATCTGTCGGGGATTAGTTTTGGTCGGGGGTCGTTGGAGAAAATAAAGAATCCTTGAACAATCCTATCAATAATCCTAACAAAAGTTGAGCAGTCACATTGTCTTAAATTTTTTCAAGGATTTTGACCCGGTTTTGTCGAAAAATTGTGGGGTTAGCCTCCGATCACCTCCGATTGCATCGGAGGCGATCGGAGACGATATCTGCTAGGGTCTTTTCTTTTAATTTTCCCCCCACCCTGGGTATATGTGGGGGAAAAGGATTGATTTATTGATTGATTGTTTGGTGTTTTACGCCGCGCTCAAGATTATTTCACTTATATGGCGGCGTTGCCAGTTTTATTGTGGGAGGAAACCGGGCTCTGTGGGGAAAAGGAGGGCGATTTACTACGATTCCACCGTACGATTCGTCGCAGACGATCACAGAAAGCGTGCGAATCGTCGCAGGGCGCCTCCGATTCAGTTGGAGGGCGCCGGAGACTACTCGCAGACATTTAATCTCAACCTGAATTTCCAATCCCACACAGAATCTTGCGACTAGTCTCAGATTATTCGGTGGACGCCTCCGATTAATCGGAGGGCATCGTAGGTCATCGGAGATTGTGTCTGGGATGGCCAAAATGGGTGAAAATTCTTACGAGCAATCTTAAAATTTTAAGTTAAAAATTTGGGACCGCGACGGCTGTGGCGATGCCTAAAAAATCTGCGACAAGCCGCAGGCGTCCGGAGAGCGCCTGCGATGGGTGCAAAATCGTGAGATCTGTCTGAAGATTTTGTTAAAATTTCCCGGGTTTTACCCATCGGCGACGCATCGCAACTGATTTGTGACTGGCCCATTAGGGGGAGGATGTCTAATGACTTGGAAAGAGGCGTGGTGTGCTCTCGATATGCAGAGACGGTAATCACGCGAAAGGCTCGCTTTTAAAGAAACCATAATGGATTGAGATGTGAGTGGTAAGTATTTCCCCATAAGACAGATCCATATGATAGATACGGATATATTAAAGAATAATAAAGAATAAGTGTCTTTTAGTTGAGTTTAGTTGAACATTGAATATGTTTGATAAGACTGACGTACTTAATACATATCTGCATAGCCTGAAGATTCATACAGCTTTGTAAATGTATTATAAAAGGTTAAGCACCCCCCTGGAAAGTCTGCATCGACCGATAAAATCATTGGTGTTGGGAGATTTTTGGCAAACTGATGTTGCAGAACCGATTGTGATCATTAAGGGCAACAGTCTGGCGATAAGAAATCATCATTAATTGCAATAAGCTATACAATTTATTCAGGATATCGTTAGCCAAATCAAAAGTGTGTTTTAACAAAATAAAAAGATGCTTGTAAGTATGAAACTTCAGAGTCCATCTGGCTTCACAGGGCGAACATATTGAAGTGAAAAAGTCACTTTGAGTGTGTGGAACACCTCTTTAGAACAGAAGATTGAGCAGTCTGGACTATTGTGACTTTTATCTATTAAAATTTGACATCAACGGCATCGTGTGCAGTAAACGAGCTAAAATGGCACCTTAGAACTAACAATAAGTTTCTCCAAGAAGCCATGTATCAAGGACAACTAAAAGCGGGCGATAGGAAATCTAAAAATAGTACACGTAAAACCTTGGCCCTCGTGACCCAACCCCCTCCCAATTCCACAAAGAATATTTGTAAGTACAAGAAGCATACTGAGTTCAAAATATATATGAGAACAGGGAGCCCTTTGAACATGGCGATGTACATAAGTTGACTGGGTAATCTACATGGGCCGGTTGCACAAAGCTGTATTAAGCTTAAGTCAGGCTTAAATACGTCACTTCACAAAGGAATTTGATTGTGACGTTGCCTAGATAAGTCAGACTTAAGCTTAATACACCTTTGTGCAACCGGCCCCATATTTTCTTTTTCTAATCGTCTGGCATTGAGTTTTTTTACTTCTGTTGGAATAGTTCAAACAACAGCTGTTAGATCCTTTATCGTTGATGTAAAGTACATGGAGAAAAATCTTAGGTAAAAAATATTGCTTCCAAGCAAAAGATACAAATAAAATCAATTGTTAAGGAAAACCTCAACACAAAATGAAGCTTCGTCTAACATCATTTTCGCGGATAGCAAAATTGATGCAAATTGCTTCTACAAAGAATATTGTGGTATCTTTAACCTCGAATAGCTTCCTCGAAAACAGCTGTCTCGGCAACTACAACACACAGATCAGGCGTATGATTTATTCTCTGAGACACGTATTCTCGGTGCGGCTTAAAAATTCAATCAATCGATGAATCAACCAATAAGTGATTTGCCAATTACTTTCAAACGACGTAATTTAGCGACGTCACAATTGCGGCCCTCAGTGGTGGACCGGACAAAGCTTCCGTCTGTTTTTAACTCAACATTTTCAGCATTTTTACACCATATTTTAGAAAAGAAACCCGATATTAGGATAGTTTATGTCTGAAATAAGTTAGTAACGCGAAAAAATCTTGCATGAAACGGGGCTCGTCTGAATATAGCTTAAGTCTAATTGGAAGCTGGGCTTGTCCGGTCTAAGATTGGTGCCACGACGTCATGTTATTGTTGCGCAAAAAGTGGCAAATGATCTATTAACTCGATATATGTATTGATTCCGGTGCAGAAAAGTAAGGTTATTTAAAGAAAAACAAGTACACGATTAGTCCCTTTAAACATTTTGTGGCTCCGTTAAACTATTCCAGTCGTCTTCAGGGCCCTGTCTTACGAAGCTGGCGTAAAGTTGCGCATAGGCCTACAACATGGACCAGTTGCGACTAGGGCGTAAGTTCCTATAGCTTTAACACTGATTTACGTCCGACGTAACTTACGCCAGCTTTGTAAGACACGGCCCAGAGCCTTAATCGTCCTTATGTGTGTTTATTTCGGAATCATACAGCGAATAGTTAAAGATATCGGATTATGTATGCGTCTTTTATAAAGAAAAAATAATTTTCCCAACCGTGGTTCTAAACAGGGAATTAAAAGTTAAGAGGATCACACATCTTTCACCAAGCTGATTAGTTTGCCAACGGCTATAACTTTTTCCAAAAAATAAAAACAAAAGAAACATGAAACGTGTCAGGAATGTTAGTTTACAAGACCATACACTGTAGATGAACTGTTAGTTCATCGTGTTACATTCATGATTCTATTAGGAACTTGAATGATAGGATTCACATCTATGATCTCCCTATTTGTTGTTGTGTTCATACGCAACGGTTTAACCTGGTACGAATGATAAGAAACAGAGCTATGTTGAGAAGGTGTTATGCAGAAGCAAAACTCACATGAGCGTATGGAATTGACACCTCGTTCGCGTCTTGCAAGATTCTTGCAGAATTACCGTCAAGCCTGATGACGTCACATAGATTTACGCAAAGCTTTATGGGTAAAATGTACCTCAGTTCGCCATTTTGTTTAATATTTCTTAGCAAGATGTCACTTTTTTGGAAAACATTGATGACATTGCCTGTTTTTTTCCACACATTTTCCTGGTACGTCTTCTCCTCGATACAGTATTATTTCTTCCGCCATATTTTAAAATTATTGTAACTTCCCTCAATCTCCCGAAATGCTTTGCGCGTAAGTTCCAAGTGAGGTCATCAAGCAATCGGTCAATTGTCAGATTTTGTACAGGATGAAATTGTGTTCTGTGACTCCCACCTCTGCCCACTAGGCCATCGTTTCCCTGTGCGAAAGGGACAAGTAATTTATAAAAAAAGCTTCTTCAAGCTGTAATAAATGTTAGTTCACCAGGTGCATAACGAGATGATTTGTAAAATTAGAATATTTCCGTCACTCTGAAACTTCGGGGATTTACGTGCGTGAAATACCGTGTCAAAGCCGACCGGTAGCGAGCGAAGATAGCCGAAGGATGTTCCGAGTGTACTTTCATTTGTCCTGAATATCGTTACTGACGCTATTAACTAATCCTAGAATTGATTGATAACCAATTATGATTGTCTATGTTAGGATGATCTCTTTAAATGTTGGCACGATACATGATGCGCCTATGGAACCAAGCTATCACGGTATTTAGAAATGATCTGTGTCTGTAATTTAAAGGGGGAGATAACAAAAAAATCACTTTAGGGTTCAAAAGAAGCGCACTAACTTTTCCTTTCCAACGATACCAAAAACATATTTTTGCGATTTTTTTGCTCCTAACAGTGAAGTTAATAAAATTCCACAATAAGAAAAACAATTTGGTCAACTTTCAAAATCTCCCATTTAAGCCCAGGTTAAATTCATCCTCTTCAAGGACTTCGTAATTCACCAATATGGCTCGCAGACCATTCTTTTGCTAGTCACATTTTCCTCAAAGCTTCTTTTGTAATTCAATAAAGTTTCGTGAAACTGAAAGCAATTTGCTGGACATAGGAATACTTTGAAGAGAGTGAAATTAACCTGGGTTTTAATGGGAGATTTTGAAAGTTGACCAATTTGTTTTGTGTGTGTAACATAATACGGTATTTTATAAACTGCATCATGTCCCATGAAAAAATCGCAAAAATATGTGGTTGGTACCGTTGGAAAGGAAAAACAAGCGCGCTTGTTTTGAACCATAAAGTATTTTTTGTTTTCTTCTCCCTTAACACTTTCAATACGTTTACATAATTTGAAATGTCCGGTTCCCATTACCGTATGCAGTGATACATAAAACAGACTGGGTCAAGAATGCTACATTCGTCTCTAGATCTCGCGATTTCGCTCTAGGCTTTAAAGGGCGAGATTGCGAGGTCGCGAGATGGCCTCTATCGGCTTCCATACTTGATGGTTAAAACATCTAAGAATGATTGATATATTTTATACCAGTCGTATGTTCAAACCACAAACGTTTGTTTGTTGGAAAGCAACTGTGCTGGTAACAAGATACAATTTGAGCTCGGTGGTCCCAATGTTTTCTAATTGTGCATCTAGGCGTTTGCATAAAATGCACTGATGGTCAACAGCTGGCGTGAGTTACGACGACCGTAAATTTGTATTTAAACCATGGGGACTCACCCTGTTTGCAAACGGTCAACGTCTGAGCATCAGTAATAAAACGTCTTTATCACATAACTGTATTGTTATTCGGGTACATAAACTCATGTCGTAAATATGGTATGTAACTAGTTACATAACACTTTCAATGAAAATGTTAGGCTGAGAGCATGGGAAAATTATTCGTACGAGCGCCAGTGGGACTTTTTGTTGTTGTTGTTTTCATGTGTTAGCCTGTCTCTCGATTGACCAGTCAAAATGATATGTAGTATGGCACATAGAGATTTTCCAGTCAACTCACACACGTATAAAGTCGAGAAAGATTATTTAGTTATTTAAAAAGTCCCATGACCTTAAAGTCCCAATTTAAAAAAAAAAACGAATCGCCAAAGCCAGACGAGTGACGAGTCCGCTAGGCACATATAGGTCAAATCTTCTCTATAACTGGAACGCAGGCTAGTTGTGACATAGATAACTTCATAACGAATTTCAACGAAATCTTTGTTTGAACAAATCGAATAATTTTCTAGATGTCTCCAATTTATATTTTTGAAACTAGTCTGCGTTTTTATCCTAGAAATTCAAGTGGAATTGACATGGATCTAATTTATTGCTTCGGCGGAGAACTTCACCGAACTCAGCAGTGCTGCGGCTGTTGTCTATTTATAACTTCTAGGTTCTAATAACGTTACGATCGGTACAATTTTCAATTAGTTTTCTTTTTTTTCAAGTTTAGTTATGTGATAAACAGAATCTCACACTCGTGGTGATTAGATATGAATATTTATGAAACTCGTTGATTAAGTTTTAAATATGAAGCTCGCAACATATTCTAAACTTACTCAACTGGTTTCACAAATTTCATATCAAATGATCCTCTATTTATCTCTGACCAACTGTTCGATCATAAAACGTTTGATTGTATTATGTCTTGGTTATTTAAACTATATGCCCTCGAAAAAGGATATTAATCACACAACCAACAAAAAAATGAGAGAACTATAAAATATGTTGGTGGTAAAAACACCGTTGTGTAACAATTGTTTCTAAAAGAACGTTTTCCAAGATACATGTATATCCCATTGAAACAAAAAAAAACATGCATTAGACTTAAACTTAAACCCACATAATTCAAAGAACTATTTCAGTCAACATTTTATTAGGGGTTTTAAAAGCAAATAATACTTCACCGCAAGACTATTAAAACAATTGAGACATTTTGGCCCAAACCAGTAGCTGATCGTATTCTCGTTATTTTGGGATTACACTTTCTTGAAAATATGCTAGAAATTCTTCTACCGATTTGTGGGTGACGCCCGAAACGGGAATCGAACCCTCGTCCCAGAGTATGGCACCTATCGTCAGCACTAAATGCCGGCTGCCTTATCCATTCAGCTAACCGGCTTCAATGGTTATCTATCTGAAGTGTCAGTCACATCTTAGGATTCATCAGTTGAGAGAAGCTTTGGTCGATTGTCATCACTCCGAAACCTACACGGGAGTATTATATAAATTACATCCGCTTGTGTATCGTTAGCATTCATACCACGCCATTGTTAATGCACTAGGCTGGTTTACTGACACTGAGTTGGGGATTAAAGAGCCTAACTGCAGACAATTAGATAATCTCTGGTGGTCTGGAAGAAAGTACTCTTTCTGAGAAGTTAGTATTGCATGGTAGTCAATCATTGTCTACGATATAAACGCTGACACACTAACAGACGGCATCCGTTTGGATTGATTTGAATATTATAGAAAGGCAAAATCAAACCCAGAACAAAATTAGAAAACAAACCACAATTGTAAAATAAATCAAATCTCTTTATCATTGATACTTGAATAATAGCGAAAATGGTCCTAAAATCTTGTGAAATTACGGCTGATGCTTAAAGGCACACTTGCCACGGAAATCCAGAAGACTGTTTACATTAAAACAGTGGACGGTTTTCTGTATTTTTCACAGACAGAAAAAGTTAGGAACTTTCTATTTTTATCAGAAATTCTAAGTTTTGACATCATGTAGGATTTTTTATTTGAAATTGAAAAACAGATTTTTCAGGTACCCCTAATGTAAACAAACTTTGCAGCCTGAGCGTGTGCAAAATTGCCGTAATGGTTTGAGTCGTTTTGGGCGATCTAACGACACAGTATAATTTTACGAACTTTATCTAAGAAATACATACTAACGATCGAGTAAGAGGAACTATAAAGGCCTGCCGAGTGCAAACCACAGACAAAAACGCTTGAATGAGGGTAATCCAACACTTAAGTTAACCAACACTGATCGGTGTTGTTGTTGTAATCGAGCTTCGATTCTTTGTTTGTTTTTCACCCTCATTTATACATTCTAAACCTAATTGGACTTGCTTTATGTGTGCTATGTTTAATTTTAGTGGTTTTAGTTGTAGTAAGCTCGTGCAAATGGGTTTTCTTAACAAATGTCAAACAGGCTACGTCGGCAAGTGTGCTTTTAAATATAAAAGAACATACATTTAAGTAAAAGCATAATCATATACTCAGCGGGATATTACAACGGACTGTGTTTCCGAAGCGTTCACACCAATGACCACTAACCAACAAAGCCAGTCAGTTTTCCTCTGAAATGTTGGCTGAAATATGCCATTCGACAGGCCAATGTAACGGGTGGAAACATTTAATGGAACGTTTAACGTAAGTTCAAAAGTTATGAAATAAACGACCGCAATATTGGGGTCAGATTTTACGTATAGTAGGATTATTAACTTCTATTTTCGTTTCGGTTTCATGTAGGGGTCTACCGAATTGTCTGTTTACATTTAGCTCTGTTTTATTGAAGTCCGGAAGCATTCTCGAGCCTTGAATATGTCTGGTTTATGTATTTATGAACACCAAAACGCCCGGTCATTGTAAGTATGCAAATTTATGCTAATGTATGTTAGTCGGAGTGTTCTGGAATTTTTGAGAATTTAAAGACGCCTGTTTAGGAAATTGCTCGGAAATGAACTTATGTTTAAATGTCTGACTTTTAGAGTTGACCGATTCCTCTTGTGCGCGTGCATTTACAGGTGAGCTGTACGTATGCTGATTGGCCGAACGGAACTGTGGAGATGGCTGCCGATTCAGTAAGTCTTTCTCTAATAACTCCTCCCAACTTTCTTTTGCCTCATAGATAAAATCGTAGGTATTGGGTTTTGGGTTTGTTGAAAATGAACATTCATTGCGCCCGTGCTGTATTTACTCATTTATTTTCGTCCCAGTTCACTTAAATCGGCCAGTTTTTAGTTTTAGTTATGTTAACTACAGATACTAACAAAATGGTTATGCAATAGAAGGCTTCATTTGCGGTGGCGGAAAAAATAAGATTAGCTGATTATAGAATCAATATCGGACAGAAAGCAGTTTTTTTATATTACCACGTTTTTGACAAAGCAGACATAAAATCAGCAGATATCGGAAAGCAATCAGTCAAGATCCGCGGTTGAAAGCCTCCCACCGCGGTTGAAATTCAAAGTATTTCTAGATATCATGTGATTTATATTTATATCAATGTTATGACCCCGGTGGAAATGTTTCCCTTGTGATTTGACAGTTTACATGCGCTTTTCGACTTTCTCGGAAATATGGTTTACTTAAAGCTATGATTCTTATGATACGCACTTGATTCTCTATAAACCAAGTTTACACGTGTGCAAAATGCTGTTAATACAGAAAAACACTGGAAATGTCAAAATTCTACTAATAGCACTATAAATAGAATATTAAAAATACTTGGAAACTGAAAAATGACAAAAACAAAAAATCAGTCAAATGTGGTAAAAAAAGTATGCATGTATCTTCATAACAGCAACAATTTACCTAGGTCAAAAAGAAATATAAACAATACAAGTGTTTTAGACCACTTTTCACTTAATTCCATATACAATGTACATACATAAGTATATAAATCCAATGAATGGTCAACTCCTGCGATGTATATTAAATGTAATTTCCCTGGCTTCGTGTGTTTTAGTGTTCATCAATATAAAATATAACAGTAAATTAAATGAAATTGGTTTGATATGAGCGGTCACTAGATGTCTTAAAAGGCTATCCAGGGAAGGGACAGACCATATCTTCAGAATGGAAAAGGTCTCACATTCGTCTTTGTTGAGTTCAAGATTAATATCAACAATCAACAAAGACGAATGTGAGACCAGTTCCATTCTGAAGATATGAAACTTGAAATCAACACAGACGAATGTGGGACCATTTCCATTCTGAAGATATGAAACTTGAAATCAACACAGACGAATGTGGGACCATTTCTATTCTGATGATATGAAACTTGAACTCAACAAAGACGAATGTGAGACCATCTCCATTCTGAAGATATGAAACTTGAACTCAACAAAGACGAATGAGAGACCATCTCTATTCTGAAGATATGAAACTTGAACTCAACAAAGACGAATGTGAGACCATTTCCATTCTGAAGATATGAATCTCCAACTCAACACAGACAAATGTGAGACCATTTCCATTCTGAAGATATGAAACTTGAACTCAACACAGACGAATGTGAGACCATTTCCATTCTGAAGATATGAAACTTGAACTCAACAAAGACGAATGTGAGACCATTTCCATTCTGAAGATATGAATCTCCAACTCAACACAGACGAATGTGAGACCATTTCCATTCTGAAGATATGAAACTTGAACTCAACAAAGACGAATGTGGGACCATTTCCATTCTGATGATATGAAACTTGAACTCAACAAAGACGAATGTGAGACCATTTCCATTCTGAAGATATGAAACTTGAACTCAACAAAGACGAATGTGAGACCATTACCATTCTGAAGATATGAAACTCCAACTCAACACAGACGAATGTGAGACCATTTCCATTCTGAAGATATGAAACTTGAACTCAACAAAAACGAATGTGGGACCATTTCCATTCTGATGATATGAAACTTGAACTCAACAAAGACGAATGTGACACCATTTCCATTCTGATGATATGAAACTTGAACTCAACAAAGACGAATGAGAGACCATCTCTATTCTGAAGATATGAAACTTGAACTCAACAAAGCCGAATGTGGGACCATTTCCATTCGGAAGATATGAAACTTGAACTCAACAAAGACGAATGTGAGACCATTTCCATTCTGAAGATATGAATCTCCAACTCAACACAGACAAATGTGAGACCATTTCCATTCTGAAGATATGAAACTTGAACTCAACACAGACGAATGTGAGACCATTTCCATTCTGAAGATATGAAACTTGAACTCAACAAAGACGAATGTGAGACCATTTCCATTCTGAAGATATGAATCTCCAACTCAACACAGACGAATGTGAGACCATTTCCATTCTGAAGATATGAAACTTGAACTCAACAAAGACGAATGTGGGACCATTTCCATTCTGATGATATGAAACTTGAACTCAACAAAGACGAGACCATTTCCATTCTGAAGATATGAAACTTGAACTCAACAAAGACGAATGTGAGACCATTACCATTCTGAAGATATGAAACTCCAACTCAACACAGACGAATGTGAGACCATTTCCATTCTGAAGATATGAAACTTGAACTCAACAAAAACGAATGTGGGACCATTTCCATTCTGATGATATGAAACTTGAACTCAACAAAGACGAATGTGACACCATTTCCATTCTGATGATATGAAACTTGAACTCAACAAAGACGAATGTGACACCATTTCCATTCTGAAGATATGAAACTTGAACTCAACACAGACGAATGTGGGACCATTTCCATTCTGATGATATGAAACTTGAACTCAACACAGACGAATGTGGGACCATTTCCATTCTGATGATATGAAACTTGAACTCAACAAAGACGAATGTGACACAATTTCCATTCTGATGATATGAAACTTGAACTCAACAAAGACGAATGTGGTACCATTTCCATTGTGAAGATATGAAACTTGAACTCAACAAAGACGAATGTGAGACCATTTCCATTCTGAAGATATGAAACTTGAACTCAACAAAGACGAATGTGACACCATTTCCATTCTGAAGATATGAAACTTGAACTCAACACAGACGAATGTGGGACCATTTCCATTCTGATGATATGAAACTTGAACTCAGCACAGACAAATGTGAGACCATTTCCATTGTGAAGATATGAAACTTGAACTCAACACAGACGAATGTGAGACCATTTCCATTCTGAAGATATGAAATTTGAACTCAACAAAGACAAATGTGGGACCATTTCCATTCTGAAGATATGAAACTTGAACTCAACAAAGACGAATGTGAGACCATCTCCATTCTGAAGATATGAAACTTGAACTCAACAAAGACGAATGTGAGACCATCTCCATTCTGAAGATATGAAACTTGAACTCAACAAAGCCGAATGTGGGACCATTTCCATTCGGGAGATATGAAACTTGAACTCAACAAAGACGAATGTGAGACAATTTCCATTCTGAAGATATGAATCTCCAACTCAACACAGACGAATGTGAGACCATTTCCATTCTGAAGATATGAAACTTGAACTCAACAAAGACGAATGTGGGACCATTTCCATTCTGATGATATGAAACTTGAACTCAACAAAGACGAATGTGACACCATTTCCATTCTGAAGATATGAAACTTGAACTCAACACAGACGAATGTGGGACCATTTTCATTATGATGATATGAAACTTGAACTCAACACAGACGAATGTGGGACCATTTCCATTCTGATGATATGAAACTTGAACTCACCAAAGACGAATGTGACACCATTTCCATTCTGATGATATGAAACTTGAACTCAACAAAGACGAATGTGGTACCATTTCCATTGTGAAGATATGAAACTTGAACTCAACAAAGACGAATGTGAGACCATTTCCATTCTGATGATATGAAACTTGAACTCAACAAAGACGAATGTGAGACCATTTCCATTCTGAAGATATAAAACTTGAACTCAACAAAGAAGAATGTGAGACCATTTCCCCTCTGAAGATATGAAACTTGAACTCAACACAGACGAATGTGAGACCATTTCCATTCTGAAGATATGAAACTTGAAATCAACAAAGGCGTATGACATGCCATTTTTTTTTCAAACGATTTGAATCTTAAACTCACAGAAAACGAATAAGACAATTTTCATTCTAGAGCCTCCAATCTTGAACGCCTCAGACATGATTATGAAGTCAGTCTCTTAGGTCTAGGATGCATGGAATAATGCACGAATCTGGAGCCTGTTTCACGAAGCGGCGTAGCGTACGTTTTCACGTAACTGCCTTAGCAACCCATACTGTAGAGATACGTTAGTATGAAAGTTACACAAAAAATACATCTACGCCGCTTTGTGAAACAGGCTCTTGGTCTATTAATTGAGATTAATGAGCTAATTTTAACTAATTTGAACAATACCAAAAACATCCCGCATTGCCTCTCCCTTGTGTCAATGTTTTTATTTAGTTTTAGGTGTAGTTGTTAGGTCATTGATTTGATTTCCTAGCATTATTGATGTGACGGGTAAAGCTGTCATCACCTCGGATTTTCTATTAAAGTTTCTTGGAGGTTTCCGGACGGTAATGTCGTTGATAAATTGGTTGTATACCTTTATTACATCTTGTAAGGAGTTTGTGTGCATCAGTGGATTCTCAATTATAAAGTATTTTATACGCAATATGTGAACGGGATGTCAAGTAATGGAAATGCCATTGAGGAGTCCCAAATATGATGTTCGAGAATTGATGGAAAGCGATGATGAGTCGATACGTTTATTATAATTTTAAACCTGCGAGGCTGTAATTTGTAAAATACTGCCGTTTGGAATGCTTACATGTAAATCTACAGACAACAACCGTAACATCCATAATGATATCAAAATAAATAAACTCTATTTCATCTGAATGACAAATGCGTTTTATACACATAAAACATATATAAAGGCTGTCCTTCGTTGCGGGACACTGTTGAAGCACATATATAATACTTAGAAAAGGGGACCGTGTAAGACACATTGGCTGCATTTGATTGGGTTTACAAGAAACCCGAGTATAGTTGGTAACGCTCGCGCAGAAACACCCATGAATAAAACGCGTCGAGCTTGAACTCGTTTAACATCGATATAACGTAATGTATTTTGTGAGGCGGAAAAGTGTCGATAATGAGTTTTAAAAAAATTGACGATAATATCCGAGTGAGCCCAGTTTTGAAATAGAAATTATATCACAGACAAGGACAACATATCGTCCAAATATGATAAGTTACAACACCGTATAGGTAAAATGCATGAATTGTCTCTCAATGACAGATAATCAGCGCTAATCAGCAAAATTGTAAGAATTTTTAGCAAAATCGAAACAAAGAAAGGATTGGGATGGAAACGGAATGGTTTTACAAAAGTATATATCAGAATTGTAACTGATTTTCGTTTCGATAGGCATGTGAAAATAGTCACGTGATAGCAACCACTCCCCACTGGACCGGGAGGGAGAACTTGACCTATTTAGGTGTTGCGTGTTGCAACACTGTACGTTCGATTGAGGTCGAGCTACAACTCTGGTCAATTTCTTGCCCCAATCGAACGCAGCCTAGACCGTCGGACAGAAAGAAAAACGAAGAACAGCAAACGTTAAAGTGGCATGAGCTGCAAAAATGTTGATATTTTGACGTAAAAACAGAATACTGAAATTATCGGTTATTTTTCTCAAGACATAATTTAGAAGCTTTTTAGTGCTTCTAGTCTCTCGAATATACGATGAAGTATTGTTTTGAAATAACTTTGGCTCAGAATGAATGAATGGTTATTTAAATTTTGTTTACTTTTCGAACACTATTCCGGTTCGTACAGGCCACATACTGTATGGATTTCCCTCATTCCAACGCTAATCATTTAGTTTTTCGATGGCCTTCAAAGCCTCTTACTGTTGTGACAATCAGAAATGGTGAAAAAGTGTGAATTTTGGCAGCTGATTCCACTTTAGAATAGGCACTTAATTTTTTTCCCTTTCGTGACCTTGATTTAGGATAAATATTTCCCTCTGTTTAAATCTTCGGATTTTTTATGCTGTTTACAAATTCTCGACGAAAAGTAGCGATGTCTATCTAAACTTGTTGTGAAAGTGAGACGTCATTACATGGATACAGGTCACAGTTTCTGACTTCCGGATTTTCCGAGGGACGAAAGAAGTTCCAGATCTTTTTGTGTATTTTCTTTATTATTTTTTCCTGGCCCCCCTGCAGGTTTTTTTTTCTGGGCATTTTTGTAGTTTTTATGAAAGGACAGGGGTTGAGTTACTGTCTGGAAATGATTTTAGAAGTGGAATGGGACCAGTTCAGGTGGATAGAGATCTGGTAGTTAGGTGGCCTTGGTCTGTTTACATCCGGCGGACTGTGTGCAAAGGGACCCCTATCAGCTGTTTTTAATGATGGTGAGAAAATTTCTACCTTCAACCTATGGAAAAATTGTGCTTAAAATACTCCCAAAGGACTGTTTAAGGCCCCCACCGAATGGTTTGGTTCAACGAAAGTTAGGGGAGGTGCTGTTAGAGCATGTAGGGTAATGAGACGATTAAAGGTTATGTACAGCAAGAAGATTAGGGAATAACAGCATGGGGCATACAGGTGGCAGGTACTAAACATGGCATGTTAAGATAACTAAGATGGTTGATGCAATAGAGATTGACAAGTGTTTGACAGGTATTTACTGTAATGAGGCGAGACAGAAATTTTACAGAAATAAACTAAATTGTTTGGTGGCCTTTAGGCCAGTATTAAGTTCAAGGTTGTGCTTTTTGATGACATAAGCCTCCTTAAAGAGAAGCTCATTCCCATGATTTGATCTGTCAATAACTTTTATATTATTTAGAATGAATCCTGAAAGATCCATTGTCTGGCATACAAAATAAATTCATAATGTAATCCAACTGATCACAGCTACATGTTGTATGTAAGTGGTTATGAATTTCGCTGTTATTGTCGAGCGCATGTTCAGATGCACGGAGAGTCCTGCATCTTTCTGTTTTACCTATGTAAGTGTGGGAACAGCCAGGACATGTGAACTGATACACAATCTTGTTTAAAAACTGGACTGGTATACAGATGTACCATTTGGCAATATATTTATGTCCAAAAAGTGGATTCCGTTATTTTCGGTAAAGTCATCTAGTCACTAGTACTATCCCAAATACACAAACAAATAGATTACTGGTTTAATGCCAATTTCGGCGACTGTTTGACCTCTAGAGGAAAGGTCATTTTGTAATTCTTAAAACATAACGAACAATGTATTTGGAAGCCCATGCCGCATTGAGGACACCAAATAAACAGTCAATCTTATTTATTTCACAGTTTGTCTTACGTCAAAGTTTAATTCTCTTAGTATCCAAAATATCTTTGAAAAATGTCTGTCTCTTGGGTAGGTAAATAGTGATTTATTAACTTGAACCTAGAATTAGAGTAGTAATTACCGTCATTGTTTGAATTATTTTAACCACGTGTCAAAGCCAACTAGATAAGCCGCGACTGCCAAATACTTTGGAAACTCACTCCGTAATGGACAACAGGAATTAAGCCGTTCTAACTTAATTGGAGCTATTTACTCCAGTAGAAAAAGACAGCTCAAATTCAGAAACTCAATTGACTCTTTCCGTTTGTCCAATACATGTCCAATAGGCTTATTATGCCAACTACTGTCAACGAAGAAAAGAAAACACAATTATACTGTCATCTTAAGAAGCGTAAAAAATACAGAGAACTAGAAAACCATTTCTAGTTTACATCTAGACAGAGCCTCAGTAGGCCTAAATACGTTTCACATAATGTCAGTATTTCTATAGAAGCTAGTCCACGAGAAAATACAATTGATGAAAAACGTATACAAATTGGAATAACGGAAAGAAATATCCGGCATGGTAGTTGGGCAATTCAATCGTTGTCTTTTTTTTAACTTGATATACATGTACACGCACTGGTATCTCTTTTCTGTATTTTGATTCTACGAAGGGTTAGAATGGAGGAAAAGATTACTCAATTTTATCATTATATTAAAAACGTACATTGTTGATATTATATTTATGAACACTAAAACACACGGGCACAGGGAAAATCTTCTTGTCTGAATTAACCATGGAGACAAGTTTCTAATTATATTAAAAACGTACATTGCTGGTATTATAATTAGGCCATTAAGATATTTGAGTTCCCGCCTCTGACAAGAGACTATACAGTAGATGGGGTTTGTTTTTTTGGCTACTCCTAAGAATGGTAATTTTTATAACCAAGATAATACTGGACACTTTCAGTTTGTTTATGCCTCTTTAAGTCCCTTTCTACATGCTCAAACTGTCGTGGTCCAGCAAGACACAACTTTGTTTTCCAATCCTAGCCAAACCATATAGTCTAAATAAACTGTTCAGGCGGACGCTCCAATAAGCTAAAACAACCAACCAACTGTTCAGACGGTTTCCGATGTAGATATTTTCAATGATACAAGGAAAGTTCGGCACAGAAGCTGTACAAAGTCCACATTTGCTAACTCCTCTGAATACGTGTATCACGTGTCTTTAAATTCAGCTGGCGTTTAATATATTTTTCGAATCAAACCTAACAAATACCGAAGACAGCTTTGGGTTTAGGGACTGTAAATTAATAACAAAAAACCTTGAAAATAGTTTAATCCAACACGTATGTATGGTATGATGATGGTTTGAGAATAAACCGAAATATTGAGTTAATATGTCTTACATGTCTTTCTTCGGATTGCTCACTCTACTTTAGAGTCAGTGAAAATTTTAATACATGTACATATGTATGTATTAACATTTAGAATATGTAAACAAAATTGGTTGTTTGATGTGTGCCCTGTATTTAATTTATTCGATTTTACCTGGGACTATATTAGTCCTAGATTTTACTATTAGTTAGCTCGTGTAAATTGGCTTTCTTCACAGGTATCAAAAACCCTGGTTGCCAATTACCAACGGAAGGTCGTGGGTTTCCTGCGGGCATACATCCTGGTTTCCTCCCACAATAAAACTGGCAACGCCGCGATATAAGCGAAATAATCTTGAGCGCGGCGTAAAACACCAAACAATCAATCAATCAATCAAAAAGCCTACGGTAGCGAGTGTGTCTCTCGTTCCAACCTTAATACACAAGAATATTACTTATAAGGCAACTCACGCAAATTGCATACGTCATTAAAGAAGTTCTTTCTCCCAACTGTAGTGTGCTATACATGGAACCCACGTCAGTAGGTAAATGAAAACTAAAGCTACGATAGAAATAAAAAGATCATGTAGGAAATGGCTGCCATGAATTTGATCTAAAATATAGCTGAGTCAGAATAAACAATATTTCATTATTTTTAGTATTTAGGCCACCATCATTGTAAAAATTTGTCAAATTTATGTAAATGCGCGATTCTGAATCGGCTGGTCTTTTTGTTACTTCTTCATTTATTGTTTTCTCTCGTAACATTGTGTATTTTGACAATATCGATAACAACCGTTCCCATCACCCTTGAGATCAAATTTCACCCCGACACATTTTCCTTGTCTTTCGGTGTCGATTATTTACTGATTGAGTTATTGACTTGCCTTGTCTGTCTGGTTTTAATTATCTTGCCACGGATTTTCTCAAAACGGATCTAGGAAGCCATTTAAGTCTTGCAATATGTTAGACTTGGTTCGGCTCCATGTCGGATAACTTCTTAAAACTCAGAAGAAGTTAAGTCCAATCCGAACGGAAGCCATACTTTTTCCGTTGGCAGCAATTTTTTTTATACCTTGGTCGATTACAGGACATCGACGTGTTTATATTCTACAGCTTGAGATTGCTGTTAGCTCGTTCAGCGTGTTAATCACTTCAACAGAAATATTTTTCTTTTCTGTTCACTTTAACAGAAAGGTGTATTTATTGTTATTAGAAATCCCGAAATACATGTAACAGTAATGGGTGAAGGGTAAGGGTGAACAAATAATCTATCATCTTTTAAAACGCAGGTTTAGACAGTCAAGCGAATGTGAACACTCATGACGAGTAAAATTCAATGATGCATTCTTTTAAAATATACTTGGCCTATTTGCCTTAAAATGGCATGAGCTGCCGAAATTCACACTTTTTTCATAATTTCTGATCGTCACGACAGTAAGAGGCTTTGAAGGCCATCGAAAAAATAAATGGTTGGCGTTGGGATGAGGAAAATCCATACAGTATGTGGCCTGTACGAACCGAAAACGTGTTCGAAAAGTAAATAAAATTTAAATAACCGGGACAACCATTCATTCATTCTAAGCAAAAGTTAGTTTAAAACAATACTTTATCGTACATTTTCGAGACTAGCAGCACTAAAAAGCTTCTGAATTATACGTCTTGAGAAAAATAGCCGATAATTTCAGCATTCTGTTTTAACGCCAAAATATCAACATTTTGACAGCTCATGCCCCTTTAACCAATTACAGGATATATCTAAAGTAGTTCTTTCCGTAAGTCTAGATGTATTAAATTCAGAATGGTGAAACAGGCGAGTGTGTACACACCAGGTTGTTGGCATCTCTGAGAGCTTTGAGAGAGTACAAAGGAAACAACAATACTGTGAAATGAATAAAAGAACAATTTGAATATTTAAAAAAAAAACTCGTTTTTAGCCGAACTGTATTAATTTTAATGAAATACATTGTCTTCAAACAGTCTGAGATCGAATCAAGGAGATTCATTTTCAAAAGTCCTTGACTGATCTAAAATTGATGAGAACAATCGTCAAAGAAAAACAAACAATCCTCTTTGTATAACTTCAATTCCACTACAGAAACTGCTCTTATTGTTTGAAATGGAGACTCTAAAATAATAGATTCTTAATGTTTACTGTGTGGACTATGTGAATGATGCGACATAACAGTGTAAAGTTCAAAAATTAATAACTGTACCTGGGGGTTGTTTCTCAACAAAGTTACGACCGACGTAAGTCCAATGCAAGGCGTAACTATACCATGGCAACATATACCCTCAACATTACGTTACGACCAGGCGCAAAGTTACGACGGCCGTAAATGTCTCAAGAAACAGCCACCTGTTGTCGGGGATGTAAAGGGATACGTTATGCTGTCAATACGCACGGTTTTAACAGTTAGACCTACTCGTGGAAATTCAGTCGTAAATTGATAGCTGTGCTGTCAGTCAGTTCCCTGTGGGTATGAACAGTCGTGGTATGTGTTTAACCTTGGTTCCTGTAATTCTCGCGAGGGGAAAACATTAGTTACACCGTCAGCTGAACATGAAGTGAACTGTTTGTTGTCACCTCAAATGAGACTTTTATATGACTAGTTACATGACTGCTGTGTCATTTGCAGATCTCTGAGTTTGGAAGAAGAAGAATAAAGCCATTTGGCGAGCAGCAAATACAGACATCGGGTTACAAATGCCCATATGTGTTTAAAAACTTGCGTCTTTGGAAACAAAATTGTAACGTTTGGTATATTTAGTAGCTACAAGCTATATTCTTCGAATTTATTCTAACTGAATTAATTGTTTATCTAAGCTATAATTAAGGAGAAACAATGAAGGCATCACGACGAAATAAGTTGTTTGTGAACAACACGGGCTTTGGACATCTATACAGGCCCGTTCTCACTGTGCGATTTGTCGTACCAACTTGTAGGATGCGATTAAAATAGATGCTTTTGATTGGTCAATATGATTTATCAACCAATCAAATGCATCAGTTTCAATCGCATGAGCTGCCAAAATGTTGATATGTTGATGTCAAAAACAGAATCTTGTAATTATTGGCTATTTTGTAGTGCTTCTAGTCTCGAAAATGTACGATTAAGTATTGTTTTGAACAAACTTTGGCTTAGAATGAATGAATGGTTATTTAAATTTTCTTTACTTTTCGAACACGTTTTCGGTTCGTACAGGTCACATACTGTATGGATTTTCCTCATTCCAACGCCAATCATTTAGTTTTTCGATGGCCTTCAAAGCCTCTTACAGTAACTGTCGTGACGATCAGAAATTATGAAAAAAGTGTGAATTTTGGCAGCTCATGTCACTTTAACTTGTCCACACCGGTTTACGACTCCACACTCCTTTGATTTGCAATTCTACCCCTCCTACATGTGCGTGCCGTGTGCAAATATACATGTTAAGTAGAGATGACTTTTCAAACAACATCGAGTCTGTAGTGCAATATCGGCTGGTAGGTTTACCTCCCCCGGAAGAAGTGATATTTTGCTTGTTATCATTCAAAATGAAGGATTTAACCTGATAATGTTGTGAGTGTGGTTATATTCTGTCCTTTTATATTGAAAACTGGGCTGTCATGAACGTATACAGTCACCAAAGGGTTGATTTCACAACATTTCCCCCGCTAGCGTCGTCAGCAACCCAGCCTGTCAAAGCGGTAGCCATAGTGACATTATGTCATTCTGCTTCAAAATATCTGGGTCAACCATTGCACGTGACCAAAGCTTATCGTTGATTGGTTAAAAGTTCCCACTCTGTCCCGAGGGAGGGAAAAGGAACGGCAATCAACAACAGGTCACTTTTTCCTCATTTTTCTCAATTATCGGGGTAGAATCGACTTTAATACCTTCGTCTTGGTGTTTATTGCATAACCCGATACCGCTGAACGTTGGTTCGCACCTCGTCAAACCCCTCGAATGCTGCGCATTCTCGGGGTTTGACTCGGTACGAACCAACGTTCAGCGGTATCGGGTTACGCAACAAACACCGCTACGGCGGTATTAAACCCTTAAACATACACATATACATGTACACAGAGTGCACATTTAATTGACTACGTTCATAGAATACTTCCGGAATCATCTTTTCTAGCCAAGTTAAAATCTGCATGTCCCCATTCCGTGTTTTACCTTGGCGGACTACTCCACTATAACCCGTAAATCGAACAGCTCGTTTTTATTGGATGTGAGTAAAACTTCTCGCAGCTAATCAAATCCTCGGGCACCTACACTGCAAATAAAGTAATGGCGGCTGTGTATACCTTGAACTTTTGTTTAACGAGTGCTGATTGGCCAAGACTCTGTAAGTCTAGAAAAGACAACTCTTACATTCCCACCAGTGGGCGCTGTTCGATTTACAGGTTGGAGTGGAGTAGTCCGCCAAGGTAAAACACGGAATGGGGACATGAAGATTTTAACTTGGCTTGCGAAGATGTTCCGGAACATGTTTATCCATCTCCATCAGTAATGCGTCGATTTAAGCCAAACACAAAGTTACCTGTACCAAAGTTACCTTGACATTTATCATGATAATCAATTGCTACAAGTAAACCACTCAAATTAAACATTGGAAACATTATGTACGTACAGTAACGTTTAAAATGTCCGAATATTGTCGCCCCATCCAGCAACTATCGACCTTTCTGTCTATCTTTCCATTTCTCACCACTGTATATTTGCTTATCTGTAAATCGTATACGGGTGTAAGCTCAATTGTATTTCATGTTTTTACATCTTAAGAGGTCTCAAACGTCTTAAGTAGATCTCAAACGTACTAACATATAATCCTGCACAGAGAGATTCAATATATTGTGTTCAAACATCAGTTTTCTTAATCGCTCAAGGTAATAATTACTCACTGGTATGGCGTACATCATCCATACGAATGGACACGCCAATAAGCTAAAACAACCAACCATCCCGGCAACAATGCTCAGTGACCTATAGCCTTCAGTGTTAGATTATTTTAATCCCCAGTCCTTTTTTCTGTCATTTACGGTGTTATATTTATTGGTAGGCCTTGTGTGTCCCTCAAACCATATATCATTCGTCTACAGTCTGTTGTCCAGATGAAGTTGGTCAAACAATGATGTACAGTTCGATCGTTCAAACGGTTCAAATCTTTAGTGCGACTCCGTGAATGTCAGGGCCCTGTTTCTCAAACCGGCGTAGCGGAAGTTTTCCCGTAACTGTCATAGCAACCCATACTGTAGAGATACGTTAGAAGGAAAGTTACGCAAAAAATACATCTACGCCGCTTTGTGAAACAGGCTCCAGGGCTCAGACTTTGTTTACATTGCGGAAATAAAGCAAACTTCTTCTGTTATGGGCAAATATAGAAAACCGTCTGTTGCTTTTAAAGTAAACAATATTCTGGATTTTTGCGTTGGGTGTTTTGAATCAAATTTTGTAAATTTTCCCAGAAAATATTTTATAGAAATAAATCTTTCACTGGTAACGGACCAAAATCCGGATAAACCCAGTAATCCAGTTTAAAAAGTTCATCATCAAAGAGCCAGAAAATGTGAACAGGACAATTGAACAGGTATACATGAAAATGTCAGAGTGCACGTTTGCGATTTAAATCTGCTTTAACTGAACTGCGATGTTTTTTCCATGCCTATATCAAATCCTCTTCGTTATGCATCTTAAACTTTAATGTGAAACATTGGACGATCGCCATTTGAAGAGCCAAAATGTCACCTTTATCCGGTTAAAATTGACATTTCAGATTAACATTGTTTGGTAGGTGGGAAATAATCTCCGAGATTATGTGGGTTAACATTGCACGGAGCTTATTTGAGAATTTGATGAATTTACATACGTTTATTTTAGACATCTTTCATAGTGAAACATAAATACTCTTAGAACTTATAAAACGCAAGTTTGCATCTGGTAACCTTGGTGGTTTAAAACGTGTACGCGAAACCTTCAAGTCTTATCTCTTTTACTTAACAATCTTGGCTTTCAAAATGGACCTGGCGAGGAGAACCCATAAAAATATCCCAAATAATAGGAATGGCCTTAGTGAGATATATTGTAGAAAGGTTTTTAAAGCTAGAGACCTTTACATCAAATATGAAAGAAGCCATACTTAACCTTTGAGAAAGTAATGTTGGCCATTTACAAGAAATAGATCTTGGTCATATTTGGTTTCCGTCTCTTTCAGAGGTCATTTTACAACAATTTACATCAATCACAATCCAACATATGAAAGGCAAAGAGAGTAGATCGACATGTTCTTCTGGCCCCCTAGCGGAAGGGTGTTCCGACTGTACACGATTCGACTGTGGAGCGCCCCCTACAGAAAGGAGGTTCCTAATAATCGAATCGTGTCAGTTCAAATTCAACATGGCGCGGACAAAGTGACCACTCTTGTCAATCTACTCTCTTTGATATAGGTTCAAAACACGGGAATTTGTAGGTGGTTTTAAAAAATACAAGCTATACAAGATACATATAACACTTGAGGAATATCACAAATTGACTATAAATACAGTTGTGTTGTTTTGTTGATGAATCCAGGGTGATCTCAACGTAAAACGATTTTACTGCGTGAACTCTTGTCTCTAGGTGTCCAACGTTCAAACTGAAAAAATCCTTATACAGCAAGATAGATTGAGTAAATTCAGCACACTCAATATAGATTGAGTAAATTTAGTACACAAATTATAGATTGGGTAAATTCAGTACACCCATGATAGATTGAGTAAATTTAACACACCAAAGATAGTTTAGGTAAATTCAACACACTCAAGATAGATTGGGTAAGCTCGGTATACCCCTGAGATATTGAGTAAATTCAGCACATTAAAAATAGATTGGGTAAATTCAGCATACTCAAGATAGATTGGGTAAATTCAGCATACTCAAGATAGATTGAGTAAATTCAGCACACTCAAGATAGATTGAGTAAATTCAGCACACTCAATATAGATTAAGTAAATACAGCATACCCATCATTGTCCGTATTACTTTGGTTTCTATTTGACATTATAGAAATCTTTGTCAAATTGTTATTTCATTATAGAATTGCTTTTTTCTCGTTGTAAGCTTTTTGTTATATTTTATGCATATTCAAAAAGGTTTGCACCACCCTGTTTGTTTGGTACTACATTAAAGAGAGTGTTCAAATAAAACAGAATAAATATTTCAACTAGAAGTCTATGAATATCATGAAAACAGTTTATTGACTGTAACATAAGGAATGCCAAACCCGTCTGGCACGTGATAAACTTCTGAATACAATAAGTATGGTGAAACAATCTAATGTAACAAGAGGTTAAGAGTCACATATGGAGGCGTTAGAAACGAAATGAGACAATATTGGGAACTTGCACCAAAAGCTGGAATTTTAGCTTCTAGTCACAAGACGCTGGAATTGTCCCATATACAGGAATTTTAGCTTCTAGTCACAAGACGCTGGAATTGTCCCATTGACAGGAATCTCAGCTTCTAGTCACAAGACGCTGGAATTGTCCCATGGTCAGGAATCTCAGCTTCTAGTCACAAGACGCTGGAATTGTCCCATGGTCAGGAATCTCAGCTTCTGGTCACACGACGTTGGAATTGTCCCATGGACAGGAATCTCAGCTTTTAGTCACAAGACACTGGAATTGTCCCATAGACAGGAATCTCAGCTTCTAGTCACAAGACGCTGGAATTTTCCCATGGTCAGGAATCTCAGCTTCAAGACGCGTTCAGAAGGAATTGTAAATTTCCATTACCATGCAGAAGAGCTATTTGGGGATTAGATCTTTGAATTGTGTTGTCTGCGGTATCAGATTTGATAGAAAAAAATGTGTCTTTGACACAATCTGAGGGTTCCGACATACGAGTCCCCTCCCACTATCCTCTCCATAATTGATGGTATACAGCTGAAGTGGTTTCCTTAATGTATAGCTCCCTCCAGCTCGTCAATGACCTTATCTCCCTCAAAGACGACCATAACAGACATGTCTGGTCTGTACGCCCTAAATCGCCTCCTTATCGTCGATCTATGGGGAGGATTAAAGAGATGGGAATTAACTACAAACAGTCTGCTGTTGACATCCAGTTGTCCAGTGCCCTGTCTTACAAAGCTGGCGTAAGCTACGTCGGACGTAAATCAGTGTTAAAGCTATAGGAATTTACGCTCTAGTCGCAACTGGTCCATGTTGTAGGCCTATGCGCAACTTTACGCCAGCTTCGTAAGACAGGGCCCAGGGATCGATTGTCATGTTAATTCAATCAAATCAAACTGAAGATATTCCGGCATTTTATCGGAGTTCTAGTACTATCGTTTTCTTTTGGGATACATTGAGAGGTCTTAAATCTCGGTTTGTATGTTTGCAATAACGACTTAGATTTAGTATAAATACAAACATTAACTCAAAAAATCCAAATTTGGAAGTTGTTCCCTATATTCTATTTGGAAGTTCATTTAAACACTAATAAAAAAGAACAAATAGTTCTCCAGATAAGTGATTCATTTCTACAGAGTTAAGCTACCGTTTGTAATAAGAAGCCTGTTCTATCTAAGTTTTCCATTATTTATTTGGGTTTTTTGTATTCCACATTTAGTTAGGTACGTCTTTTATATTGAGGGTTGTCAGTTTTCCGAGATCAACATCTGTATTTAGTATGTGTCATCTCTCTTGTCATTCTGTGTTACAATAGTGGTGGCCATCGCGATTTTACAGCACCTGTCTGCAAATATCCCCATCATCGGTATGACCTTTTCACCAAGTAGAACAGTTACAATATCATGTTTAAATAAGGTTTAGCGATGTTCCCTTTAAGATGCATGTTTGGCGTTGAAATAAGGAGAGTCTGTGGCACGTGCGAACTGAAATAGCTTTCGAAAAGTAAACAAAATAAACCGGACGAAAATGCATTCATCTTAGTGTTACGGATATGTACATTTTCGCGACACTAGTTTGCATTTCTTGAGACAAAAAATACATATTTGAAAAAAAGAAAATTAAAGAAAACTATAGATATTTCGCAGCTCATCCCTTTCAACTGGGATTTGATGAAAAGGGAGTTTTATCTTGATAGTTGCATAGTTTTGGATTATTACTCCTTTTTGGGGAAAAATGGGAAAAAAGAACATCTAGTTTACGAACCTAACCAAAACGAAAAAGTAAACATTCCAGAAGCAACATTACAAAATTCAAGGCATTATTTACGTTTCATGGCCTCTCCGGAAATTAATCAGCTAAGTACTTTTTGGGATAAATACTAAGTCATAAGTCACACTTCGCGTTCGTGTTCGCGTTGGGCGCGTTCGCGTTCGCGCTCTGTATAACTGGACCTTTATGTCATCGAAAGACTTATTATAAAGCGTGACTGGAAAAAATTCAAATTTATTTGTCCTCCTTTTTTTACAACACGTGTTGATGTCCGCACACCTTCCCCGGGAGTCGGTAATATTGATTATTCATTTATTTCTTGAAACTCAAACATTAACATTCTAAACTTAAATGTGTTTCGCTCAGAAACTGAACGCATTACAGAGCATAGTCAACCATTTCAGAAGTTGGCTATGATGGAATTTAGAATGATGTATGGGCAAAACAAGACGCTTGATGGTACGATTCAATTTACTCAACTACTCTCCGGAGACGGTATTCTGTCACGATATTGGCAAGAGGTTATCGGGGAATCTAATGAATTCGGGGTTTGGTGGCCGGTAAGACACAGCCATAAGTTATACATTGAAGATAAATTGAAGAGGATATTGCACCATAATGTACTACAGTAATTCTGAGTATGAGATATGGAGTATTAGCTATAATAAATTAGAATTTACCATTTGCATGAAATGTGTCTGCTTTTATCCGTCAATCAAATTGTAACCATTTTCTGCAAATTAGTTTTTTTAAAGACAACAATACTGGAAAACATTTCAGGCTATCTGCAATCAGTCTTATTACATTTCTTCTTTCAACATGCGTCCATCAATCGAAAATTGGACATTAAGTCCAGATAACACGTCTAGGGCCTAAAGTCACCATCTTTATCGAAAAATCCATTAAAATGGGGTTGGAAAATTCACGTCAAAAGTAATCTCATGGTGTGACTTTAAATCATTCGACGAAACAACATCATAAAATTGATTTTGGCGTTTGCTCGCATTTTATTCATCTCTTACACATCCAATATTTCAAACTCTTGAAGACACATAGCCAATAGTTCAAACTCTTGAAGAAACATACCTAATATTTTAGACTCTTGAAGACACATGCCTAATATTTCAAACTCTTGAAGACACATACCTAATATTTCAAACTGTTGAAGACACATACCTAATATTTTAAACTCTTGAAGACAAATACCCAATATTTCAAACTCTTGAAGACACATACCCAATGTTTCAAAATCATGAAGACACATACCCAATATTTCAAACTCTTGAAGACACATACCCAATGTTTCAAACTCTTGAAGACACATAGCCAATATTTCAAAATCATGAAGACACATAACCAATATTTCAAAATCATGAAGACACATACCCAATGTTTCAAACTCTTGAAGACACATACCCAATGTTTCAAACTCTTGAAGACACATACCCAATATTTCAAAATCATGAAGACACATACCCAATGTTTCAAAATCATGAAGACACATACCCAAAGTTTCAAACTCTTGAAGACACATAGCCAATATTTCAAACTCATGCAGACACATAGCCAATATTTCAAACTCTTGAAGACACATACCCAATGTTTCAAACTCTTGAAGACACATACCCAATGTTTCAAACTCTTGAAGACACATACCCAATATTTCAAACTCTTGAAGACACATAGCCAACATTTCAAACTCATGAAGACACATAGCCAATATTTCAAACTCTTGAAGACACATACCTAATATTTCAAACTCTTGAAGACACATACCCAATATTTCAAACTATTGAAGACACATACCCAATGTTTCAAAATCATGAAGACACATACCCAATGTTTCAAAGTCATGAAGACACATACCCAATATTTCAAACGCTTGAAGACACATACCGAATATTTCAAACTCTTGAAGACACATACCCAATATTTCAAACTCTGGAAGGCACATACCTAATATTTCAAACTCTTGAAGACACAACCCCAATATTTCAAACTCTTGAAGACACATACCCAATATTTCAAACTCTTGAAGACACATAGCCAATATTTCAAACTCTTGAAGACACATAGCCAATATTTCAAACTCTTGAAGACACCCGTGGAGCTTTACAACAGTGGCTAGTTCAAAGTGAATCGAATCGATATATGGCCTGATGTAGTCAAAATGGCACTATACTTCGAGAAATTGACTCCCGGGTTTCGTTAATTGCTTAACATTTCTTTTCATTCCAAGTAATGTTTTCTGGTAAATGTTCACGTCAGCTCAATATTGTGCAAACAGACTATTACGTGAGGCATAAGTGATTTCAGTTGCCTTACACCATGTATACTTTCAGAAAAATGACAGTACCATTTTAATATGTGTTTGGAAGCTGCTGTCCCCTTGGGAAAACGTGACAGGCTACATTTGGTGTATGTAGATATTGCAAAAAGGGCAGTCCTGTGGCTGGTATTGCAGGTTATAGTCATTCAAGATGCAAGGGAAGTAATTCGCTAATATTTTATCTTTTCAATTTTTACTTGCAAGTCGCGCACTCCAATGACGACTAAGCAAATGTTTGTCTGACAGATTCATTTACAGGTACCGTTTATTCATAACTACGTATAAGATTGACACACATGTATATGATGATCTATGGGAGCCCGTTCAAAACATTTGCATGTTTATGTTTTGTTTTCTATTGTTCTTTAAAGTGGCATGAGCTGCCAAAATTCACACTTTTTTCATAATTTCTGATCGTCACGACAGTAAGAGGCTTTGAATGCCATCGAAAAACTCAATGACTGGCGTTGGAATGAGGAAAATCCATACAGTATGTGGCCTGTACGAACCGAAAACGTGTTCGAAAAGTAAACAAAATTGAAATAACCGGGACGACGATTCATTCATTCTAAGCCAATGTTAGTTCAAAACAATACTTTATCGTACATTTTCGAGACTAGAAGCACTAAAAAGCGTCTCAGTTATACGTCTTGAGACGGCTCATGCCACTTTAACAAAATAACGCGTAGGCTGTCAAAGAGATGCCATATGCAGTTGATTAAATTAGGTGTATTTTATCAATTTAATAAGAAATACACTACAGATGCCATCCAATCGTTCAATGATACCTTGAACATCTAGGACCCCCTTTGTAAACTTTTGTCAACTGAGACTCCTTCGTCACCAAAAAGCAGCTTGTTTAGGTGTTTGTGCTGTATATATATTTTGATAAATTTCCCACAAGAAGAGATGAGTGGTGTCTTTCTGTGGGAACGACACCTGGGGACCGTTTCACGAAGCCGCCGCAAAGTGCGATCAATCGCAGTTGCCATGACTCCGCATCTCTTCACTATGGTATCCATTGGCAACTACGCTTCTTTTGCGATGCGAATGCTTTGTGAAACGAGCCCCAGCATTCAGGAGAACATGTTATGTGTTCGTTAAACATACGAGCCTTAAGTTTGCTACATTCCAGTATAAGCCGAGACATTATAACCTGCAGCCTGTGATTGTCGTAGTAAACATCGGATGATCCTCGATCATGGCCGATGGGTAATGGGAGTTTAATTAGTTAGTTTCTTTTAGAAAGTGAACATAACAGTATTCTCGTAATTTTGGGATTACACTTTCTTGAAAATATGGACCCTTCTACCGATTTTTGGGTGACGCCCGAAACGGGAATCGAACCCGGGTCCATATTTTCCAGAAAAGTGTAATCCCAAAAATAACGAGAATACTGATGGGTAATGTGTTTTTTAAATCTACGTAGGACGCCGAAAACCGAATTGTGGGTTCAAAGGTATGCCAATAGGACAAGCAGATGGTGAAAAAAGACTCTTGAAACACGGCGATTCGACTGAGATGGATATGGATGTTAAATGAATTTCTCAGATTATAGGATGATCTATCTACAACATAATCTGGCAATATTTCAGGCATTTTGTATAAAATCATAATTTTGCGCCATTTTCTGCGAACCACCATGGGCATAAATCCAGACTCTCGATACAAAAATGATTGCTTACGGCCTCGAGGTATACAACAATGTGTACGGTTTGCATCTCATCGTAAGAGTAATTGTTTGACAGTGAGTACAGGTACCCTAAGTCCCTCTTGATATCCGATACTTACGTAGGCGATTATTCATTGGGCTCGCCGTTTTACGACATCATTGATTTGTTCATCACATAGCCCGGATTATCGGTCTTATGGCGACAGGTATTATATGGTTGCTAATGTGTCTTGTCGCCTTAGCTCGAATCACTAGGGTAAAATAATATCGATATAACTGTTGAGAAATATAGGTCTATACATCTAGTATTTAATACTCCACGAATATTTCATGTTCGGCTTAGTTCATTGGTCATGACAAAAGATTTCCGAAGATTACGAGCTACGTATTTCTAAGATGGCCCGCCGAGTTTTTAGGTCGGTTAATGTTTTACTATGGCGGTTACGTCAGGTTGAAAGTCAGTGGACTTGGAAGCAAATATTGACTGCATAAAGGATAGCTTACCACATTACAGCCGCGTAAAGTTGACGAACTCCTTCTTCTAGTTCTATGCTATCGGAATGCAGAGGTAAAAACTTTATTCTTTGCTTATTTGTTGTGAAATTTGCGCCGCCGATTTTTTCGGCGGGTCTCTAAACAAATATAACTTTTTTACTATGGAAGTGATCTGGGCTATGACGAACACGGAGAGAAAACAAATTCGGCTATTCATCACAGTGACAATTACATAGAAGAAGCAAAAATGAGAATGTTTGTGAGATTTCATTTCATTAAATCGAATTGATATTTATTGCCAACCGAAAGTTGCAGGACATTTTTTTCATACATTTAGTTTGTGAAGACAAGAATTTGGATTAAAGTTCGTCTATTAAAAATAATTGACATTGGAATAAAGAAAGCACATATTCCCGAAATAGTGTTGGGAAATATATAGTGTTGGATTATATCTGATTTGTGCATAAATACAGATGAAAGTTTGCTTAAAACTAGATTTATGAAATATATGCAAATTGCAGTTTCAGATTAAAAACATATCATGTTAGTTTAAGATGATCTTGAACGATTCTGACACGACGGTTACATCCGACGGGCACTGTACCAGACAATGTCGTCACACCTTTAATTTCCGATATTCTCCATAGGCTGTTCCTTTTCAGAATGTCACAGACTTTGGTTTCCGTTTTATGGACAAGTTGGCTATTTTAGTCGGTGATATTTTTGCTTCTGAACTTAAGAGCTTTACAGCAATAGTTAAAGAAAACTATATTATATCAATTCTTCTGTGAACTAGCTGATTAAATTGAGACTAAGCTTATCTTGACGACATCCGGTTTGGCGACCTCCCAGTATCCTGTCATCAACCGGACAAATCGCCATCTAACAGACTGGCCTGGGTTTTAATCTTGTAACCTAACCTATTAAAGCTACCGTTATCTGTACATTCCGGATTTGATGGAGTTTTTCGGAGTTTAATCACATCGATCGCTAGCCAAATACCGATTCACACATCGTTTGGAAAAAGTATTTGTTTGAATTTCATTTTCAAAAAATATATATATATATATATATCCTGGTTACCAAACGTATATACATAGGATAACATTTTATTTTTTTGAACACTTTAACACACGGCCACAGCGAAAATCTTCTTGTCTAAATAACCATGGAGACAAGTTTCTTCTTGTGTTAAAACCAGGTATATCATTTAGACGTTTATACCCAATCAAAAACAATCCATGATATTTCATTGGGTTGACGACAGGTGGGAGTTTGGCCTTATAAGGCTATAGTCAGTAGAATTTTCTGGAAAGATAATTTGGCAACAAATCATCAGTATTTTTAATAAAGTTTACATGCAGATTTGCTATAGGTTTTGGATAACAATCAATTAGCTGTGATATTCAAGGATACTCAAGATAGATTAGGTAAACTCAGCACACCCAAGATAGATTGAGTATTCTCAGCACACTCAAGATAGATTGAGTAAATTTGGCACACCAATGATAAATTGAGTATTCAGCAAACTCAAGAAAGTCCGAATAAATTCAGCACACTCAAGATAGATTGAGTAAATTCAGCACACCCAAGATAGATTGAGTAAATTCAGCACACCCAAGATAGATTGAGTAAACTTAGCACACTCAAGACAGATTGAGTATATTTAGGTCACCAATGATAGATTGAGTAAATTCAGAACACTCAAGATAGATTGAGTAAATTCAGCATACTTAAGATAGATTGAGAAAATTCAGAACACCCATGATAGATTGAGTATATTCAATATAGATTAAGAAAATACAGCACACCCATCGTTGTCTGTATTACTTTGGTTTCTACTTGACATGATAGAAATCTTTGTCAAATCGTCATTTAATTATAGAATTGCTTTTATGTCGTTGTAATCTGTACCGAAGGCATTTTTCTTATATTTCATACCTATTCAAAAAGGGTTGCACCGCCCTGTTTATTTGGTACTACATAAAAGAAAGTGTTCAAATAAAACAGAATAAATATTTCAACTAGACGCCTTTGAATATTATGAAAACAGTTTATTGAATGTAACACGTCTTGTGCCAAACCCTTCTGGCACGTGATAAACTTCTGTTGAACATTTGTATGACAATTCAAGAAAAACGAAAATACAAAAAGTACGGTGAATTCTGAAATCTAATGTAATAAGAGGTTAAGAGTCACATATGGAGACGATAGAAACAAAATGAGACAAAAGCTGGAATTTTAGCTTCTAGCCACAGACGCCAAAATTGTCCCATGGTCTGGAATTTCATTTTCTAGTCGCAAGACGCTGGAATTGTCCCATGGACAAGAATCTCAGCTTCTAGTCACAAGACGCTGGAATTGTCCCATGGACAGGAATCCCAGGTGTGAGTCACAAGACGCCAAAATTGTCCCATGGTCTGGAATTTCATTTTCTAGTCACAAGTCGCTGGAATTGTCCCATAGACAGGAATCTCAGCTTCTAGTCACAAGACGCTGGAATTGTCCCATTAACAGGAATCTCAGCTTCTAGTCACACGACGCTGGAATTGTCCCATGGACAGAAATCTCAGCTTCTAGTCACAAGACGATGGAATTGTCCCACGGTCAGAAATCTCAGCTTCTAGTCACAAGACGATGGAATTGTCCCACGGTCAGAAATCTTAGCTTCTAGTCACAAGACGATGGAATTGTCCCACGGACAGGAATCTCAGCTTCTAGTCACAAGACGCTGGGATTGTCACATGGACAGGAATCTCAGCTTCTAGTCACAAGACGATGGAATTGTCACATGGACAGCAATCTCAGTTTCTAGTCACACGACGCTGGAATTGTCCCATGGACATGAACCTCAGCTTCTAGTCACAAGACGCTGGAATTAAGCCATGGACAGGAATCTCAGTTTCTAGTCACAAGACGCTGGAATTGTCCCATAGACAGGAATCTCAGCTTCTAGTCACAGGACGCTGGAATTGTCCCATGGTCAGGAATCTCAGCTTCTAGTCACACGACGCTGGAATTGTCCCATAGACAGGAATCTCAGTTTCTAGTCACAAGACGCTGGGATTGTCCCATGGCCAGGAATCTCAGGTTCTAGTCACAAGACGCTGGAATTGTCCCATAGACAGGAATCTCAGGTTCTAGCCACAAGACGCGTTCAGAAGGAATTGTAAATTTCCATTACCATACAGAAGAGCTATTTGTGGATTAGATCTTTGATTTTTGTTAATTGTCTGCGATATCAGATTTGATGGGGGGAAATGGGTCTTTGACACAAACTGAGGGTTCCAGCATACGAGTTCCCTCCCCCTGCCCTCCCGATAATTGATGGTATATAGCTGAAGTGGTTTCCTAAGGGTATAGCTTCCTACAGCGTTTTGGAGGAGAAGATTATTTATCAGCGTTTATTCTATACCATCCCAAACTTTGATAGAGAAGGACGAGTCTATAATTTCGAGGTTACATCATACAGATTCTTCCCTCTCAGTTGATAACATATGGCTGAGGTTAATTAAGGTACAGTTTCCGTTACCTCGTCAATGACCTTATCTCCCTCAATGACGACCATAACAGACATGTCTGGTCTGTACACCCTAAATCGCCTCCTTATCGTCGATCTATGGGGAGGATTAAAGAGATGGGAATTAACTACAAACAGTCTGCTGTTGACATCCAGTTGTCCGGGGATCGATTGTCTTGTTAATCCAATCCAATCAAACATAAGTTATTCTGGCATTACATCGGAGTTCTTGTACTATCGTTTTCATTTGGGATACATAGAGATGTCTGAAATCTCGGTTTGTATGTTTGCAATAGCGACTTAGGTATAGTATAAATACAAACATTAACTCAAAAAATCCAAATTTGGAAGTTGTTCCCTATATTCTATTTGGAAGTTCATTTAAACACTAATAAAAAAGAACAAATAGTTCTCCAGATAAGTAATTTATTTATACAAAGATAACCTACCGTTTGTAATAAAAGCCTGTTCTATCTAAGTTGTCCATTATTCTGCGTCTTTTTCATTGAGGGTAGTTAGTTTTCCGAGATCAACGTCTGTATTTTGTATGTCTCACCGCTGGTGTGTTATCAGTCATCTGTAAATTCACTGAGTTTGAAAATTTAAGTAATGAAGTTTCCTCGAAATACACAAATGCTTCTCTTGCCATTCTGAGTTCCCATAGTGGTGGCCATCGCGATTTTACAGGACTTGTGTGGGTATATCCCCATCATCGGTATGACCTTTTCACCCAATAGAACAGTTACAATATCATGTTTAAATAAGGCTAAGCGATGTTTCCTTTAAGATGCACGATTGGCGTTGAAATAAGGAAAGTCTATGACACGTGAGAACTGAAATAGCTTTCGAAAAGTAAATAAAACTTAAAAAGCCAGGACGAAAATGAATTTATCTTAGTGTTAGGGATATGTACAGTTTCGAATTACTAGTTCGCATTTCTTGGGACAAAAAATATATATTTGAAAAAGAAAAACATTCAAGAAAACTATCAATATTTTGCATCTCATACCTTTCAACTGGGATTGGAGAAACAGGGGAGTTTTACCTTGATAGTTGCATAGTTTTGGATCATTACTCCTTTTTGGGGAAAAATTTCTCTCAAAACATCTAGTTTACGAACCTGACCAAAACGAAAATAAAATTCCAGATGCATATTACAAAATTCAAGGCATTATTTACGTTTCATGGCCTCCCGGAAATTAATCAGCTAAGTACTTTTTGGGATAAATAGTAAGTTATAAGTCACACTTCGCGTTCGTGTTCGCGTAGGACGCGTTCGCGTTCGTGTTCGCGTAGGACGCGTTCGCGTTCGCGCTCTGTATAACTGGACCTGTATGCCATCAAAAGACTTATTATAAAGCGTGACTGGAAAAAAATCTAAAAAATAGGAACTATTTCATTTGTCGTCCAACACGTGTTGTTGTCCGCACACCTTCCCCAGGAGTCTGTAATATTGATTATTCATTTATTTCTTGAAACTCAAACAACATCATTATAAACTTACATGTGTTTCGCTCAGAAACTGAACGCATTACAGAGCAAAGTCAACCATTTCAGAAGTTTGCTGTGATGGAATTTAGAATGATGTATGGCCAAAACAAGACGCTTGATGGTACGGTTCAATTTACTTAACTACTCCCTGGAGACGGTATTCTGTCACGATATTGGCAAGAGATTATCGGGGAATCTAATCAATTCGGAGTTTGGTGGCCGGTAAGACACAGCCATAAGTTATAGGGGCCTACATGGAAGATAAACTGAACAGGATATTGCACCTTAATGTACTACAGTATTTCTGAGTATGAGATATGGAGTATTAGCTATAATAAATTAGAATTTAACATTTGCATGCAATGTGTCTGCATTCAGGCTATCTGCAATCAGTCTTATTACATTTCTTCTTTCAACATGCGTCCATCAATCGAAAATTGGACCTTTAGTCCAGATAACACGTATAGGGCCTATAGTCACCATCTTTATCGGAAAATCCATTAAAATGGGGTTGGAGAATTCACGTCAAAAGTAATCTGATGGTGTGACTTTAAATCATTCGACAAAACAACATCATGAAATTGATTTTGGCGTTTGCTCGCATTTTATTCCTCTCCTACACTTAGCTGGTGAGTCACATCCTATATTTAAAACTCTGGAAGACACATACCTAATATTTCAAACTCTTGAAGACACATACCTAATATTTCAAACTCTTGAAGACACAAACCCAAAATTTCAAACTCTTGAAGACACAAACCCAAAATTTCAACCTCTTGAAGACACATACCTAATATTTCAAACTCTTGAAGACACATAGCAAATATTTCAAACTCTTGAAGACACCTTCCCAATATTTCAAACTCTTGAAGACACATACCCAATATTTCAAACTCTTGAAGACACATACCTAATATTTCAAACTCTTGAAGACACATACCTAATATTTCAACCTCTTGAAGACACATACCCAATATTTCAAACTCTTGAAGACAGATAACCAATATTTCAAACTCTTGAAGACACACATCTAATATTTCAAACTCTTGAAGACACATACCCAATATTTCAAACTCTTGAAGACACATAGAAAATATTTCAAACTCTTGAAGACACATACCCAATATTTCAAACTCTTGAAGACACATACCCAAAATTTCAAACTCTTGAAGACACATACCCAATATTTCAAACTCTTGAAGACACATATTTCAAACTCTTGAAGACACATAGCAAATATTTCAAACTCTTGAAGACACCTTCCCAATATTTCAAACTCTTGAAGACACACACCCAATATTTCAAACTCTTGAAGACACATAGCAAATATTTCAAACTCTTGAAGACACCTTCCCAATATTTCAAACTCTTGAAGACACATACCCAATATTTCAAACTCTTGAAGACACATACCTAATATTTCAAACTCTTGAAGACACAAACCCAAAATTTCAACCTCTTGAAGACACATACCTAATATTTCAAACTCTTGAAGACACATACCTAATATTTCAAACTCTTGAAGACACATACCTAATATTTCAAACTCTTGAAGACACAAACCCAAAATTTCAACCTCTTGAAGACACATACCTAATATTTCAAACTCTTGAAGACACAAACCCAAAATTTCAACCTCTTGAAGACACATACCTAATATTTCAAACTCTTGAAGACACAAACCCAATATTTCAAACTCTTGAAGACACATACCCAATATTTCAAACTATTGAAGACACATACCTAATATTTCAAACTCTTTAAGACACATACCTAATATTTCAACCTCTTGAAGACACATACCTAATATTTCAAACTCTTGAAGACACATACCTAATATTTCAAACTCTTGAAGACACCTAGCCAATATTTCAAACTCTTGAAGACACATAGCCAATATTTCAAACTATTGAAGACACATACCCAATATTTCAAACTCTTGAAGACACATACCCAATATTTCAAACTCTTGAAGACACATACCCCATATTTCAAACTCTTAAAGACACCCGTGGAGCTTTATAACAGTTATAGCCTACAGTTTAGTTTATTACAGGATAAGCCAAGTGGCTTCTCTCCTAAAACAGTTCAAGTACATAATAGAAGAACAACATATACAGAACACAGACAAAAAAAACAAAACAAACAAAAAAAAAAAAATATATATATATAAATAAAAACAAAACACAAAAAAAAAAAAAAAAAAATGTATACACTAGGCAGCGCATTTCTCTCATCAATAATTGAGAGAATTAATTTTGCTAATGATAAAAATGATTTTCTACTGGAAACATTCATTAATTTATGAAACTTATGTAAAGTTGGCCAGGATAGATAATATTTATGTAAGTATAGACGTCTTATGTGTGAATAGGCTGGACAACATAATATAACATGGTATTCATTTTCAATACAACGCATTTTACATTTTGTACAAAGTCTTTCATTTTTTGGTATATTAAGATATCTTCCCTTTTCTATATTAAGACCATGATAACCACAACGAAATCTAGAAAAGCCTTTAAAGAGTTTCCAGCTTACAGAAGAGCAAAATGTAAGGAACTTAGAGGGTACAAAGTCAGCATTCATAAAAGTAACATAGCTATCATATCTGGAGGAATTGTAAATGTCGGATCTACAATTCTGGATAAAACCGTCTTTTAATGTTTGTAAGAAATGTTTATGAGAAAAAGTAATTCCATTATATACAAAAATAAAACCATACCCATGACTAAACAATAATTTTTTCACTTCAGCACTCCAATTGTATATTGACTTAAGTCGTCTTTCGGTATTTATCTGGTGGTGTAGAAGTCGGAAAATTAAACTGTCTTGCTTGCTATTAATTCTACACCAATACTTAGCTATTCTTAGTTTACAATGGACAATCAAAGGGAAACGACCAAACTCCGAATATAAAAACATATTTGGCGTATTTTTGGGGACCCCTAATACATATTTCAAAAATTGAGTATGTACAACTTCAACGTCTCTAAAATCAATAAAACCCCATAGCTCACAGCCGTACAATAACATTGGTTTTATGATCCTATCAAACAATTCAATTTTTAATTGTATATTAAAATTGACTTTTTTAAAACATAGTTCTAACATATAAACAGCTTTCTTTGCCTTTTCAATTAGTAATTTGGGTGCTTCTTTCATTGACAAGTTGTATTTAAATGAGACACTAAGATAACAGAAAGTATCGACTACTTCTAACAGTAAATTATCGTATAACCAACGGAAATTACCTTTGTATTTTTTGGTCCCAAAGACCATTATCTTAGTCTTATTAGTGTTAACAGTAAGATCATATTTATCACAGTATTCTTTCGAGTTCTTTAACAGGTGATTTAATCCCTCGGGCGTTTTAGAGAAAAGCACAGCGTCATCCGCAAAGAGTAAGACAAATATTTGGAATTGGATAAGGAAAGAGTTATTTACATCGTTAGGAATCAATTCAGTGAAAATATCATTAATAAACAAAGAAAACAATAATGGCGACAATGGTTCGCCTTGTTTTAGACCAACATGCTGATCAAAGTATGACGAAACATTACCCTGTAATTTGACACAAACTTTGACAGAATGGTAAACCGAGTAGATGGATTTTACAAGTTTAGTACTGTATCCGATGTTGCATAACTTAAGCCATAACTTGGATCTATTTACAGAATCAAATGCCTTTTGAAAATCAACAAAGGCACAATATAACTTTTCTTTGGCTTGCAGTGACTCAAAAATTATTTGATACAGAATATATATACAATCAACAGTACTTTTGTCTTGTCGGAAACCAAATTGGCCCTCATCCAGTTTTCCATTCAATTCTGCAAAATCATACATTCTATCATGTAATATTATTGAATATAATTTAGCGAAAGTACTTATCAATGTTATACCCCTGTAGTTGTTTACATTGTTTTTGTCCCCCTTTTTATGTATAGGGGTAATAACACCCCTGCACCAAACATCCGGCTACATACTGTTATCAAATAAAAAATTAAAAATCTTAGTTAAGTGGCCAGTTCAAAGTGAATCTAATCGATATATGGCCTGATGTCGTCAAAATGGCAGTATTTCGAGAAATTGACTCCCCGGTTTCATTAATTGCTTAACATTTCTTTTCATTCCAAGTATTTTTTTCTGGTAAATGTTCACTGCAGCTCAATATTGTGCAAACAGACTATTACGTGAGGCATAAGAGGTATCAGTTGCCTTTGACCATGTTTATTTTCAGATAAAAGGACAGCATCATTTTAATATGTGTTTGGAAGCTGCTGTCCCCTTGGGAAAACGTGGCAGGCTACATTTGGTGTCTGTAGATATTGCAAAAAGGCAGTCCAGTGGCTGGTATTACAGGTTATAGTCATTCAAAATGCAAGGGTAGTAATTCGCTAATATTTGAACTTTTCAATTTTTACTTGCAAGTCGCGCACTCAAATGACGACTAAGCAAATGTTTGTCTGACAGATTCATTTACAGGTACCGTTTTTTTTCATAACTACGTATAAGTTTGACACACACGCATATGATGATCTATGGGAGCCCGCCGTTCAAAACATTTGCTTATTTTATGTTTTGTTTTCTATTGTTCTTTAACAGAATAACGCGTACGCTATCAAGGAGATGTCATATGCAGTTGATTAAATTAGGTGTATTTTATCAATTTAATAAGAACTACACCACATATGCCATCCAATCGTTCAATGATACCTTGAACAGCTAGGCATAACAGGACCCTCTTTGTAAACTTTTGTCAACTGAGAGTCCTTCGTCACTAAAACAAGAGCTTGTGTAGGTGTTTGTGCTGTATATATATTTTAATATTTTGATAAATTTCGCACAAGAAGAGATGCGTGGTGTCTTCCCATGGGAACGACACCTGCATTCAGGTGAACATGTTATATGTTCCTTAAACATACGAGCCAAAAGGGCAGTTCACAATTGAGATACGGCGGGTTTACGGCTCTTGCGGTCATGGATTTTGGCCTTCCGTACGATGTACCGCAGCCTTCCTTGCCGGCAACTGCACCTTACCGCGCAGAATTTTTGTGTCGCAAGAGCCGCAGAAAAGTTTGGTGTGCACATGGAATCCAATTTTCGGCCGTGCGAATTTTTTTATTACCTCTGATCCGTGCGGGCGCTAGTACGTTCACGGTAAACAGTTGTCTGCGGTTGTCGTAGTAAACATAAAATGAGCCTCGATCATGGCCGATGGGTAATGTGTTTTTTAAATCTACGTAGGACGCCGAAACGTGAATTGTGGGTTCAAAGGTATGCCAAAATGGCAAGCAGATAGTGAAAAAAGACTCTTGAAACACGGAGATTCGACTAAGATGGATACGGATGTTTAATGTATTTCTCAGATTATAGGATGATCTATCTACAAAATAATCTGGCAATGATTCAGGCATTTTGTATAAAATCATAATTTTGCGCCATTTTCTGCGAACCACCATGGGCATAAATCCAGACTCTCGATACAAAAATGATTGCTTACTGCCTCGAGGTATACAACAATGTGTACGGTTTGCATCTCATCGTAAGAGTAATTGTTTGATAGTGAGTACAGGTATCCCAAGTCTCTCTTGATATCCGATACTTACGTAGGCAATTAGTCATTGGGCTCCCCGTTTTACGACACCATTGATTTGTTCATCACATAGCCCGGATTATCGGTCTTATGGCGACAGGTATTATATGGCTGCTAATGTGTCTTGTCGCCTTAGCTCGAATCACTAGGGTAAAATAATATCGATATAACTGTGGAGAAATATAGGTCTATACATCTAGTATTTAATACTCCACGAATATTTCATGTTCGGCCTAGTTCATTGGTCATGACAAAAGATTTCCGAAGATTACGAGTTACGTATTTCTAAGATGGCCCGCCGAGTTTTTAGGTCGGTTAATGTTTTACTATGGCGGTTACGTCTGGTTGAAAGTCAGTGGACTTGGAAGCAAATATTGACTGCATAAAGGAAAGCTTACCACATTTCAGCCGCGTAAAGTTGACGAACTCCTTCTTCTAGTTCTATGCTATCGGAATGCAGAGGTAAAAACTTTATTCTTTGCTTATTTGTTGTGAAATTTGCGCCGCCGATTTTTTCGGCGGGTCTCTAACAAATATAACTTTTTTACTATGGAAGTGATCTGGGCTATGACGAACACGGAGAGAAAAAAAATTCGGCAGAGCCCAGATTTCTCGGCTATTTATCACAGTGACAATTACATAGAAGAAGCAAAAATGAGAATATTTGTGAGATTTCATTTCATTAAATCGAATTGATATTTATTGCCAACCGAGAGTTGCATGCCATTTTTTTCCATACATTTAGTTTGTGAAGACAAGAATTTGGATTGAAGTTCGTCTATTAAAAATAATTGACATTGGAATAAAGAAAGCACATATTCCGGAAATAGTGTTGGGAAATAAATAGTGTTGGGTTATATCTGATTTGTTCATAAATACCGATGAAAGTTTGCTTAAAACTAGATTTATGAAATATATGCAAATTGCAGTTTCAGATTAAATACATATCATGTTAGATTAAGATGATCTTGAACAATTCTGACACGATTTTGCTTTTGCTCTGACAAAGTTAGATCCGACGGACACTGTACCAGACAACGTTGTCACAGCTTTAATTTCCGATATTCTCCATAGGCTGTTCCTTTTCAGAATGTCACAGACTTTGGTTTCCGTTTTAAGGACAAGTAGGCTATTTCAGTCGGTGATATTTTTGCTTCTGAACTTAAGAGCTTTACAGCAATAGTTAAAGAAAACTATATTATATCATTTCTTCTGTTAACTGGCTAATTAAATTGAGACTAAGCTTATCCTGATGACATCCGGCTTGGCGACCTTCCAGCATCCTGTCTGCAACCGGACAAATCGCCATCTAACAGACCTGGGTTCTAATCGTGTAACCTAACCTATTAAAGCTACCGTTATCTGCACATTCCGGATTTGATGGTCTTGGCAAAGCAACACAAATGCACATATCGGAGTTTAATCACATCGATCGCTAGCCAAATACCGATTCACACATAGCTTGGAAAAAGTATTTGTTTGAATTTAATTTTCAAAAAATAAACATATGTATATCCTGGCTACCAAACGTATATACATAGGATAAAATTTTATATTTTTGAACACTATAACACACGGTCACAGCGAAAATGTTCTTGTTTAAATAACCATGGAGACAAGTGTCTTATTGTGTTAAAAAGAGGTATATCATTTGGACGTTTTTCCCAATCAAAAACAACCCATGATATTTCATGAGGTTGACGACAGGCAGGAGTTTGGCCGTTTAAGGCTATAGTCAGTAAATTTTTTTGGAAAGATAATTTGGCTACAAATTATCAGTATTTTTAATAAAGTTTACATGCCAATTTGCTATAGGTTTAAGATAATAATCAATTAGCTGTGATATTCTTTAACGTTCACTGCCAAAATCCAAGATAATAGAATGCCCTGGGGGCATTGAAGGCTTGGGACATTTTTCAATGAGTTTGTGTATTTTCGAAATATAGAGGACCTTGTTTTAGCATTTTAAAGATGTGTATTCCCATCCGCCTCATCCTAGCAACAGTCACGGTTGGCCATCAGTCATTAAATTGACTGCAAAAAAACAAATACTTTAAGAAGAAAAATGTTGTCGTTCATTTCACTACAAAGGGTAGAATACCATGGTTGTTTTAATAAAGATACTACAATGGCTGTTTATTGTAGAACAACAAATGATATATACGTGACAAATGTCTGAATTAAAGTAGAAAGTTTGGCAGATAGTTTGGCGTCATTCGCGACAAAGATATTTGCCACAGAAGCACATAAAAATTGCAGATCTTCGTCCACATAACCTGCTACCATAGCACATTCAAAATTCTTTTCAGTCTTAAATTAAGATATTTGCCTTTTTAAAAAAGTAAGAATATGCCCAGAAATGCCAGTGCCATCTATAGAACATATACTCTCCCAAAAAAGAAACGCAAACTTTAATTTTTCCAAAAATGTGCGTGATTGACACATGACAACAGGATCATGTTATAATGTAAATGTTCGATAAGTGAATTTAAGCCCCAGATAGCGGCTGTTGACCACACGTGACTTTCGGGTCAGCCTTTGTGTAACGCTACACGAGGAAGGCGTAGGGAAAAACGTAGGGCAGATACATGTGCGAATCACATCTTATCTTTATGCGGGGTTAATGGGTATAAAAGACACACAACCGTTCGATGGAATTCAGTCGTTAAATTGTTTCACGAAGTTGCTACAATATGTCAAGACTAGACGCAGCTACCCGGAACGCCGTCATTGGTCGTCTCCTGGCCGGCGAATCACAGAATGCAGTCGCTAGACTTTATAATGTTCACCGGAGCACGATTTCCAGACTGTTGCAACGGCACCAGCAATCCGGTTCAACAGCTGATCGTAAACGTTCTGGCCGACCTAGGATCACATCAGCAGCCCAAGATCGCTACATCCGGTTACTTCACCTGCGAAACCGGACCAAAACAGCAACAGAAACAGCATCAAATATCCCAGGTCTCCGTCGAATATCGGCACAGACAGTCAGAAACCGTCTCCGTCAGAACGGCTTACGCGCCAGACGTCCTTATTTTGGCGTAGTACTGAGACGCCAGCATCGACTTGCAAGGGTCCGATGGTGCAACAGGCTAATCTGCGAAACTGGAGGCGAGTCTGTTTCAGCGATGAATCAAGATTCCAGCTGCAGAGAAGAGATGGTCGTACACGAGTTTACAGACCCCGGAATGAGAGGTTCCCAAGGAACTGCGTCCTTGAGGTCGACAATTTCGGCGGAGGAAGTGTGATGGTGTGGGGTGTCCTATCCTGTGCCCTAAAAACTCGACTGGTGAACATTCTCGGCAACCTTAACGCCGTTCGATACACAGATGAGGTTTTGACACCACATATGCTGCCCGTAATGGACCTCCGTAGGGAAATTTTTCAGGACGACAACGCTCGGCCGCACACAGCTCGTGCTACTGTTGAATTTCTAGCCAACAGAACGTAACAGTGCTCCCCTGGCCGTCCAAATCACCAGATTTGAACCCAATAGAACATTTGTGGGATGATTTGGATAGACGCGTGCGCAGTCGTCATCCAGCGTCCCATACTCTACAAGAACTGTAGCAGGCTCTTCAGCGAGAATGGAAGAGAATTCCGCAAAACCGTATTCGTCGATTGATTGTGTCTATGCCGAGACGGGTCCGTGCTGTGTTACAGGTTAATGGTGGGCACAACAGATATTGACGTTGCAGTTACGTCATCTGAGCGCTATGAAATTTAATGTGATAAATGTTTACATGTGAATGAACTTTTAAGTCTGAACAACCAGTCTGCCAAATTTCAGTGTAATGTGATGCTTTTTTCTGTATTAAAAATGATATTGAAAATTCATATTTTGAAGAACAAAAATTGGATGTTGCGTTTCTTTTTTGGGAGAATGGGATATATTTAGCAACTTTGTCCGAGTTGGTCTTCCATCTGGCTAACCATACCACGTTTAGTTGCATTATTACATGCACGTTTGCATATAAATTGTTCCAGTAATCAAAACACCATTTTAGGCATGGTTTTTAATGTTAATTAATTTCCTCTCAACTGCGTTTTGTCTAACGCATTAATTGTGACTCCTCTAATATGGTGTACGTAATCACGTGCAAAAAATGTCGCAAACAGTACGTCGGAAAAACTCAGAATTCTCTACGACAAAGAGCAGCCAACCATTTATCTAGTATAAGACTTAAACATGATGTACCCGTGGCACAACATTTCAATACTCAAGGTCATTCGGTCAAGGACCATTTTGAAATCATGCCTATTGAGAAAATCCCATTTCTCCATCCGCTGCAGACACAAAGCACAAACGTTTGGAAAGGGAAAGTGTTTTGGGATTCAAACATTACAAACTATTTTTCCTTTGGGTTTGAACTTGGACCCCGAAAGATGTCGTGAAAAAACTATAATACCATTTGTGTTTCAGTATAACAAAGCTAGCATCGCTATGGCCAAGATTATAGTAGAAGAAAACAAACTACTTCAAAGTAAACTTGCTCGACCTCTGACCCAAAGGCCAGTCATTGCTTATAAAAAGAACAAGAGTTTGAAAGACATACTGGTCAGGGCTAAACTCCCCTGTCTGCCTTCTACCTAGGTTTTCTGGGAAAGGGGTATGGGGGGGGGGGGGCAAATTTTCACTGTCTTTTACCATGACCCCATAATATATAGTCTGACGATATTCTTACCATAGCTTAAGATGCGTAAGCATTGTCAATGCAATACAAAGTGTTCCAGAAAATTCTACTGACTAAGGGCAAGCTCCTGTCAGTCGTCAACGTAATGAAATATCATAGGTTTACTTTATTACAACAATTTATGATGGGGTATAAAGGTCTAAATGTTATACCTCTTTTTAACACAATTAGAAACTTGTCTCCGTGGTTATTTTAGACAAGAAGATTTTCCCTGTGCCCGTGTGTTTTAGTGTTCATAAATATAATATTGCCTAAGATATGGCCATCGTGGGTGTTGGTTACGGCGTTGCATCGTCGGAACATTAAGTGGATGAGACGGTTGATAAAGATAATAGGAACTTGGGTCCAAACTCTGTGATACGCCTGAGTGAGTTCAGCTGCAGTTGTCGGCCTTGATCGCACGAGATTGAGCCTCCTCTGAATCTCGTCCCACAAGTGTTTTATCGGATTTAAGTCTGGACTGAGAGCAGGCCACTGAATAGTCTGTATGTTGTTTTGACGGAGAAAGTCTCTCGTTGCTCTGGCAGTATGGGCTTGTGCGTTCTCCTGTTGGAAGACATGATTTCCATGACGAGCAAAATAGGGCACGATGAAGGTCTCAGCGCCTGATCTATGTAGCGCGCAGCTGTTACACCATTTACTCTGCCAGGGCCAACATTCTGGAACACCAAAGGACCTAGTTTTTGATTCAGTGCTATAGCATCCCATACCATAATGGGGCCTCTCCATGCGTCTCTTTCCAGAACACATTCATCTGCAGAACACTCCCCTTATATACACCACACTCTCATTCACCTATCAACCGTCAAGATGCAGTACCGACTTTCATCGGAGAAGACTACGGTTCTCCACTCCCGGTGACGCCAATTTCGATGCCGTGTGACCCATTACAGATGAGCGCTGCAATGTCGAAGACTGAGGATCGGATCTTTGTAAGGCCTGTTACATCTGACAATTGCTTGCCTCAAACGCCTGCGCACCATGTCGTCGCTGATTGGTCTCTGGTGATTTCCAATGGTTGTCCTTGCCGTTTTCGCAGCTGTAGCGAAGCAGTTTTGCAAGTGTTGGCTGACAATCTCTCGATCTTGCCTCAACGTTGTTACAGGCAGTCTCCCACTACGAGGACGGTCTGCTGTGCTCCCAGTGGCTTGAACCCGCTGCTGCAGGCGGTATATTGTTCTGGCATGAACATTGAAGTGGTTGGCCATAGGTATTGCAGTCTGGCCAGCATGACGTCATCCCAAGGCTTGGGCTCTCTGCTCAAACTGTCAAACTGTGAATGATTCGGTGCATGCTCGGTGGCTTTTTTATATGGATGACACCTCGCAACACACGTGCATTGTGAGCTTCAGGCGAAACGAACCGAAAAAGCACCCCATCATTATTTTTGTAGCTGTGCTTTGACGACGTGTTTTGCATATTAGTAACATGATCAGAAACCAAACTTTCTTGACCACTGGTTTCAAACCAGGTCTAGCAAGGATATCAATGAGAAAAATTATTGAAAATTACGATAATATATGCATTTAGCATCATTTGAATAGGGTGACGTTTCTTTTGCGGTTCAGTGTATATAAGATTGCCATGGTAAGTACTCAATCAGAGAAATGTTTGATTCTAGCCATTCCTGTCCTATCTATTAAATCCTTAATGGTATAGACTTCCCAGAAATCGCAATCTGATCTAGGTTGATGACTTCTGTCTTATCTTTCTTGTTTTACTTTGACTCTGACCCTCACTATCCAACATACTGACAACATCCGTCAGTGGGCCCCTATTGGTCGTTCTCTAACATAGGGAACCACGGTCCTGACATAATACATTCATGGGGTAAGTCTACAACGCGTAGATCAGAGGTTAAATGGAAATGGAAAAATAATAACACCAATTGACTTCGCCCACACAAGACCGTTGGCTAGTCAGCAATAGACGAACGTTGACCACTCATTTTGAAATACAATCAACCTCATGATTACAGATCAATTGACATACGATTGGTCAAAGTTGGCTGGTTGCCAAGAGTCCTCGGTGGTTGCATAAAATCCTGTACCCGTAAAGAGATACCAGATAATCAAACGACATTCAAGTCTAATATTTTGAAACATTAAATTCAGTTACACTTGACGAAGACACCGAAATCGCAATCAGATCTAGATTGATGACTTTTATCTTATCTTTCCTGTTTTACAGGGCGCTAGGACTCTTTGACTCTGATCCTCACTATCCAACATACTGACAACATCCGTCAGTAGGCCCCTATTGGCCGTTCTCTAACATAGGGAACCACGGCCCTGACATAATAAATTCATGAGGTAGGTCTACAAGTAGAGGTTAAATGGAAAAATAATAACATCAATTGACTTCGCCCACACAAGACCGTTGGCTAGTCAACAATAGACGGACGTTGACCACTCATTTTGAAATACAATCAACCTCATGATTGCAGATCAATTGACATACGATTGGTCAAAGTTAGTTAGTTGCCAAGAGTCCTCGGTGGTTGTATAAAATCCTACCACTTCAATGTTCATGTCAGAAAAATATACCGCCTGCAACAACGGGTTCAAGCCACCGGGAGCAGAGCAGACCGTCCTCGTAGTGGAAGACTGACTGCAACAAAGCAGAGATACCAGATAATCAAACGACATTCAAGTCTAATATTTTGAAACATTAAATTCAGTTACACTTGACGAAGACACCGGCACAGGTGTCGAAAGTTCGTGTTATTCAAAAACAACTGACGACTTATCATTAAAGGGTATCCCAAATGCTGGGACATGCTTTGATTTAAACAATAGAGCTATTCTCTCTCTTTAGTTGTACAGGTTATTTATTACCCTGCTACGAATACTTGCGTGGATATCGCGCTTAAAAGTGCACCCGTCCTCAAAAAAATTCTTTAGCTGTGACGTCACGCCGGGGAGTTTTGGCGGCGCGTACATGTTTTTACATTTGATTTAGTGTAATTTCGCTACGCCGTTTTAGGTGTTTAACAAGAATAATGCCGGGGCGATGTGTTGTTGGTGGTTGTAGCAACACAACTGCTGATTGTGTCAGTTTATATCAGTGGCCAAAAGATCCAAAAGTCGCCAGCAATTGGACAAAGTTCGTTAAATTTACCCGAGTGTGGGACGGACCGTCTAACTGGTCACTCGTCTGCTCCGCTCATTTTGAAGCAGACAGTTTCCATGAAATCTGTAGTGTTGCGTCGGAGTTCGGTAAGAAACCAAAGTTGAAGGCTTCGGCTGTTCCGAAGATAAAATCTGTAAAAACTGTACCAAATTATATCATAGCTAACGACGGAGACCGGCCGCCGCGTATTTTTCCAACTGTCTGTTCCAGCAAGGCAAACAGGGGCGACAGCGGACAAGCCGGTGAAGAAGCACTCATGTCACTGAGAGATGGGAGACAAACAGAAGCCGCACAAGCGCTGCTCGATCTTGCTGTTCCGTCGCCGTCGTCGTTCAGGGAACCCAGCTTTGACGAAAAATTCTGTAACTCTTCTGCTACTGTGGATAAAAGAGCTGGGGATAAGGATATGCTTTATCCCTCGACAATGCCCCCCCCCAAAAAACTAAAGCTAACCGGACAGCCTTTGAAAAGCGTAAACGGTCAAGAGTGAGTTTACTTTTTTTACCTCAGTGTGTTGTTGTCAATAATATTATATTAGTAATCGATTATCGAAGGCTTGGGTAAAGTATAGTAGGTAACGTAAAAGTTGCGATCAGTCAACTCATTGATAAAGTGGCCCCACTGTGCGTAAGGCGTGGCTGTGGTCGACGACTGTTGGCCTTTGGCACTATGCCAGCTCTTCAGAGACGGAGGGTCACTACGGTGTGCCCCAATTGTCAACAGCTTTTTTTATTGACAAAACGTCAAAGACAAACCTAGGATTAGGGACGGGGTTTATTGACAGAATAAGGTTAGGTTTTGGAACCTTTTATTGACAACGCTAAAGACGGACTTAGGGTTAGGGATGGGGTTTATTGACAAAAAAGGGTTAGGTTTAGCCATGTTTATTTACAAAACCGAAGGATCCTCTTGGATTCGTCCAAATACGTCATCGCAGGTAAAAGGGTATATAAATATGAAGTGCGCATGCGTGTATCACAGTTCAGGTAACACATAGAAATTTAATACCTCTAACGCTGTGTTGAAAGTTAGTCTAGTGGAAAGATGCTACGGTCTAATTGAGTGCACATGTGGTTCTGCGCAGCTTCAGATTGGAAGGGTAGGGGTTCGAGACCCGTTGAGTGCAGAATTAAATAGAAAAAAAAATCTATTAACTTGGGTGTGTTGCAGTGAAGGGAGTTGTCTACCGTAAAACGTTAGGTGGCGCTGTTGTATACAGCTAGAAGATAGGAAGAAAGAAACAGTTCACGCTTCCAAACGTCCCCGTATACTACTTTTGTTACTGTCATTATAGACCATTTAGTCAAGAACCAATGAATGCAAGCCAATTAAAAACTTGCCCACGGTTGCTCCGCCCACATTGGCTCACCATGTATTCTTTACCATTCCCATTTCGTCACGTTGATAAAACTAAAAGTAAAACGTCCAAGTCAGTTAGACCAAAATGGAGTAGAGGTGAGAGATAAATATCCCCAGACACCGTTACTTTTCGTTTTAATTTTTATATTCTTGTGAATAACTGCATTAGTCTGAATCAAATGTCATCATGCTAAATTCACCCTCGTTCAACAATTTAATTACTTTTTACTGGTCATAATATATACTATAGCCTTTTCCTAAGATGTTAGTTTTATACTGGGTAAAGCCCCGGGTGACTTTCCTGTCATTCTGTTGTATAGTCACAGATCGGTACCATTTGACTGTAGGACTGTTCAAACTTTTGCCTTGGTCTGGTAGCCTTTATCAGGCATTTCCATGATTAACTTGACAGTTTGGGTGTCCCGCTTGCATTCTCAAATGTAAAAATCCAAATTAAAGATGGCACTGATCTGTGACTGTACAACAGGATGGCAGGATAGTCACCTGGGGGGTATTTCATAAACAAGTTTAGGAGGCTAAACTGACCTAGCCGACTAGAATAGCACTGCTTTAACATTACTGCTTAGTCGACTATCTAACCGTAGTCGGCTATATGTGGTTTATGAAATACCCCCCAGGGGTTATCCTAGATACTATTTAGGGCCTACATAAATGCCACTGTCAGATTATGTATGTATTCTGCATACTTTAGAGTACTGATTTCCGTAAATAGGCATTATTATCATTATTTTTATTTTTTTAATTTTCTATATTATCCTTATTCATATTTCCAGGGAGTCAAATCCAACCCACAACTGACACCAAAGGGGTGCAATGCAATTTGCTTTGCAGGCCTATTGAGGAAGAGTCTGATACCTCTGATGTCGAAAGTGACAATAGTCAATCAGATGAAGAATTTGTCCCATCGTCAGAAGAGCCAGACAGTGATGATTCATTTATATGGTCAGTATATGCAAATTTAACAAAAAATGCTGCAGTTACTTTGGCATATCTCTCAATTTTTGTGTAAAAATTGTTTTTCGACGATTAACATTATGCAATTTTAAACCCAGTATTTTGTTTTGGCTAAATTAATTCAAAAGTCCCTCGGTCATAAAAATTAATGATGATAATTTTCATAGGCAAAAGAAAAATCTGGATTATTATGCATGACTGGAAATTGAGATTGGGTAGAATCTGAGGTTCGGAAATGGCATTATTTCAACTCTTGATAATTTTCTGTTTTCTTTCTGTTCTATTTTTTTTCTGATTAGGTTTCACTGAGGGCTTCTTCCTCACTTAGCAACGTCGCCATAATGATATAAGTGAAACCACCTTGAGAGTGGCATGCAACCCTTTTTCTCATCCCAATACCGATGAACATGTACCTTTAATACTAAAAAAACATAATGTCTCCTTTTTGTTTATTACACTGCAGTGAATCAGAGGCTTCCCAACAAACATCCAACGACAGATATATCCTGGTCAGTGAGTCCTCATTGCTTCAACTTTTTGACATGTGCCCTTTCTGCCAATCTGTGTGTAATAGAACAGTTGACAGAATCATTGGAAGCTTTGTCCATGTATCTCAGAGGTGCAAGGTTTGCACATTTACAAGGCAATGGAGCAGTCAACCCTACATAAATGACACACCAGCTGGGAATCTGATTATGTCATCTGCCATGTTGTTTTGTGGAGCCGCAATTTCTAAAATATTGCGATTTTTAGCCTACCTTGGCATGCCTGCAATATCCTACCAGACCTTCCTCAATCACCAGAACCGCTACCTGCAACCCGCTTTGGCATCTGTATGGGCAGTTGAGCAGAACGAAGTGATAGACACAATAAGATCATCTGGTAGTACTTTCTCTGCAGTTGGAGATGGGCGTGCGGACAGTCCAGGTCATAGTGCAAAGTACGGCAGTTACACCTTGATGGACAGCAGTCAAAACAAGATTGTTCACATGGAAGTTGTAACTGTAAGTTGTGTATTGTCTTTCATTCCATGATTGTCTTTTTTAACAAATCAGACTGGACTTATCTGCATTATGGTTCTTATCTAACATCACATATTTCACATCTTCTTTATCAGGTTACAGAAGTCTCGAGTAGTAATGCCATGGAGAAGGAAGGGCTGATTAGGGCCATTCAGCACATAGAGGGGAAGCAATTACGGTTGACAGAACTCACCACTGATCGACACTCATCTATCCGTAAATATTTGAGAGAGGAGAAGGCTGATATCAAACATTCCCTGGATGTGTGGCATACCAGTAAAGGTAATACAAATTCGGTTTATTCAATTTTTAAAAAAATGAATAATATTTTGGTGTTCTGCCATTGAAGTCTGAAGAATTATGGGATTGTTATATTGATTGACAGGTGTTGGAAAACAAATCGATCTACTTGCCAAAAAGAAGACCTTCACTCATTTGAAGGATTGGAAGAAATCGATTACAAATCATATGTATTGGTGTGCTGGTTCTACTCCTGATGCAGATTCGGATATGATGGAGGCAAAGTGGGTATCCATAACCAACCATATCCAAAACATACATGTCCATGGTAACGACAAATTTCCAGAATGCCTTCATCCACCACTGGTCGGCCTCGACAGGAAGAAAAAATGGTTGAATCCTAGTAAGTTGGTTGGTTTATTGTATCCATGAAGACAGTGATTGCTTTTGAAGATATACATCGACTTTGATAACATCGAAACGTCATCACCCAATAAACTAAGAAGTTGTTATCCATAAGCAATCACCGTCTTCATTTGTACTTCCAACTTCTAAATGCCTTTGGAAGATTTTATTGCATCTATTTGTTTCACTGCCCTTGAACAAGTATATGTACATTTTATTAAACATGTAAGTCCAATCAAACAGATATATTTTCAAATTTAAAACACAATGGCTCAGGTAACCCCATCTGGCCTAAAAAAACAAGGGAGATAAGTTTTTTGTTGTTTTTGTTTTTTTTTTTTGGGGGGGGGGGAGGGGGGTAAAATACAGGCATGATTTTTATAGGGATGTGAAGTCCAATATTGATTGATTGATGTTTTACGCACTCAAGATTATTTCTTATACATCTATAAAGGGGTTCTTCTGGCCAGAGACAGGTTTCCTTCCCCCAGGCCACTAAACCTGGCAACGCCATCATATAAGTGAACATGAGTGCGACATAAAATATCAATCGTAATCAACCACTCTAAAAAAAATACTATGCCAAGATGGTATAAATTTTTTTTTTTTTTTTAATAAATTTGTTGTTTGACTATGTGTCACAGTATATTTATTTCCTTTTATTGTGGTTACAGATGATCAATCCACAGAGAGCCTGTGTGACATACTGTTAAAAAAGCCACTGTTAAAAGATGTCAGAATGCTATCTACAGGCCAACAGACTTCACACCTTGAGGCATATCATGCTGTTGTCAACCATTTTGCCCCTAAACTTACATGCTTTTCACAGCGCGGGATGATTCATAGGTATTTAATTATTTTATTATGGTACAAGCACTTTTTTCTCACTTGTTGACATCTTAATTTAATTCTATTTGGTAAATAAGAGAGACAAAAAATAGAAAATTGGGAAATACTTATGAAAGATTTATTTCTTCTAGGCATAGGGCCGTATTTTCTACCCAATATACCAAGCAGTGCTAAAATCTCATTACAATAAGTTCAGTGATTTGTAATAGTTATTGCACATTATAGAATGATGTTAGCAGCCCTGCATTTTAATGAAAATGCTGGTAGACCTCAGGCAATAACCCAGGAAGGAGAAGCCAGATTCAATTTGGTATACCCCAAGTTCAAAGAAGGAGCTCCAACAGTAAAGAAAGTTTTGGTCTCCTGTACCTACAGTAAGTCAGACTTTATTCTCAAGAAATATGAAGGCCTATTTCTCACTAACACCCAATGTAACGTTGCAACTGGTCATGACTTTGATTGATTTTTACGCCACCTTCAACATTATTTTACTTATATGTCTAAGTGTCTCATGTCTAAGTAAAATGGTTGACACTCAAACGTCCAGCAAATGGCTTTTGGTGCCGGACATTTTGTCAGGTGCTTGTGAAAAAGTTATGTACAGGCTTGCAACAATTCCACATAGGGTGTTATAAAAAATGGATGGCATAACTATCGTCAATTACATGTAGCGTATCTTCCACATAACACCCTATGTGGAATGGTTGCAAGCCTGTACATAACTTTTTCACAAGCCAGAAGATTTTCCCTGTGCCCGTGTGTTTTAGTGTTCAAAAATAAATATACCAGAGCTCCTGATTTCTCAAATATCTAGGCACTAATAAAGACATACGCGTCTAATATAAAATATCTTCCACATATTAGACTTATATTTGAGAAATCAGTTCTGGTATGGTTTCTTCACTAATTCCGACATGAATTGTATGCTAGGAAAATTCACAATTAATTCTCATGGGCATGTAAATATATGTGATTCTGTTTTATTTTTATTTAAAATAATTTTTTTTCTTCTAATTTTCTTGCAGATTATGTAAATTTGTTAAAAAACAAAGTGATGGAGCTCGCATCCATAGGTGGGAAACTGGTGCATCCAGCTGAGCCTCCAACCATCACCTCTACATTTTGTCGAACGGACAAGGCAGAAATAGTTAAAAGGCATAAAAGTCGCTTTGGAAAGTAATTCAAACACATGAACTGTCGGGTGTGGTTTTTTATTTATTTATTTTTTTATTATTTCACTTATATGGCGAAGCTGTCAGGTTTGGGAAGATTAAATGACCTTACTCACACCTGGCAACTGTTTCATACAGGTCAATCAAATAAAAACCAAGTCAGGATGTTTATTTTTACAGCTTTTCTGTGATTGATTAATTTATGAAATTATGCCACACTCTTATGCCACACTTCCAATGATATAGCTTGTCTTGCTCTGTGTAGCAGAAAGTCGTGACATTCTGCTTGTACCTGGCAACCATTCCACCAAATGCAAATAAGTGAGTTCAAATCCCACTTGAAATAAAATTAAAAATTTGTCACATTAAATGTTAGTCTTTTGTGCCTGGCCTAGGTTGAAGAGCGTAGGTGATTAGATTGATTGATAATTTTAGCTGAACAAGATTCTTTCACTTGTCAGGTTAAGCATGCAGGAACCACAATCTCTCCAACCCAGACCTTTCATTTACGCTCAGTACGAACAGCCTTCCACGAATGGGTCGCGGGTTGAAATCCCACTCAGTCCAACAAAAACTGGAAAATTTTGTGGCTGGTATTTCATAAGTGAAATAATCTTGAGCGCCAAACAATCAATCAATCAATCAATCACTTACAGCTTTACCAGATTAAATGAGATAGCAAACCCTCACCTGGCAAACCTTCCATATCAAAAGATGGAATAAAAAAAATCTAAAAAAAAACGACTCTTTTGACTGGGGGGCTTCGGTGGTCCAGTGGGTTAGAGTTTTTCTGACTGGATTTTTCACTTGGTCGCTGTATGTGGAAGAGTTGCCAGGCACTTGCTGAAGGTCGGGGGTTTCCTCCAGGCAATGAGCCCGTCCCCCCCCCCCACTAAACCTGGCATCGCCGCCGCGTAGAACACCAATCAATTAATCATCTTTTGACTGAGCGAGATTTTAACCCAATCAGTCATTGAGTCAGTGAAGCTTGAATCCAATGTAGTCGCCATCTGAGGAAGGGAACGCTCCACGAATTTCTGTCACTGTACATGAAGGCAGCACTCTTCTAATGTCTTTTCCCAAATACATCCAACACCAACGCACTAACTGTCTGTAGGCCACATAACGATATTTACTGTAACAATAAAATATCATTTGGTAAGTGATAATCTGTAAGATTATCTTATGTATTGTATGTTTATGCAATATACTGAAAGTAAGTAAGCATAGCTTCAATTGAATTTGCAACATTGTTGATTGATATTTTTCGCCACACTCAAGATTATTTCATGTTATCGCAGCGTTATCAGGTTTACTAGGGGAGCCCACTCCACCCCTGTCGACCAACACCTGGCACCCAACTAGCATACGGCGATGGAGTGAAAATCCCACTCTGACCTTTTTTAATTTTCCTGTACTGAGTTGGATTGGAACACTTACTGTCTGTAGGCCACATAACAATTTACTGTATCAATAAAATATCATTTAGTAACTTATAATCTGTAAGATTATTTTATGTATTGCATGTTATGTACTGAAAGTAAGCAAAGCTTTGATTGAATTTGCAACAGTTTTGAAAGCAACAATGTTTATTGATTAAACTTTTTTGCTGCACTCAGATTATTTCAATTATAAGGCAGCATCACCCCCTAGATTATCCTCAAGCACCTGGCACCTCTTCCTAGGAGTGAGTTGGATTCAAACTCGTGACCTATCAATGGGAAGCTTGTGAGACCAGTGCAGTTTTTAAATATTACACCTACTCATTTGGGTTTTTCGGGTCTAATACTGTATACTGCTGGCGATACTGGTAGTAGGCAACATCCAACACTGCCTTGTTGAGACAGACAGTTGTAAAGTCTGGGTGTTGGGTTATACAGCTTACTGGGGGGTCACTTTCTTGACACTTCTCATACACCCTCATGATTTCTTGACAACAGATATTTTCTGACAAGTTTTCCATGATTTTACAATTGCCACATGTGCACCTGAAATTGTCAAACCCTACCAAATAAGGCATTGATTTTGAAAATCCGATTTTTTTTTCATGCAATGCAAAGCTTATATAGGTAGGAATATAGAACTGGTTTTCCTTTCAAACCTGCAGTGCAATTCGTTGCTAAAATTACGGTTTGATTAAATTTTCAAGGTATAACAACTTCAACAAGTTTGTTTATTTGAAAAAGCTAAAAATGAGCTGATAGTACTAGTACTACAAGGCCTACTGTGCTACAGTACTACTAGTGTTGGTGTATCACCAATCTTGATAGTTACTGGTAAGTTCTATATCCTGTACCAAATACATTTACCGTACATTTGTTAGGTTATATATTTGAGATTAAACCGCATAATGGGACCAATTCAGATGTCAACTTCAAACACACACCGTTTTCTGAAAACATTAGATTCAACTTCATCATGCTCCGATAGCTAACAACAACAACAACAGTGTGCATGGACCGAGTGATTATCACGGAGAGAACATGCTGTGTGAGACAACTGATTAATATAATAATAACGAATTTGAAAGTACGCTTACACACAATTATACACAGTATGTCTGATTATCAAAGAAATAAAAGAAAACATACCAATTTGTGTTCATCAAACGATCACTTTGACAGTTTGAATAGTCTTGCTCGCTCGTACATGTACCCGTCGACTCCTCGTCGTTATCAGCTTGAGGTTCAAACTGATACGGCTGAACTAATATGGTCTCAAGTTCAGATGCGCCGACACTATTCTCAACCTGTTCGAGACTCCCGTCGCTATAATCACAGTCCGAATCTGAGCTCGAACTACACGTTTTGTTTGTGCGATCCTCCATTGTTTTGATACGCTGATGCCCTGTGTGACGTCACAGCTCAGAATTTTTTTCTCAACAGTGCAACTTCGAGTGACAATTCTGATGATCGATTTAGACAAATGATAACCTAACTTTTCTGATATGATTGTTAACCCATTGTATTCAGGTTTCAAACATGTTTTCTGAGAAAATTAAGGCATTTGGGATAACCTTTAAGTCTATATTCGCCAGAAGGACGAAATTAATCGGTCATCAGGTATACGTCAACCAGCTTCCAATGCATCTTCTCGAGCTAAGTTAAAATCTCTGTGCTAAATTATTCAGTTTGTGCATATTTTGCGAGTCAAATAATCGTTTAACTGTATAAACATTAGATGCCTGTTGGTTGAGCTGGGGGACATATTTCTGCCCAATTTGTCTTAGACTGCGGCAAAAAAATAAAAAAGGGATTTTTGGTCTCTGTCTCTGTTGTATTATACTAGTTAATTTCGGCTCTGATCGAGTGATTAATGCGGCGCCATCCGGATTTCGACAGTGTCAACTTTTGTACAAATGCTTTTTTGTGGTTATGTTCTGCTCGAGGATATGCGCCACATCAACATTTGTAACAGTTAAATTTATTTAGATACAACTTACTTTGCATTGGATGTCCATGATTCCAACTTGTGTCGATGTGATGTTATTTTAATCACCACCGTGCTAAAGAATTGGTTGAAGATTGATTGATTGATGTTTTACGCCGCGCTCAAGATTCTTTAATTAATATGGCGGTGCTAGTTTTATTGTGGGAGGAAACCGGACTATATGTCCGGAGGAAACCCACGACCTTCCGGTGGTAACTGGCAACCATCCCAGATAGGTGGTTCGAGTGAAAACCCAGTCAGAAAATTTCCAATTCTGTTTGGACTGATAGGAATTCGAACCCGCGACCTATTGGCGTCCAACGCTCTACCTGCTGAGGCCCCAATTGATTGAAGAACCATTGGCTAGATACAGTTGATTTCTATTTCTGGGGGCTGTTTCTCGACACTGACGTAACTTTGCGCCTGGTCGTAACGTCATGGCAACAAATACCTTCAACATTACGTTACGACCAGGCGCAAAGTTACGACGGGCGTAAATATGTTGAGAAACAGCCCCCTGTAAAGTAAACTAAACCTTAACATGGACTATCTTGTTCGCATCTTTTGGATACATATTGACTGAAGCTATGATTAAACTGTGTATTATGTGTGAATGGCCGCACATCAGTCCAATAATCAAACATACAAAACAGTATAGGTTTAACCAGGTAAATAAAACACAGAGGACCATTGCACTGCTGACAATCAGAAACAATTGCTAAATGCAAATGTGTTTTTTATGTTAACAGTCGAATACTTCTTTCAATGACTTTTACCATAACATTATACAATGTTAACTAATGATATAGTTTTCAGTTCTACATTCCCTGTATAAAACTTCAAATCGCAAATATTCAATCACATTGAAACACGATTAATCAACCTATATGAACTTGAATATAACTATATTTATGTCAAAGATTGTCTGCGATATGGCTGGGTGATATATCATACAGGAAGGAGCACGACGAGTCCAGTAATATATTGTCGTCCTTATGAATTATTCAACACGGTCGATTGTTAGTACAACTACACCAATATGAGACTGATAAAGCCTACTGATAATAACTCTAGATAAATATTCCCTGTTTCTTGGTAAATAGGAAAGGTGTGAGACAAAATAAACTAAGAAATAACAAAGACAAGCAGATTTTACGTACACATTTTGATTTATATTCAAATTAAATAGAGTAATGTATTTACAAGCAAATATGTTACAAACAATGCAAACATATATTATAATGACCTATGGCGTACATCATTCATACGAATGGACGCGCCAATAAGCTAAAACAACCACCAACCATCAAAATGATCTACGTTTACAAACCAAGAACTAGCAGTTCCCAAATAGAAAACTGATTTCCGAGTATTCACAAAAGTTCACATGTATAGCAGTAAAGATCCGATAATCAAGAAATATAAACTAACAGAATAAAATCCTAGAAACACACTGGTAAATCCACAGAATAAAATCTTGGAAACGCATTGGTAAACTCTGTTCTCGTGTAGAAGAATTCACAAGTATATTCAAGTAAATCACTCACAAAAGTTAGCAAGCCCCATAGAGTAACATTCCATATAAGATTAAACACAGAAATCGAATCCAAATAACATTATAAGTAGCAGCTATGAATTGACGTCCAAAATAACGTGCCTTTATATATACTGTTAAAAATTCCAGAACACTCCGACTATCACGCATTGATTTGCATAACTGTAGAAACTTGATATATTTAGGCTTCGAAAAAGGTCTAGGGTAATGACATTTAGATCAACACTTCAGTTGTGAGAAGTGAGCTAGTAACAGCCTTCGAGAAAGATTCGTATACCTTCACACTAAACAAAAACTGTTAACGAGAATCAAACAAGAACATTGGACGAAGGAAAACTCCAGAGGGGTCAATAAACTCACGTATTAGATACCTGATCAGCTAGATGACTTTTGGGGATTTTGTCCCGTTATAACCACGTTATCTTTGGCGCCAACGGTTTGCTGGATTTGCCGATAGTTTTGGTTTCAAAGTCAATCGGTTTCTTGTTAATGTACCTTAAACGCTGAACATCTCTTGACAATCGCAATTTATTTAAGAACTCCGAATTTTGGCAGCTCATGCCACTTTTTATTTTATTAGGAAGTCTGAATTAATAGACTTCGTTTTCAATAAAAGTTGTGTTCATCTGAATACTGTGTTTATTTCCTGAATGCTTAACTCGGATATTGAGCATTCTTCTGAATAACAAAAATAGCACAGAAGGCTGTAGAACAGATATACATCCTCTTATATGTTGAGGATCACATCAAAGTAACTGATCGGGATAGATCTAATTTCAACCTCTTGACCTTTGGTGGTCTACACTGTGGTTACGTAGCGACCAATGAACTATATACGTGGAATGGACACACGTCTCATTGGCTAGTTTGGATCTGACTTTGTAAAATGTGCCGCCATTGATAGTTTAGGCGCGCGTGCATAACAGATGTGGAACGAACTTGAATCATCTCCTAGTAATGGCAGCATTCAATACACATCAAATACCACGTGACCTCCATTCCACGCATATAGTTCATTGGTAGCGACCCATTTCCATTTATCTAGATTAGAACGTATTATTCCAATTCGGTCACAGTAAATGAGTTAAGAAAGGACCGGCAATTGGCTGTGTATAGCTTAGACAGTAATCAAGCAGCATTAGATATTGGAGCATAATTAATACCATAGACCATTTGTGTTTGAAGCCCACAATTCCTCCAACTCGTTCGTTCGATAAATACTAAACACATTTCCTATTTGACGACGTAATGCAACAGTACATATAATCCTCACAACTGTGTTAGGGCCGGTTGAGTATCTGATGTTGATATGCTTGTTCATTATGTAAGCACAGATTTTATGTCTAGCAGTATTTATTGTCCTATTCACTGAAGACGCTCGCTGGATTTTTAAAAAATGAAAAGATGTATATTTTACTATAAAATATTTAATATTAAAATGCCATAAGCGGCCAAAATTCACACTTTTTTTCATAATTCCTGATCGTCACAACAGTAAGAGGCTTTGAAGACCATCGAAAAACTAAATGAGTGGCGTTGGAATGAGGAAAATCCATACAGTATGTGGCTTATACGAACCGAAATAGTGTTCGAAAAGTAAACAAAATTTAAATAACCGGGACGACCATTCATTCATTCTAAGCCAAAGTTAGTTCAAAACAATACTTTATCGTACTCTCAAGACTAGAAGCACTAAAAAGCTTCTGAATTATACGTCTTGAGAAAAATAGCCACTAATTTCAACATTCTGTTTTAACGTCAAAATATCAACAATTTGGCAGCTCACGCCACTTTAAGTTTTGTAAATGGACCAAAAGAAAAAATGTATATATGAACAGACTCTATCTGGCCGTGGTCGTGATAGTAAATTGACGGACGGTTGGGACGTTGAGTGGTGTAATACACTTTAGTACATTATAGTTATTTATTAACGTTAGACGCCGTCCGGCTGTCACTTAAATCGTCACTAGTAATGTAAGCGGCACCATAGACATGAATATGGCGCACCAACTGTATTATAGTAGACCTACCATACGATATCCAGTCAATCATGGACAGAATAGACAAATGCTCTACTGAGTGATGGTGTAAACTGGTTCAATATCACTTACCTGGTTATTTATGTATACATGTCAGTGGACTCCGCTCTGCCAATAGGCAGGTTATGACTTAGGAAAGGGAAATCATTGATTTCTGTCATTCATTATGAAGCAAAGCACTAGTTATCTTTTGGACTAGTCTATCCCGGATTTTCGGTCTAGAGGGCGGTGCCGAATAAACGACCCGTGACGTTTGTAAAAATGGAGATCTGTCACTGGTCCAGGGCGGAAGTAGGTCATGACCGAAGATATATGAGTTACGTATTAACTGGTCGGTTAAATGTTTTACTATGGCGGTTACGTCAGGTTGAAAACCAGTGGACTTCGGAACATATATTGACTGCATAAGGGAAAGTTTACCACTTTACAGCGGCATACGTTTGACAAACTCCTTCTTCGTGGTCTATACTATCGGAATGCAGTGGTTAAGGGTTTAATACCGCCGTAGCGGTGTTTGTTGCGTAACCCGATACCGCTGAACGTTGGTTCGTACCGAGTCAAACCACGAGAATGCGCAGCATTCGAGGGGTTTGACGAGGTGCGAACCAACGTTCAGCGGTATCGGGTTATGCAATAAACACCAAGACGAAGGTATTAAAGTCGATTCTACCCCGATAATTGAGAAAAATGAGGAAAAGTGACCTGTTGTTGATAGCCGTTTCTTTTCCCTCCCTCGGGAAAGAGTGGGAACTTTTAACCAATCAACGATAAGCTTTGGTCACGTGCAACGGTTGACCCAGATATTTTGAAGCTGAATGACATAATGTCACTATGGCTACCGCTTTGACAGGATGGGTTGCTGGCGACGCTATCGGGGGAAATGTTGTGAAATCAACCCTTTGGTGACTGTATACGTTCATGACAGCCCAGTTTTCAATATAAAAGGACAGAATATAACCACACTCACAACATTATCAGGTTAAATCCTTCATTTTGTATGATAACAAGCAAAAGATCACTTCTTCCGGGGGAGGTAAACCTACCAGCCGATGTAGAACTACAGACTCGATGTTGTTTGAAAAGTCATCTCTACTTAATATGTATATTTGCACACGGCACGCTCATGCAGGAGGGGTAGAAAAAATATTTTATTCTTTGCTTATTTGTTGTGAAATTTGCGCTGCCTTTTTTTTTTCGGCGGAACAAGTTAAAAAATATAGTTTTTTCATTATGGAAGTAATCTGGGCTATGACGAGTACGGAAAAAAATTCGGCAGAGCCCAGATTTCTCGGCTAGGACTGGTCCTACAAAAGTCGCTTTAAAAGTGTGGAGATATTGGGAATTAAAACGGAAAAAAAAGTTTCTCGAAAAATACTTATATCGGAGGGGGTGGTTGAAGATTAAAGGATTTATGAACAACCTTTGGATATATTTTCTAATTTGCGTTAAGTGTGTTGTAGAACATGTACTTTAAAAGTCTGACCAAAAAGAAAATTAAATTTCTGTCGCAGCACATACAAAATTCAAGCTACGTTTGCCGATCTACAATGCTTACGAAAGTTAATTATCTCAGAGACTTATGACGTCAAACACGACCTCCGTTGTGTACGTACCCTCACAGCGATGACGTAATAAACGATTTCTGCTGTATCCGAACGTCTTCGTAGCAGTTTGTACACATCGAAGGTCGTGTATGACGTCATTTTTCCGAGTAGTTACGACAAATACGGAAATATGCATATTTCCTCCCCGTTCTTCTTTTGACTACCAGGGAACTAACGCGAAGGTTGTTTCGTTTTAACTGATGTTTTTCAAATGTACATTTAGTCCATAAACAAACACAAACCAACTTTAAATCCTGTTCATATATCCTTTAAAACATTCCCTTCTATCATCTGTTTTGTTCCTACTAATACAAGCGAGCCTGCAATAACGCTATGGACGTCAACTCGATTCGATCCAAGTTATTAATTAAAGTTGAATTCACTGAATTTTACTTACTTTAGTTTTATGAGCATTGTGGTCGCCCATTTCGTCCATACGAGTTGTGAGTGTGTCTATAATGTTTGAGCGGTTTTATCTGATAAAGTTTTTTTTCCATTCACCTTGGTCGTTATAATAAATGTCTCTTATTGTTTTCCGTATTTATTTGTTCCATCTGTTAAGAGCAAATTTCCTCTGGCAATGTTTCAGATACATTTAAGTCAATTAGAAACTTCCACAATAGTCTTAACAGCTGAACAGCAAGGTAGTTATGGGTGTTATGTCGACAAGTGTTAAAACGTCCTGAATGATGGGTAAAATGAGACTATGTACAATCTTGGGATTCAAAAGTTTAACTATACACGTAGTTTCTCTGCTCAATAAAGAAATCACAGTATTCATGACCGTCTCAAGTGTTTGTCAAAGATCCATTTCATAAACTTTGCATTGAATACACGAAAAAGAAACATAAGTAACATACGTTGTTGTTTGATGTTCAAGCGTCTTTTATCTGGTTTTGTGTGTAAAAAACTCCTTTTCTAACCTGTTTCGTTTTCTGATGATATCTGCCTTAAAGAATGTATTTGAAGTTAAAATAGGTGTGGCGATTGACGACAGAGGTTAACTATGAATTGAAGTTAAACAAAAGGGATGATTACCGATGGAGGTAAAATACTGGCTGAAGTTAAAAAGAAGTGGTGATTGGCGATGTGGGTAAAATATTGACTGAAATTTAATCACATGTGGCGATTGACGATGGGGGTCAAATACTGGTTGAAGTTAAACAGAAGTGGTGATTGGCGATGGAGGTAAAATACTGGTTGAAGTTAAATAGAAGTGGTGATTGACGATGGAGGTAAAATACTGGTTGAAGTTAAATAGAAGTGGTGATTGGCGATGTGGGTAAAATATTGACTGAAATTTAATCACACGTGGCGATTGACGATGGGGGTCAAATACTGGTTGAAGTTAAACAGAAGTGGTGATTGGCAATGGAGGTAAAATACTGGTTGAAGTTAAACAGAAGTGGTTATTGACGATGGAGGTAAAATACTGGTTGAAGTTAAACAGAAGTGGTGACTGACGATGGAGGTAAAATACTGGTTGAAGTTAAATAGAAGTGGTGATTGACGATGGAGGTAAAATACTGGTTGAAGTTAAACAGAAGTGGTGACTGACGATGGAGGTAAAATACTGGTTGAAGTTAAATAGAAGTGCTGATTGACGATGGATGTAAAATACTGGTTGAAGTTAAATAGAAGTGGTGATTGACGATGGATGTAAAATACTGGCTGAAGTTAAATAGAAGTGGTGATTGACGACGGATGTAAAATACTGGTTGAAGTTAAACAGAAGTGGTGATTGACGATGGAGGTAAAATACTGGTTGAAGTTAAACAGAAGTGGTGACTGACGATGGATGTAAAATACTGATTGAAGTTAAACAGAAGTGGTGATTGACGATGGAGGTAAAATACTGGTTGGAGTTAAAACAGAAGTGGTGATTGACGATGGAGGTAAAATACTGGTTGAAGTTAAACAGAAGTGGTGATTGACGATGGAGGTAAAATACTGGTTGGAGTTAAACAGAAGTGGTGATTGACGATGGAGGTAAAATACTGGTTGAAGTTAAACAGAAGTGGTGATTGACGATGGAGGTAAAATACTGGTTGGAGTTAAACAGAAGTGGTGATTGACGATGGAGGTAAAATACTGGTTGAAGTTAAACAGAAGTGGTGATTGACGATGGAGGTAAAATACTGGTTGAAGTTAAACAGAAGTGTTTCTGACGATGTGGGTAAAATATTGACTGAAATTAAATCACATGTGGCGATTGACGATGGATGTAAAATACTGGTTGAAGTTAAACAAAAGTGGTGACTGACGATAGAGGTAAAATACTGGTTGAAGTTAAACAGAAGTGGGGATAGACGATGGAGGTAAAATACTGGTTGAAGTTAAACAGAAGTGGTGATTGACGATGGAGGTAAAATACTGGTTGAAGTTAAACAGAAGTGGTGATTGACGATGGCGGTAAAATACTGGTTGAAGTTAAACAGAAGTGGCGATTGACGATGGAGGTAAAATACTGGTTGAAGTTAAACAGAAGTGGTGATTGACGATGGAGGTAAAATACTGGTTGAAGTTAAACAGAAGTGGTGATTGACGATGGAGGTAAAATACTGGTTGAAGTTAAACAGAAGTGGTGATTGACGATGGAGGTAAAATACTAGTTGAAGTTAAATACTGTAAAATACTGGTTCAAGTTAAACAGAAATGATGACTCACGATGGGGGTAAAATACTGGTTGAGGTTATTGACGATGGAGGTAAAATACTGGTTGAAGTTAAACAGAAGTGGCGATTGACGATGGGGGTATAATACTGGTTGAAGTTAAACAGAAGTGGTGATTGACGATGGAGGTAAAACAATGGTTGAAGTTAAACAGAAGTGGTGAATGACGATGAAGGTAAAAAAATGGTTGAAGTTAAACAGAAGTGGTGAATGACGATGAAGGTAAAACAATGGTTGAAGTTAAACAGAAGTGGTGATTGACGATGGAGGTAAAATACTGGTTGAAGTTAAACAAAAGTTGTGATGGACGATAAAGGTAAAATACTGGTTGAAGTTAAACAGAAGTGGTGACTGACGATGGATGTAAAATACTGATTGAAGTTAAACAGAAGTGGTGATTGACGATGGAGGTAAAATACTGGTTGGAGTTAAAACAGAAGTGGTGATTGACGATGGAGGTAAAATACTGGTTGAAGTTAAACAGAAGTGGTGATTGACGATGGAGGTAAAATACTGGTTGGAGTTAAAACGAAGTGGTGATTGACGATGGAGGTAAAATACTGGTTGAAGTTAAACAGAAGTGGTGATTGACGATGGAGGTAAAATACTGGTTGGAGTTAAACAGAAGTGGTGATTGACGATGGAGGTAAAATACTGGTTGAAGTTAAACAGAAGTGGTGATTGACGATGGAGGTAAAATACTGGTTGAAGTTAAACAGAAGTGTTTCTGACGATGTGGGTAAAATATTGACTGAAATTAAATCACATGTGGCGATTGACGATGGATGTAAAATACTGGTTGAAGTTAAACAAAAGTGGTGACTGACGATAGAGGTAAAATACTGGTTGAAGTTAAACAGAAGTGGGGATAGACGATGGAGGTAAAATACTGGTTGAAGTTAAACAGAAGTGGTGATTGACGATGGAGGTAAAATACTGGTTGAAGTTAAACAGAAGTGGTGATTGACGATGGCGGTAAAATACTGGTTGAAGTTAAACAGAAGTGGCGATTGACGATGGAGGTAAAATACTGGTTGAAGTTAAACAGAAGTGGTGATTGACGATGGAGGTAAAATACTGGTTGAAGTTAAACAGAAGTGGTGATTGACGATGGAGGTAAAATACTGGTTGAAGTTAAACAGAAGTGGTGATTGACGATGGAGGTAGAATACTAGTTGAAGTTAAATACTGTAAAATACTGGTTCAAGTTAAACAGAAATGATGACTGACGATGGGGGTAAAATACTGGTTGAGGTTATTGACGATGGAGGTAAAATACTGGTTGAAGTTAAACAGAAGTGGCGATTGACGATGGGGGTAAAATACTGGTTGAAGTTAAACAGAAGTGGTGATTGACGATGGAGGTAAAACAATGGTTGAAGTTAAACAGAAGTGGTGAATGACGATGAAGGTAAAAAAATGGTTGAAGTTAAACAGAAGTGGTGAATGACGATGAAGGTAAAACAATGGTTGAAGTTAAACAGAAGTGGTGAATGACGATGAAGGTAAAAAAATGGTTGAAGTTAAACAGAAGTGGTGACTGACGATGTGGGTAAAATATTTACTGAAATTAAATCACATGTGGCGATTGACGATGGATGTAAAATACTGGTTGAAGTTAAACAAAAGTGGTGACTGACGATAGAGGTAAAATACTGGTTGAAGTTAAACAGAAGTGGGGATAGATGATGGAGGTAAAATACTGGTTGAAGTTAAACAGAAGTAGTGATTGACGATGGAGGTAAAATACTGGTTGGAGTTAAAACAGAAGTGGTGATTGACGATGGATGTAAAATACTGGTCGAAGTTAAACAGAAGTGGTGATTGACGATGTGGGTAAAATACTGGTTGAAGTTAAACAGAAGTGGTGACTGACGATGGAGGTAAAATACTGGTTGAAGTTAAACAGAAGTGGTGATTGACGATGGGGGTAAAATACTGGTTGAAGTTAAACAGAAGTGGTGACTGACGATGGAGGTAAAATACTGGTTGAAGTTAAACAAAAGTGGTGATTGAAGATAGAGGTAAAATACTGGTTGAAGTTAAACAGAAGTGGTGATTGACGATGGAGGTAAAATACTGATTGAAGTTAAACAGAAGTGACGATTGACGATGGAGGTAAAATACTGGTTGAAGTTAAACAAAAGTGGTGACTGACGATAGAGGTAAAATACTGGTTGAAGTTAAACAGAAGTGGGGATAGACGATGGAGGTAAAATACTGGTTGAAGTTAAACATAAGAGGTGATTGACGATAAGGGTAAAATACCGTTTAAGGTTAAACAGAAGTGGTGATTGAGAGATGGGGGGTAAAATACTGGTCGAAGTTAAACAGAAGTGGCGATTGACGATTTGGATAAAATTCTGGTTGACGTTAAAATATATGTGACGATAGCAGTAAAATACTGTTTGATGTTAAAGTAGATGTGGTGAATTCTAGGACAGTGATGGTCTCTGCTTGTGATAAAAAAATGCCCCAGAGCTGGAAAAGAGCTATCATTAAAATGATAGTTACGGATGGTCCAAAAAACGAAAGTCGACTGATGTCTTTTCTGTATGTTTTTACCATGTTGCCGATGGCAATTTAATGTTGTATCCATCCATTTTCCACTTTGTAGGGAAAAATCCACAGACTTTTTGACGTTTTCTTTGATATTCTGATTGAAATAATTGTACAGCGCTAAAAATGATAAAACATTATCAAATGTCATTTAAAATTTTTACAACACCAAAAATTGAATCTGAACATGTTCTTGTACTAAATCAAGTAGTTCGCTTTGTAGGCCTGAAATAATGTATGCTTTGTACTAAGTGCATCTTAAAAAATTGTCTTCATTCAAAAATTGGAAAAATGTGGTCATTGGAATGATATTAATACAGCTCCTCTGTTAGATTTTTTATGGTTTCCCTGAAGTAGAAACCTTTACTCTGAAGACTTCTTCGAAAACAAATCTTTCTATTTATCTATAATATACATGAATGGATATTTGTATAATTTTCCAAGAGGTACTTGTTAAAACTTTTCTGTATTTTTCCCAGATGGGAGAAGCTTCTATTTTTTTTACCAAAAAGTAAAACGTTTAGCGACATTAAATAAAAACTAAACAATGCAGAGTTTGAAGTTTGGTGTTAGTCTTGTGAGAAATCATTTCACAACCTCTGAATCAAAATTCATTTTAATTAAAACAGTACAATCAATATTGCAAGCCTTTAAAGATGGATGGGGTCGAAAAATGAACATTTTGTTAGAGCACTGATCACAGAAACAACGGGAAATGTCACACCACACGTCTCAAAGTCAAGTCAGTAGCGGCTATGTCCACCGTGAGCATCAATACATGCCAGAACACGCCTTCGGGCTGATGACGTCAAACGTCTGATGGGAGCGATGCGCTTCTATTCATTGAGTGGACATCGTTCCAAGTCCAAGATGTTGACTGGAGGCTCGCGTAGCTGTTTGATTTGCCGATCGAGGTGGTCCCACAAGTGTTCGATGGGAAGAATGTCCGGTGAACATGCGGGCCATGGCAAAACCTGTACGTTGGACGTCGACCACGCCTGGCCCATATCAATCTGTCGTTCCGGTGCCGAGGCGTCAAGAGCGGTCCGCCGCCGGGATGACGTGGCCGGATACCATACTGCCGCAGTCTCCTGTATACCAGTCCTGTAGCCGCTGTGAACATCGCTGTTACGGTGTGGTTTCTGGGGTGTAATGTAACGATCTTCACGGGGCGTGGTTACTCGTGGTCTTCCACTCTTGGGTCTGTCTGAAGTCTGACCTCTCTGACGTAACCGCTGCATCAACCTGGTGATAGTGATACGAGCACTGGAACCTTCTGGCCACATCGACCATGCATTCATAGGATAACGTCTAGGGGTGTATGTGTCAAAATGTGTTTTCGTGATACAAGATGTCTGTAGATGTCTCCTGTGTTATCAGGAAACTTGTATAGAATGTTCATCTATAAGTGCATCACACTTTTCAACGGGATACGACAATCCCATTTGTCCTTTCCAAAAGCTCAACCACAGGCACACGGTGTGCTCTCCCTTATCCACCCTCTGCTATACTATAAATATGGACATTTTTAGTATAACAGAGGGTGGCTTGGCGTGCATCATCCTCATGGATGGGTAAGCGCCAATAGAAATTCAAATCACCCCCCCCCCCCCCCCCATAGCAGAGGGTGGATAAGGGAGAGCACTCCGTGTGCCTGTGGCTCAACACAATATTTAAGTGCCAAAGCGACATCAGAAAATTGCAGATGGCTTGAATGATGGAGCCTTAATTTCCTTTTACCGCTGAATGCGGATACAAGTGAGCTGGATCTGTGTGTGTGTGTATTGGAAACCCCGACATTAGGCAGGTATCTGGACCCTGTTTCAAAAAGCGGCGTAGCGTAAGTTTTCACGTAACTGTCATAGCAACCCATACTGTAAAGATACGTTAGTAAGAAAGTTACGCAAAAAATACATCTACGCCGCTTTGTGAAACAGGACCCTGGCACGTATGAATTTATTTCAATTGTTTCTTGGGGCTCAGTGGGATTCGAACCAACGACGTTAGATTAGTGTCGGGCTGAGGACTGTCACAGTAACAATGTTAGGGATAAGGGCTACCCTTTCATGAAAATGCGGAAATTATTAGAATGTACAACGTTGCAGGAACTGCACAACGACAACAACAGAGGCGTGCTTTTGAAGAACTGATCGCCCAAGCACTGCGAGTCATTAATGGCTACCGTTGTAGGTATACCGTTTACATTATAAGATTATATATACCAACAACCATTTCGCTTTTAGAGCTTGTGTTTTCTTTGCTATTAGACATCAGGAGCCTGTTTCACAAAGCGGCGTAGCGTAAGTTTTGACGTAAATGCCTTAGCAACCCATACTGTAGAGATACGTTAGTAGGACAGTTACGCAAAAAAAATATCTACGCGGCTTTGTGAAACAGGGTCCAGCTGGTGAGTTATTTTCCGTGTATAACTAATTCCTTAGAAACTATTCCGTCAGATATATAGGTAAATAATGCTAAACGGTGAGGTAAATGGATGAGCATGTTCTTTCCAGTGACAGACGAAAACAACTTTGTATGGATATCCTTACCAATCAATAACTGATGTCTTGGTTATCTTGTTTTAATCCATCTTTAATTACTATACCCAAGTCTGTATTCTCTCCATTAACTGATACATCCACAGTGAGAATTGAGGTGACTTGGGTTAAACACAAACAGTCTGTTCTTGACAGCTGAATATTAAGCCATGGATTACTATGCAACAAACCTTTATCTTGGTCGCCTACACCGTGTTCTTTATTGCAGAATTCTCCACTGAGCTTGTTTCACGTAGACAATTGGCGCAAGTCATTGAGTACGTAATTTACATCAATCCTTCGGAGCAGATCATTATTCCGTGTGTGTGTGTGCGTGTGTCAGTCGGGCTGGAGGTTATGACTCGTTGTGTAAGCAGGGTTGGAGGACATGCGCAGTTGTGCATGTTGGCGCTGCGAGACATAAATCGTTGTACCGGTATCGGTGGGAGTATCAGTATCGATAGGAGCGGAGGACAGGAGTCATTGTGCCAGTCGGGGCAGAGGACATTAGTCGTTTTATCAGCTGTGATGCGTGTCAGTATCGGACACGAGCCATTGTATCGGTAGAGGACATGAGCGATTGTGTCAGTAGGGGCGGAGGACATGTGTCATTGTGTCAGTAGGGGTGGATGATATGAGGGGTTGTGTCAGTAAGGTTGTAATGTAGGGGTTGAGGTTATGAGTCGTTATGCCAGTATCGGTGTGAATGGAGGACAGGAGTTGTTCGCTGCGTAGGGTTGTAGAACAGTTGTTGTATCAGTAGGGATGCAGATTATGAGTCGATGTACATGTAGTTAGGGATGGGTGTGTCCGTAACGTTGGAGAACCTGTGTCATTGTGTCAGTAGGGGCGGAGATTATGAGTCGTTGTGTCAGTCGGGGTGGACAACATCAGTAACTGTATCAGTACGGGAGGTGGAAATGAGTAGTTGTGTAAGAGCTGAGGGGTGTGGTTAGGGGTGGAGGATATAAGTTGTTGTGTCAGTAGAGGTTGAAGGTATGAATGCTTGTGTCAGTAAGGGCGAAGGGCATGTTACTTTTTGTCAGTATGGGCAGAGGACACAAATCGTAGTGACAGAGGCCATCAATTTGTTTATCAGCAGGATGTGGGTGTGTTGGGGGTTGGGGGGGTGAATGTCGCAAAAGACGCGAGGCAAAGCCATGCCTAACTTAGATTATTTACCCCAAAAATTCAGATCGGAGATATCCAATACCTAAGGTAAAGAGGACAATCGAAATCTCGCACTATTCTTCGTGACTTTCTGTTCGATACAGGACTTGAGATAGCCGTTGGGAATAATGCACACGGGGTGTTTGGAGGTAAAACATTGTCACAACAACTAGACCGCGGCAACTTAATAGTGTAAGATAAGTCAATAACTTTAATAGTTGAGGTCGCAACTCAATTTTACATTGTAAAATAACCTCAACACTCCCACACTTGAAATGGTCTCGCATAACCAACAACGTTGAGAGAGCTGTCCTTCACAAACCTGTACACTATAATACTGTTAGACAAGGCGAGCGGTCAAAGGTCGAGATACATTAGGGTATGTCTCTTTCAATTTGTTCCGGATTTCGATAAAACTAAATTCAATGAGAATATATTTCACTTCATATTCTTCCTACGGCTTTTAACGTTTGTGGATCCTACCTTGCCGCAGAGTAACGGCTTTGTCAAAGTATTTGAATAACCGAGTCATGAAAAAATGTATCTTTGGGTTTTTGTGTGTTTTTCATGAAGTGTTCAGTTTTCTTATCTTTAAGTACGGAGCAGTTTATCTTCGATCATTGAAAACATTAACGTTTAGTATTACATAGCCAATTTCACCTACCTGAAAAAAAACATCAGAAAAAGTAAATCTTAGAGAGAAATAGAGAAGATAGCATTTTAGTGCACTTGTTTTCCTGATCTGACTTTGTAGTAATCTGCTTATACGTGTGTCAAAAATAAGTAGGGATAAACTTTAAAGTGGCATGAGCTGCCAAAATGTTGATATTTTGACTTTAAAACAGAATGTTAGAATTATTGTCTATTTTTCTCAAGACGTACAGTTCAGAAGCTTTTTAGTGCTTTTATAGTCTCGAAAATGTACGATAAAGCATTGTTTTGAACTAACTTTGGCTTAGAATGAATGAATGGTCGTCCCGGTTATTTAAATTTTGTTTACTTTCGAACACGTTTTCGGTTCGTATAGGCCACATGGATATATGGATTTTCCTCATTCCAACGCCAATCATTTAGTTTTTCGATGGCCTTCAAAGCCTCTTACTGTCGTGACGATCTGAAATTATGAAAAAAGTGTGAATTGTGGCAGCTCATGTCACTTTAACATGGACAGCCGAGTTGTAGTTCGGCGAATGTTTGGTACGCGGTATCGGTATATTTTGTACCAGACTCTTGTCTCCATAAACCAATAAAGGAAAATGCAATTACCCGATTTAAAGTACCCGGTAACGATTCATCTTGACGATTTATATCTGACAAAGATTGTACGTTATCTGCGATGTTAACAAATTACGCGAACCATAATTTGTTACACTAAAATACACAATACAACTACACTCTAACAGGGTTTTTTGGGCTGAATCACAGTTCAACTGAGTATAAAAATACAATATATTTGCAGAGGAATAAGAATGAACTGATGTCTGTTTCATGGATTGGTTTCTAGATTCCTTGTTCAGGGGGCCGTTTCACGAAGCCTTCGCAAAGTGCTATCAATCGCAGTTGCCATGGCGTCGTATCTCTTCACTATGGTATACATTGGCAACTACGCCTCGTTTGCGATGCGACTGCTTTGTGAAACGAGCCCCAGGTCACTTTGTCCGCAAAAAATATTGCAATGGACATTTATATCGTTTTTATTATTTGATAATTAGTAATGCGTGCAATAGATCTTTTAAATCTGCGTATAAAAGAAATATATGAGCATAAACAATTTCTAAAGATACTAAAGTTTCATCAGATACTAGTTCAGTTGTTGTCAAGCACAAAGACATTCCGAAGAGATCCTCGCTTAGATAAAGTGACACCATCATTAAATACAAGAAACATATTGAGATAGGATAGCGTTTAGGCCAGTCTTCATAATTTTTGACAAATAATCGCACCAAGTAACAATTCTTATATATGGGGACTCGGTTAAACTGTAGGTCTACTGACAGTTCATCAATCCTTCCATCCATGTACCGCGGGTTCGAATCCCAGCCATAAAAAATCGATCGCCACACGAGTTGCCAGTTACCGGGTACTCGCCGAAGGTCGATGGTATCCTCCGGGCAAAGAGCTGGGGTTCCTCCCCCACTAAACCAGGCATCGCCGCCATATAATGCCTTTTCATATAAGGAGTAACAAAACCACGAATGCATCCAAATAAAAAGTCAAACGATGAATAAAATTTAATTTTAGGCAAACTTAGAGTTGTTAAAGGCCTGATAAAACCGTTCCACAAAGAGTTGGATTGGCGCCCGAGTGTGTGTTCAAACTAGACTGACAGGTGTTCCCTGGACAATTCGCGTCAAAAACAGACCATGTGTGGTTTACTGACCTCCTGGAGTCAATCCACACAATGTGACTGACGTGTGGTCAAGCAGATCAAGTGGAGATATCGAACATGACGGGAATCAATCGTCGGACATATAGAGCCTCGGATAAGGTCAACCGTTAGCTAACACAATTAATACCCTTTATAACAAATCACATTTGTAACATGATGGTATAGGTGAAAGTTGAATTCAGTCAATGGCCAGGTTATGCTGAAGCTATACAAATTGCTATTTCGATTCCATGGGAACATAAACGCGGTTGTGCCTGTCGTCTAGAGTCAAAATGTACATGTGACCGTTTAACGTGCAATGCAGAAAATATTTTCTATGGCACACTTCTACTAATATAAATACAAATTCAAGAAAACGCCTTTTGAAGAGTGGCTTGGTGTGAAGTATTTTTTTAGATAAATACGAATGGCGTCAGTTAGTTCATAGGGCAATATTTCACTATAAACATAAATAAAAAACAAAAACCAAATCCTATTAAAATCATCATTTGTGTATATGTTATTTTGTCCGGGTAATTCGCATTTATATCTAACTTGTACTGACGACGACAATTGCATCATCGTCGTCTTATTCCATTTAGGTGTTTTAAACGCAAAGACATTCTAAGTCCCTACAAATAATAGTTTTCGTATTAAGCTGGCCGTATCAAGAGCAAGATATAAAACAAAAACCCCTTTAGAGCTCACCCGTGCTTCTACTAGCAAAAATAAGTATTAACAACGATATTATCTTTTGTCCAAAGACCGTTGTGGTATAATGAAATGTTACAAGATTTTGAAACTCATCCGGCGATCGAGTGAGAAATTCAAGTCTTATTTGCTCTGAGTGGGATTCGGTTGATTGATTGATTGATTGGTTGTTTGGTTTCTACGCCGCGCTCAAGATTATTTCACTTATATGGCGGCGTTGCCAGTTTTATTGTGGGAGGAAACCGGGCTCTATGCCCAGAGAAAACCCACGACCTTCCGTTGGTAACTTACAACCATCACACATAGGTCGTTCGAGTGAAAACCCAGTCAAAAAATTACTGTATTTATTAGGTAGATCATATATACTGTATTCATTTGGTAGATCATATATCTGTCGATCAAATGTCTATATCAACACACATTTGTCACGGGTTATGCATTAAATACGTTCAATTGATGAGAAAGCTAATTTTTGAGGATCAACTTTTACGATTAAACGCAAAATACTAGCTGGAAATGAGAAATCAACCATTGCATTTATTTACTCACGAGGTTAAGACCTCGGCTTGCTGGGGATGCTTTTGAAATCTTTCTTCCGCGATCAAACGGATATGGGTTTGAGATTCATTTAAGCTCTGTTTTATTTCAACTCTGATTTTCTTTGATGTTGAAATATCACATTTTATAATTTCAAAGATCTAACAAGATGTTTTAAAACAGAACATGTATCGCTTTGGGCAATAGATCAAATCAACCTTTCCAAGAAAATAACCTATGCGTAAAAATAGAAACGTTCCATGAGTATAATGTTCGACATTATAGGAATTTTATCCTCCCTTTATAAGTAGTTCAGGATATTTTCTAATCTTAAGAGACGAGATACATACATTTTCTCTAATCTCCGTATCGCTAGCGGCCCTTTTGCTTTCTAAAGATAAAATATGAAAGGCTTCTCGAAATTGATCAAGATAAGTGGCAGAGGCTGCAAATTCATAAATTTCGATAGTCAAGAAACGTTCAGCATTTGAAGTACATTGAAAACCCATAGGATTGACGTTGGAATACAAATATTGGTAAAGTCATTAGGCCGTACAAACCAAAGACGCTAGCAAATAACGAACAAAATTAAAATAGCCGGGATGTATGAGTCAATTTTGTACTTTGCTGCTTATAAAACTACATAAACTCACACCTACAAGAATGCTATCGACGGAAAGCTCTTATTTTGCACTTTGATATAAGTGACCAACAATTAACTAATTCTGTTTCACCAAGATTTCCCATCAATTGGAAGCTCATGCCACTTTAAGTAATATTTTTATTGCATTTCCCGATGAATATGAGCACTACAGTGTTTAAGTTATTTTTTTTAATTGAATTGATAGAAAACAATAAAAACTTATTCCTTTGGCCTGAGAAATGTATTATGTAGATATTCACAAACGTTTCCTTGGATTTATGATTTGAACTTAAACTAACATGAACTGCCAAAATGTTGATATTTTGACGTTAAAATAGAATGTTGAAATTATTGGCTATTTTTCTCAATACGTATAATTCAGAAGCTTTTTAGTGCTTCTTGTCTCGAAAATGTACGATAAAATATTGCGTTGAACTAACTTTGGCTTAGAATGAATGAATTTAAATTTTGTTTACTTTTCGAACACTATTCCGGTTCGTACAGGCCACATACTGTATGGATTTTCCTTATTCCAACGCCAATTATTAGTTTTGCGATGGCATTCAAAGCCTATTACTGTTGTGACGATCAGAAATTATTTTTAAAAAATGTGAATTTTGGCAGCTCATGCCACTTTAATGATACGTCAATTACCACAATGGTCGTATCAATAGTGCGAAGTGAGCATGGAAGGTATTTCCACTTATTGCACAGAAAATATAGTCCGCAAGCCGCTAAGAAAGCAGGTAAATTATATAATATCTACAAATTGACAAGACAAACGGAGACGGATTTATAAGATGCTTCGTGATCTATCTCTCTGTCTGACGATTCGGAGCAATGACTTTCCTTCTTACACCGATCTAGTCAACAACCAAATGACCAAATTTAACAAACTCATACTGCGCATGTGTAACAAGTAAACCTCGATCAATCACAACTAGTTCAGTCGTCATTTCTGAAAAAAGCTTTAACTTGTCCTCGTTAACTTTGAAACGGTGTCTTGGTTGGGGCAATTATTTGCAAACTTCAATGGGTTGTATGGAATTGACAGGACATTTACTTTAATCACATCATTAGCTGTATTTATCGCTGGACAAAAAGTTATCAAAGTGATTATCTCAATTTCTGTTAACAGCAGAAAAACGGCCTGGTTTTCCTCTGACAGGCATGTCTAAATAAAACGAGTCTTTGTTTTTGTTATACAAACAGCAGGGCTTTATTTAGAATAACTGTTTGCATTTATTTTTTATGTTTCGTTCAGTAGTTACGTTTCCACATAACTTTTCGTCAATTTCAACCAATTGTCATGTTTTTATTTGTTATCAATATAACTTGCAACTTTTTGTTTTTTGTCAATTCTTCTAAAACAGAATTGACAGAAATCACATTAAGAGCTCTATATTCTACTTGACAAAAAGTTTAGAGAGTTCAGAAAACAAATAAAAGATCCATCAGAATCCACCATGCATTTTACAAACATGTCTTTGGGTTTACGTGTTATTACTGGTTAAACCAAGGCGAAAATGAACAGCAGGGCTTATAAAATAGTTAACTGGTACCTATAAAGATAACCATGGAGAATAAACATGGAAAATGGACTAACACTATTGCTGGCCTTCTCTTTTAACTAGTCCCACAGTTGTGAACCTGGGTCCTGTTTCACAAAGCGGCGTACCTACTTTATGCCTGTAAATCTGTTAGCACATATCATTTATTTTTAGTATTAAATAAGTAACGAATTGTGGCCAATTTAAACTGGCATGAGGTGCCTTGATAAGGAATAATATCCGTTGGAACAGATTTAGCCAATTGTTTCTATTTTTTATCAAAAAGCCGAAAATAAGAGTTCTTCGTTGACATCATCTTGTTGATGTTTGTATGCGTTTAGGTAGTTTTATAAGCAACACAAACCCTCAAATGTGCACACACATGTACATCCCGGCTGTTTGCATATTGCCCGTTATTTACATACATTTTGGGTTATTTGTACCGGTTACTGTTTTTACCCTTATTTTTGATTTCAATATCAAGTTTTCTACGTACTTTAAACGCTCAACTTTTCTTGATAAACGGAATTTATAAAAAAGGCCAATTTGTGGCAGCTTATGCTACTTTAACGTATTTGAGAAAAATGTCAACTTTTGCGTGAAAAACGCATTATCGAGTCTATTCTTCAGTTCATCATTGTGTTCGGGCTTAAATAACATTCTACCACTGCAAGAACCATTGAAATGTATTTTGTTTCTATTATAAAAACAAAGAGATAAAACACGATATCATAAAACCAAATCGTCAACGATGTATTCATTTTTTTTATATCTTTTTAAAATTTTGTTAGGAGGACATTGTACACTTTTCGCTATGCATTACAATGGGATCGATATAGGTCTAATCAGACAGCAGGTGAAGATATCGGTATATCCTCATTTTATATTCAACAACCAGCTTAAGTTTATTGCAAACTGTTTTATTCAGTCTACGTAAAGAAATCCTATATTTTGTATTTGTACGCAGATTATTTTATAAGTAAATTGGGTTCGAATCCCACTGGTCGCGGGTTCGAATCCCACTCAGTCCAAAACAAATTGGAAAATTTTCTGACTGGGTTTTCACTCGAACGACCTATGTGGGATGGTTGCCAGTTACCAACGGAAGGTTGTGGGTTTCCTCCGGGCACAGAGCCCGGTTTCCTCCCACAACAAAACTGGCAACGCCGCCATATACGTGAAATAATCTTGAGCGCGGCGTAAAAACCAAACAATCAATCAAGCAATCAATCGAATCCCACTCAGAGCAAATAAGACTTGGATTTCTCACTCGGTATCCGGATGAGTTTCAAAATCTTGTGACATTTCATTATACCGCAACGGTCTTTGGACAAAAGATAATATCGTTGTTAATACTTATTTTTGCTAGTAGAATCACGGGTGAGCTCTAAAGGGTTTTTTGTTCTATATTCTGCTCTTGATACGGCCAGCTTAATACGAAAACTATTATTTGTAGGAACTTAGAATGTCTTCGCGTTTAAAAGACCTAAAGGGAATAAGACGACGATGATGCAATTGCCATGGTTTAAAAGCACAATATGGCATAGTTAAAAAAAAATGTTCCTAATTGCGTCCCGCAATTGCAACTGTCACATCTGCAACTGAGTCTGAGTGCCTCGTGTTGACCCTCGAGCATGTTTAAGTATACGGAACAAAACACGATCACTCTATGTTTCCCTTATCCCAATGTGTACGTATCGGTGTTCATATGTTTCAAATAAACTCTAAATTTCACAGTTAATTTTCAGGTCCGGCTTTATATATACAAATTTGCCTTCGGGGAGTACCTTGCCACTCTTCCAAAACCTGCGACCGAGTGAAAAATCCACTCAATTTTTTTTGATTTGGTCGGAGTGTGATTCTAATGAAAGGTCTGTATTAATCAATCGACGAACTTGGAAGAAACCGTTCACAGTAAAGTCGTTATACCTTTGAGAAAGTCGCCTCAAAGTTTGTACATACAACCCAGTCAAAAATAGTCCGCATGTTTTCCAACAGTGATTTGGCCTGTCCGCTTTATCCAGCCAATCCGAACACAGTCTCAATGGATTTGACAAATAGAAACCATATATTTATTCCCATGTATGTTACTCTGATGAAAAGCCTCTTAAATGCCAGACACCATCACGACCAATCAGAATGGAAGCCATACTTTGTCTGAGCATGCAGAGAAACAGATCGTCTTATTGCTCATTTAGAGAAAACGAATTTGAACATATTTTGTTTTCTTCCAGATTCGTCTGTTTGAGATAAGATCAGGGAAATGAAATCAAAAACATGGATTCACTAAATGTTGTTTGTCCCTATATATTATAAAAAGCTCAAGAGTTTGAAAGACATACTGGTCAGGGCTAAACTCCCCTGTCTGTCTTCTACCTAGGTTTTTTTCTGGGAAAGGGGTGGGGGTGGGGGGGGGGGCAAATTTTCACTGTCTTTTCCCATGACCCTATAATATATAGTCTGACGATATTCTTACCATAGCTTAAGATGCGTAAGCATTGTCAATGTAATACAAAGTGTTCAAGAAAATTCTACTGACCAAGGCCAAGCTCCTGTCAGTCGTCAACCTAATGAAATATCATAGGTTTACTTTATTACAAGAATTTATGATGGGGTATAAAGGTCTAAATGATATACCTCTTTTTAACACAATTAGAAACTTGTCACCGTGGATATTTGAGACAAGAAGATTGTCCTTGTGCTCGTGTGTTTTAGTGTTCATAAATATAATGGATTATTATGATTACGTATAATTTTCTGTCAGTTTTGAGCAATCCATTGGATGATTTCAAAATTTTAAGTCAAAGCCGGGACCAAAATTATTCTGCTGACCATTCGCTTTTACGTGAAAATTATTATTGCAGATGGGACAGGAAAAAGAAGCAATGGAAAAACATTTCCAGTATCATGTAAAAAGTAAACTTAAACAATTCCTGGCAAACTAGCCCAGATTTTTGGTCTAATCACGTCTTGTAAGATATTTGGCTGGCAATGTGAATAGCCCTTTACGACGAGTACGGAGAAGTAGAAAAAATCGGCAGAGCCCAGATTTCTCGGCTGCTGGCAAACGTACATGCAACCGGCAGTATTGCATTTTACTGACATTTAGCCTCGGGAACAACACCTTAGGTCCTGAAACAACCACAAAAACATTTCATTTTTCGGATCAATCTATTTTTAGTTTATGTTTATCTGGGAATTATTATATATCTCTAGACAGTATTCAATGTAACCAGCTGAACAATACAATCAAGCACGGTGGGTCTGGTTGGTTGGTTGTTTTAGCTTATTGGCGCGTCCATTCGACGGTGGGTCTGATCGAATCAAATGGATTAGCTTAGGAAGTAATATGACTAAGGTAAGGAACTCACTGATGATGATATATCTCTACTCAATAGAGGACCTGTATTTCTGCTTTGTCCTAAATCATTATCTGGTACGTACCTTTCTATTACTAAATTAATCCATGTTATGGACTTCTCCAGAATTATAGGTCTGGGTGATATCTATCGATATTCTTTCTTGAACCTTTCACCTTCCATATATATATATTTATGAGCACTAAAACACACGGGCACAGGGAAAATTTTCTTGTCTAAAATAACCACGGAGACAAGTTTCTAATTGTGTTAAAAAGAGGTATATCATTTAGACCTTTATACCCCATCATAAATTGTTGTAATAAAGTAAACCTATGATATTTCATTAGGTTGACGACTGACAGGAGCTTGGCCTTAGTCAGTAGAATTTTCTGGAACACTTTGTATTACATTGACAATGCTTATGCATCTTAAGCTATGGTAAGAATATCGTCAGACTATATATTATGGGGTCATGGGAAAAGGCAGTGAAAATTCCCCCACCCCCCCCCCCCCCATACCCCTTTCCCAGAAAACCTAGGTAGAAGGCAGACAGGGGAGTTTAGCCCTGACCAGTATGTCTTTCAAACTCTTGTTCTTTTTATAAGCAATGACTGGCCTTTGGGTCAGAGGTCGAGCAAGTTTACTTTGAAGTAGTTTGTATTCTTCTACTATAATCTTGGCCATAGCAATGCTAGCTTTGTTATACTGAAACACAAATGGTATTATAGTTTTTTCACGACATCTTCCGGGGTCCAAGTTCAAACCCAAAGGATAAATAGTTTGTAAGGTTTGAATCCAAAAACTTTCCCTTTCCAAACGTTTGTGCTTGGTATCTGCAGCGGAAGTGAGAAAAGGGATTTTCTCAATAGGCATAATTTCAAAATGGTCCTTGACCGAATGACCTTGAGTATTGAAATGTTGTGCCACGGGTACATCATGTTTAAGTCTTATACTAGATAAATGGTTGGCTGCTCTTTGTCGTAGAGAATTCTGAGTTTCTCCGACGTACTGTTTGCAACATTTTTTGCACGTGATTACATACACGATATTAGAGGAGTCACAATTAAGATTCTCTGCCATTTGATATTTGTCGCGAGTTTGTTCTCCGAAAAAGGTACCGCGATCGGGTACGTATATATCGAGTTTGCATCGCGTCTTAAGGCATTTCATTGATGTACCTGAGAGAAATGTTGGACGGTAATGGTACACTCGTGAAGGGGAGGTAAGCGTATCGGGGGATGAAGGGGGAAACATAATTTGTCTTACTGTGTTAGATTTAATCCTTCGGAGTAATCTAATAGAATACTTCCTAGGGAGGAGAGCTTTAAAAAGAACAGAACAAGCCTGGTTAAAAAAATCTAAAGAACTACAGTTTCTATAGAATCTAAATATCTGAGATTTAATGACTCCCTTGAAAGTGTGAGGAGGATGGTATGACCCAGCATGTAGCAGCTGATGCGTGTCAGTAGGTTTGAAGAATACTTTGTAATCTAGATACCCAGTAGTATGATATGTATGACCCTTGTAAATAGTTACATCCAAAAAATCCACAGAAGTGTGATCAATAGTAGGCTGTAATTTAATGCTTGAGTCGTGAGAATTAAGAGTATCAATGAAAATATGAAGGTCTTCCAACGTATGTTGCCAAATGATAAAAATGTCATCCAGATACCGAAGGTAAATAAATGGTTGTTTGTGACATTTGTGAAGAATGTCACTCTCCCACTCAGCCATAAAAATAGAGGCAAAGTTAGGACTAAAACGTTTCCCCATAGCACACCCTTTAATTTGCTGAAAGATCTCCCCATTGAATTCAAAATCGTTTCCTTTTAAGCTGAGTTCCAGCAATTCTAAAATGTCTTTATCCGGACGACGGTGGTCAGGATATCTTTGGAATGCTGATTTTATGGATTTTAGACCCAAATCTATGTCAATGTTTGTATACATAGACTCCACATCCAGAGTAACTAAAATCACATCTTGTGGGATGGATTTCTCAGATAATTTGGCCAATAAATCATCCGTATTTTTTATAAAGCTAGGATGCCGATTCGCTATAGGTTTTAGATAGTAATCAATTAGCTCTGATATTCTGTAACTTTCACTGCCACAATCTGAGATAATAGGACGCCCATGGGGCATTGTAGGCTTCGGCCATTTTTCAATGGGTTTGTGAATTTTCGGAAGAATATAGAAGACCCTGTTTTTAGAGTTATGATCAGATTCCAAATAGCGATACTGTTTTTCATTAAGTAAGCCTTTATCTTGAAGAGAAACAAGAATTTTATTAAACTTCCTAACATTTTCAGGCCAAATTTCCTTATCAAGTTTTTTGTAATGAAGAGGGTTGCTTAGCTGCCGTTCTATCTCTTCAATATAATCCTGTTTTGACATAATAACTGTTGCCGAACCTTTATCAGCAGGTTTAATAACTATGTTTGGATTTCTCCTTAGCTTACTTAAGGCAAGACATTCTGAATGAGTAAGGTTATGTTTGTTTTTCTGATTAGTTAAAACATCAAACTTCCTAGATACAGAGTCACGACTAATATTTATCTCTGGGTCATACATGTGAGAAGGGGGTGTATTGCCGCTTTTAGATGTAAACGGCTTGCGTACCCCACTAGAATCTCGGTAGATATCAGCCAGACTAAGATTTCTGGAGAACTCCATAACATGCACTAGAAAGAAATATAAGGTCGGATTCCCGTGATGCATTAGTATGAAAGTCTGTATGACATGATAAGAAGGCTCAAACAACTCAGTCACGGTAGCATTAGAAACTTTCATGTTGTAAACACGTCATTGAAGATTGAGACACAGCAATTGACATCATGTCACTCTCAAAGTTATATTGGCTCTCTGCCAAAGGTTTCTCTAAATTTGGGAGATGCTAAAAAGTCTCGCCTTTTAAAGAGCTTTCGCAATTTCTCGCCACATAATGCTGTTTTTGTTGGGGTTTTTTCACTTTGCCAAAAGTCGAACTCTTTTCTCAAAAGTTTAAAGTTCATTAAAGGGAAATTGGGAAGAGAAAAAGACAGTCTGAAACTTCGAAGGATTCACGTATTGAAATATCTTCTGGTCATTTTGATTGTAACGACCAAAAAGGTAGCCACAAAACGAACAATTTCCATATCCTCTTGAGGGCCCAACAAAAGTGTCCGCGCGATAACGATAGGGACCGAAACACTCTGTTAACTTGAGTCTCAATCAGTTTTATGATTGAAATATTGGTGGATTCCTGATTACGGATTGATTAATTGATGTTTTACGACAGACTAACATGTATTTCACTTATATGGCGGCGTTGCCAGGTTTAGTGGGGAGGAAACCCGGCTCATTGCCCAGAGGAAGCCACCGACCTTCAGTGAGTACCTGGCAACTGCATTTGTCTGCATTGTGTTGCCAGAATGGGGAAGTGTGAAACGTTCCATTAATACGTACAGGGCACTTGCGCACTTTGACCCAGAGGTCATCATAGCACCCTCTCACGGTCAGTCAGAAACCACGGCTTTTTTTCTTTTCCTCGTATGAATTATTATCTGATGCATCAGAAAAAAGGTGGCGAACGTTTAGGATACAACAGTACTTGATGGAACAGAAGTTCAAAATGAGACAAGGAGCCTTGCTTTGGCTGAGAAAAAGACTGGTAAGTAGGGAACTTACGTGGTCCTTACATTAATTGCCTATCTCGAACATTGCGACGCCCCTCCCTCCCTCGGTCAATTTGTACTTGTGAAAGGCGGACTCCACTGTCGATCGAACCACAGTTTGCCCGACAGGTTCATTTTCGGTTTCCTTTCACACCGTAAACCACGTGCAAGATTGCTGCTGCTCGATGAGAGCCCACTCGATACAATTGCATATTGTTTTTACATATAAACATCTTGTTATAAAGCGTGCATGTTTTGTGTAGCTGTGCCCATCATAATATGACCACTACTCTGGAAAGACAATGTATCAAGTAAACAGAAGTGTGATATAGTAGACAAAAGTAACGAGTTAACTAATTACTATTCGTAGATTGGTCAAAATGTTTAAATAGCGTTAACAAAAAAAGTGACGCAAAGGGGAGGAAATCTGTTTAATTTGCCTATTAGAGTTATCTCCCCTGTACCTCCGAACACATTTTTTAGACAAATTGCCAAATGAGGACATGCAACAAAATATTACAATCACAATTCCTGGATTTGTGGATATAGCGAATGCTGCTTCCGAGAAACTATTTTTTTACTATTGTTTAGAACATGGTCATATTCATAATGAAAAGGATGGTGCTAGTTAAAGTGGCATGAGCTGTCAAAATGCAAACCTTTTTCATAATTTCTGATTCTCACGAAAGTAAGAGGCTTTGAAGGCCACCGAAAAACTAAATGATTGGCGTTGGAATGAGGAAAATCCATACAGTATATGAACTATACGAACCGGAATAGTGTTCGAAAAGTAACCAAAATGTTAATAACCGGGTCGACCGTTCATTGATTCTAAGCCAAAGTAGGTTCAAAACAATACTTTATCGTACATTCTCGAGACTAGAAGCACTAAAAAGCTTCTGAATTGTACGTCTTGAGAAAAATAACCAATAATTTCAACATTCTGCTTTAACCCCAAAATGTCATGCCACTTGAAAGCCTCCTATTCGAGTAATCCTCACTTGGTCACTAGTGTGCTATGATGAGGATCCACCTGAAGCTACCTCGCTTAACCCGATATACATGTAGTAGGACCGAACACCCTGAAAGAAAACAGTCAAATCTCTAGGGAACATGTCGACCATGTTTCTCCTATAGGAGTATGCGGCGCCGGCAGCATTTTTGCCTAACTGTCATAGCAACGAATCTCTATGCTGCACTCATGTGTCTATTTCTTGTGTTACTAGACCGGATTCTCGGTCTTACGGCGACTGGTATTATATGGCTGCTAATGTGTCTTGTCGCCTTATGACGAACACGGAGAAAAAAAATTTCGGCAGACCCCAGATTTCTCGGCTATTGTGTTTATTACTTGCCGGTCAGGAAAAGCCACGCATTAAACCAGCTGATTTAGTAGATTTACAAAAAAAAATCGAACAAATTAATGAGTAAAATGAAAAGAGGAATGCTTTAAATGTGTGTTGAAGGTAAAATCTAAAAGGCAGGTAGGATTAATAGATATTTGAAACTTAGATATTTCAAGCCGTAACTACGAATCTCTATATTTCGTAAAACCGTAGGTAGGCCTAATGTCGTTTGGTGAAACATACCTTATAGTCAACATACGGAAAGTCTTCCTCGGTCGACACCCGTTAATTGGATTAGAGCGCTTAATTCGGAGTTACTGACTCCGATATAGCTAATTGGGGACTTAGTAGCTCCAAATTAACTGCTAATTTGGAGATAGTAGCGGCGAATTCGGAGGGTTTTTTTTTTTTTTTTTTTTTTTTTTTAACATTTATTTTGGCACAGAGATCACGAATTTTTAAACGCCCTACAGACCCACGTGATCAAGGGATACGGGCGACAAAGACAGTAAAGACAAAAGACAAACAGGAGATAGTAACTCCGAATTACAAACAATGTTCGTCACCTGGCCCTAATACGCTTCCGTAGCAACGATTCTGTTATAGGCTGCAGACGCGCGAAATCAATCTTCGAAGTTGGTACCAGGTATAATTTCTGTGGGCCTACTTTATTGTGAAATGACTTAACGCCGAAGTTGTTTCTTCCTCAAAAACAGTATATAGCGGTTTCTTTAAAGTAGCTAGTCCGGGTTTCTGACTCCAAAATTACTATTTTTTTATATACTGACGGCCGTATTCCAAACTACGACCGTCAGTACAAAAAAAAGTAATTTTGGAGTCAGAAACCCGGACTATAACGTAGCATGAGCTGCAAAATTCGAAACGTTGATTTTTGAATTATGAAAATCGTTACAGTGTGTGTGCTGTGCGATCAGAAATAGTGCTCGGAAAGTAAACTGAACGATCATTCAATGATTCATTCTTAGTCTTAGTTCAAAACACTCGGAACATCCTTCGGCTATCTTCGCTCGCTACCGGTCGGCTTTGACACGCACGTAAATCCCCGAAGTTTCAGAGTGTTCAAAGCACTACTTGAACGTACGTTCTCAAGACTTTTCGGCAAGTCGTCTCGGTGAGGCAGCACCTAAAAGAGCGGTGGAAATCCGCCCTGCAACAAGGAGACAACGTCTTCATATAACTGAAATACTGTTGAGCAGGACGTAAAACCCAAATCACTCACTCACTCACTCAAGACTTGTAGCCCTAAAACCATTCTGGATTGCACGACTTAATAAAAAATAGCTTCCACATTCTGTTTTAACGGAAAATTATCAGTGGTCTTAGTGGTCCATGTCACTTTTATATTAGATATTATACAGTTAGGTTTGGAGTACGAAATGTGTAAGTTGTTGATGATATTTTATATCCTATGTACAAGTAGATTAATCTTTGTGCGTTTAAGAAGTTCGTTTCAAAGACAAAATAACACCAGCAAGTTTCTGTAACTAACGGATGATGTTTTCTCCATAAATAGTTTACTTGGCCTGTAGCCCGGATTATCGGTCTTACGGCGGCTGGTATTATATGGCTGCTAATGTGTCTTATGACGAACACGGAGAGAAAAAAAAAATTCCAATTCGTTCAGAGATTAGTGAACTCTTATAAAAAAAATCTTCATGCACGATTTGATATAAATATATGATGGAATAAAAACATTTAAGTTACTTTATTGGTAAATAGCATTTACAATTGCGAAGTCAGTTACTGTACCTAGCTGCCTGAATGTAAATTCGATCGGCAAAAAAGTGATTGTACGCTGCCGTGTATTTCATTACATTTTGAAATATTCCTTCCTTTCAAACTCGGAAAAATACAATATGGATCTTCTTAAGTGTCTTAGGGAACACTCTCCTTTAAAAATATTTATTATTGTTACATTTTTGGAATTTTGGAAAGAATTTAGGCGTTTAAAATCCAAATTCGAGAAAGCCATTTTACCGACTTCGAACAAGCCGTGGCGGCCGGCAACACGCTTAGATAAACTATTTCTTATAGTCGCCCTTGGAAACCTAAAAGGAGTCGATTTGTATACCTTTTAAAATGACCCGAGGACTGCAATTTCATACTGAGGTTCAATAAAGCTCTGATAAATGTATTTTTTTCACTACTCTGGACTCCGAAATTCCAAATAACGTCCTCAGTGCCAAAAATAGCGTATTTGTCTTTAACTGGGTCATGCTTGAGAAGCCTTTTAAAATGCCTGGTAGGGGCCGAGTGATTGACAGCGGGAACTCGCACTAGCAAACTAATTTCACCTCCCGATTTTAGCACTTTTTAATCATAGATATTTAAATATCTCACTCATAGTCAGTATATTGAAGACAAGGAAAATATATATTAAGATCTGAAGCTGTAAATATAAGGAATTCCACAAGCTTTTATTGTCAAATTTAACATTTTCTTGTTATATACGTATGCTTGAAGTGTCCGTTCTAGCTTGGACAAAGTTGGAAGCTATCAGTGAATTACGCGTACTTTAGAGTAAATTAAACCTCTTTTACCGTATTCGAAGATTGAAAAAACAAAACACAAAGCTACAAACAGATGCAACATGTGATTTTATTTGTTCATTTTCAACATTAGTTTAAGTTGTAAGAAAAAATAACCATACGGCGTCAGTGGGGTTTTAGCCGACTTTTCTGCTGTCGCCATACGATGTCTTCGGTAATGAAGCAGGCTAACTCTAACGCCATATGGTGACAGCTGTACCGAATGTGTTAAATGAAAACATCAACGACGAAAAAAATACATATTGCATAATTTGACCATATGAGGAAGGAACACAAAAAAAAATTCATCAAGATCCGCCTGGTAGTTTTCTTGATTCCGCGATCACAAACTATGTAGGTAGAAATCACAGAAATAGCTACCATCCGCCATTTTGAAAATGCAAATGAGCAGCAAGTGCATAGTGCGCAACGAGGCCATAGGGTTAACCGGCGTATAACATTTTACGAAGATCCTTTCATTACTTTAGTCTAAAAACGACAACAACAACAAATGTTGCACAACTAGATTGATTGATTGATTGTTTGGTGTTTTACGTCGCGCTCAAGATTATTTCACTTATATGGCGGCGTAGCCAGTTTTATTGTGGGAGGAAACCGGGCTCTGTGCCCAAAGGAAACCCACGACCTTCCGCTGGTAACTGGCAACCATCCCACATAGCTCGTTCGAGTGAAAACCCAGTCAGAAGGTTTTCCAATTTTTTGGACTGAGTGTGCACAACTAGACCATATGAGGAACCAACACAAAAACATTTCATCCAGATCCGCCTGGTGGTTTTCTAGATTCCGCGATCACAAACTACATGTATGTAGGTAAAAATCCAAAAACGGCCGCCAAGGGGCATTTTAATACGCAAATGAGCACAAAAAAATAGATGTTGCACAATTAGACCATAGGGGGAACCTGTCTGGGAAATTTGATGAAGATCCGACCAGTAGTTTTCTTGGAACAGCGAACACAAGAAAAGTTTACGGACGACGGACGTAAAAGCGATTTGATAAGATGAGATCATGGTGGTCTAAAAACAAAATAAATCAAACACAGCCAATCCAATTATAGACCAATGTTTGACTATTTATTTGTTCAACAAGATTGAGTAAAGAGAAACAGTAACAAAGGTGGGTGGTTTAAACTACTAAGTATATTATGGAATTCTAAACAATTTCCAACAGCTTAAAACCATCGTTGTGTGCAAGATTTTCATATATATAGTGATAAACATTGTAAACTATTCGATATGATAAAAGGTATGGATAATAATTATGAACAAACATAATTAATTTAAAGCCATTTTCAGGAAAAGAACAATGCTTTTGGAAAACTATGGTACATGTATCCCATAAGATTCTAGAATTAATTTAAGTAGAGATGGATTCAAACTGCTGCGCATCAAGGTCGCTTTGAGGTACATAAGAATAATTTGGGTCAGAGATTTTTGTCCTCTTATCATTTATAAGACTGCTTTCAGTTCGTTCAATTGAATATTTCATTTTTGTCCAATGTAATCTTACCTTTTAAATCATATATACATTTTGAAATTAATTGATTGATTGTTTGGTGTTTTACGCCGCGCTCAAGATTATTTCACTTATATGGCGGCGTTGCCAGTTTTATTGTGGAAGGAAACCGGGCTCTGTGCCCAGAGGAAACCCACCACCTTCTGGCAACCATCCCACATAGGTCGTTAGAGTGAAAACCCAGTCAGAAATTTGTCCAATTTTTGGACTGAGTAGGATTCGAACCCCGACCCATTGGTGGAAGGCTGTTCGGATTGAACGTCCAATGCTCTACCTACTGAGCCACGGAGGCCCCTCATTTTGAAATTAAAGTTTGATTTAAAAATAAAACCATGCATATTCTGGGATTGATAATATAATCATTAAAAGTAACATAAATCTGTTATTAAGATTAAGTAATGAAATAACTACCATCAATCTGGACAGGCAAAACACAGGTCAATGACAAGTTAGTGACACTTAATGAATTACCGTATTTCTTCTAAAGATTCAGCCACTTTTTTCCTCATAAGGATTCGACCATCAGAAAAGAAATATGCTAAATGAGGCCAGACAAATTTGCCCATTGCAGGGAATTTAAGGCAAAATGACCCGCTGTGCAGTTTGTGAAAACGTTATCCTTAAACCCAACTCCACGAATCAATTTTGGCTGACTCAATGGAAAATTTAGGCCATTAGAATGGCTGAATATTTAGAAGAAAAACGGTATCAAGAAAACATATGTAACATGCAGATAAATAAATGTTACTGTACATGTATTTGAATTGAGTATAAAGAGGTACAGATTGCTGAGAAAGGTCCTGAATCCAACGGATGTGCGTGATGCGACCTAGAGACAACTTCCCCATCAAAAACATCAACATTCTCGGTAAAAATTATGAATAAATGACGAGCAAAATATGTGAGTGTCGTTTAAGTAAAAATCTAAGTTACTAAAACTTCAATGTAAACATGTAGTAATGTTCTAACTCTAACTGATGAAATATCAGAATAATTTTATAGACGTGCTGTTAACAAATACACAATAAGAAATCTTATACAGTGAAAATGTCATAGAAAAGTACAAATTATTGCCCAACACCAAATATTTATTATTTTTAAGGTGCAAATCAAACATTAAACACAGCCTTATTTCAATTCTGCCCATCCAAAAACATTTCAAGGCTTCCTTAATATATGCTTGAACTTCTAAAATTGACCTAAGTTCCGTATATACTATATTCCAACATTAGGTAAAATAATTAGCGATGTTGTAAAAGAATGAATCAGTACGACAGTTTCAATATTGTCAGTACATGTTTACAATAATAGTGAAATATTTTGTGAGATAAACTACAGACCATATAAATATGTAAACCTGTCATCCAATATGTAAATCTGTCATCCAATATCTAAACCTGTCATCCAATATGTAAATCTGTCATCCAATACCAAGTGCATATGTATCAATGTATCACAGAATACTATATATTATATACTATATCAAATACCAAATGTGTAAAATTGAACAAAATGAGACCAAAAAAAAAACCAACTCCTATAGAGTAAATTACTGTAATACGTAGTTAGAAAACAATTACTTGAAAATTGTCCGATTTCCTATAAAGAACAATCAAACATACACATTGCGTTATTTATGTGTAACTTAATTGTTTATTTCTTAACTCAAATTATGTACAAGTTTATATATCCTGGGCAACAAAAAGTGCGGTTTCAACACTTCCAAGTTTCAAGCGGTGGAAAATATCAAACCTCTAAAGATTGTTATTGATCAGATCTGATAGAAGGCTTATTGCTAATTAATTGATTAACATCTTTTGTCAGACTCAATCATTACATAGGCCTTCAGCGAGTACCAGGCAAATCCAGCACATACGGGAATTCCGTGAAAAACACACCATTTGAGTGTGATATGAACTCCCCACTAACCAATGAGGGACGAGACTGATACATTTCGACTGAGCCACATGGGCCCCCTATTGCTAATTGACGCGAAGCCGTATCGTGCGTGTGTGAAAACGAAAACTGCCTGATTAAAGTACTGCACGATAACTTGGCACAGACTGGTTGGTTAAAGTACTGCACGATAACTTGGCACAGACTGATTGGTTAAAGTACTGCACGATATAACTTGGCACAGACTGATTGGTTAAAGTACTGCACGATAACTTGGCACAGACTGATTGGTTAAAGTACTGCATGATAACTTGGCACAGACTGGCTGGTTAAGGTACTACAGAATTAGTATGCTGTGGTACAACTGATAGTCTAAAAGAACGTATATTTATGTATCAATAATTATGGAAAATCTAATATAAATACAACTTGTGATACCAGGAGTCTACCCATTCATAGACTTCTGGTGATACTGATATATAAATAATGGGTTCATTACAGGTGTTATAGCCATAAATAGGTATCATATCATAATTCATACATTTATTTACAAATATAATATAAATATGAAATAATTTGAACATTAAGATAGATGAGAGTTAAACTGGTTTGTGAGAATTATTTATCTGCATCAATTCCCAGTCTGGGTTCTAGCCTTCCCAGTCCGGGTTCTAGCCTTCCCAGTCTGGGTTCTAGCCTTCCCAGTCTGGGTTGTAGCCTTCCCAGTCTGGGTTCTAGCCTTCCCAGTCTGGGTTTTAGCCTTCCCAGTCCGGGTACTAGCCTTCCCAGTCTGGGTTCTAGCCTTCCCAGTCTGGGTTTTAGCCTTCCCAGTCCGGGTTCTAGCCTTCCCAGTCTGGGTTTTAGCCTTCCCAGTCTGGGTTCTAGCCTTCCCAGTCTGGGTTCTAGCCTTCCCAGTCTGGGTTCTAGCCTTCCCAGTCTGGGTTCTAGCCTTCCCAGTCTGGGTTTTAGCCTTCCCAGTCTGGGTTCTAGCCTTCCCAGTCTTGGTTCTAGCCCTCAAACTGTCTGACACCTTTCCTGACACAAGGAAAAAGATGGATGCTTAACGGTTGGAAATATTTACAGAGAGTTTTATCTGCTAGTTGAATATTGAACTGTTATGGTCTGGGTTCTAGCCCTCCATGATTAAGCATAAATAGCAAGGTTTTATGTCTATAATTTTAATTACAATAGACTAATTAGCAAAAAAAAATAAAATGAACATTAAGATTAATTAAAGTATATATCGTCAGAAAAATTGTGATAGCATCATATAAAATACATGTAATTCGTTGCATGACAGAGTAGACATATATATACTCAGCATGCCCCTGACCCTCCTGCACCAATTATACTTACTGCCTTCTATCACCATGCCCTCCCCCCCTCCCATCGGCACACCCCTCAGTTATACCCACTCCCTTCTAACATCAGACCCATCCACCCCTCCCCCACCTGGTGCATCCACTCTCTCCCATCAACACGCACAAAAAGAGAGACAAAAAGTTGAGGGAACTTCTTATATACATTACAATATTAAAAGGATAAATTCTAGCTGCACCAAATCTAATGACCTATAAAAAGTCATCACATATTGAATAAAACCGAGACATTATATACAACCCTAGATATAATAAGTGTGTATGTACAACTATAACACATGTAGATCAGAATTCCAAAAGGAAAACTCACCTTTTGAGTAATACGTATTCTGATAATAAAAAATAACTAGCAAAGTACGTTTGTTAGAGAAACATACCAATATTCACTTATTGGCATTCCAATTATTTTTTTCTCCAACAAAAATGTAAAAGTCTTTTTTTCTTTTAAAACCTCAAATATTGAAAGCTTCACACCCTAAATTTACACAAGAGTTTCAGAACAGCAGCTAAGTTTGGTTGATTTATTGATTGGAGTTTTACGACGCACTTAAGATTATAGCAAAGTTTGGATTGTAACATATATATTGCTGTCTATAAGCTGGTTGGTAACTTCTCATTATTCTGATTCTTTATAGATGTCGTAAATAAAAAAGAAAACCTTTGAATGTAAGAAGAGCAAGCCAGCCGCTCATAATTTTGCTAAAAGGGATTTGGATAAAAATAAACCTGCAATCTGAAACTTAGTTTTGTCCATTTCTTAAAAAGCTTTTTAAGTGATAACTTTAAAGATGGTCTTTATGGGTGAGACATTAGCTAAATGAGTCTGGGTGGATTCCTCTGGCCTGGAGGCAGAAAACTGAATCCATTAGTGTCCTCTCCTTCAGTCTTTAGCCAAGCCTCAGGGACAAAATCCGTCTTTTACAAGAGTAGATAATCACATACTTCCCAAATTATTGCTTAAAACCATTGAAATGGAAAGAAACTTAGGAAATGAAAGTTAAAATGGCAGGTACATGCCTACTAGGGGCCAGCGGAGGTATCCAGCCTGAGGGTCATTGCCTGCTAGGGGCTAGCGGAGATATCCAAGTGCAATTGCCTGCTAGGGGCCAGCGGAGGTATCCAAGTGCAATTGCCTGCTAGGGGCCAGCGGAGATTTTCAAGTGTAATTGCCTGCTAAAACCAACAACTTTCCATTTCCTTGTTAGGCCGTTATCAAAACTAACACACCATTAATCCCATATGAGAAGATGTTGTTGTTGTTGTAAATAGATGACCAGGTCACCAGCAAAGGAAACAGAAAAAGTAGAATAGGCCTACATGTATGTCATTTTGCAGTATAATTCTCCAATCAGTTATGCTGTTTGGACTTCGGTAGGTTGGTGATGAAGGGTTACGTTGGGGGTTTACGGTATAGAAATGATGAAGTTACGAGATAACAGTTGGGGGTTTACGGTATAGAAATGATGACGGGTTACGAGATAACAGTTGGGGGTTTGCTGAATTTCTGCTTTCTATGTTGTTATTCTCACTGGATCGGGCTGCGTTCTTTTTCTCTTGTGAAATTTATTGGATGACACAGGGCGGGGTATTGGCCGCGGCTCCCTGTGCGTGGGACATGGTGGGGCGTGAGCTGTGGGAGGTACCGGGTTTCGGTTCTAGTCACCTTTGCGGCGGTTCCCGTCGTATAACGGCGGGCTTATTACCCAGGATCTTGTCAAGTTCACCCATTAATACTGGTGTCAGCTTTGGGACATACTGAAACAGACAAAACAAACTAACATCAGGTTTTGTGTTGATCAACACACGGGCACAGGGATTGATTGATTGATTGTTTGGTGTTTTACACCGCCCTCAAGATTATTTCACTTATATGGTGGCATTGCTAACGTTTTGATTTGTGGCTAATTACCTAAATCTCGTTAAGACTTTTCCTTACCATTTTCAAATAGATCAACACATGAGAAATCCTTTACAACCAAATAAAGTTGACATAGTGCATGCCGGTTTCAAGCTACACACAGTTTAACATGGGTACCGCCATTTTGACAGTTTTAGGCTTACTTATTCTAGCCAAACTTTGGTATTTTCAAAATTGGGTGAACATTAAAAAACACACACAAAAATCTGTTATCAGGCATTGATTGAAAGCGTAAAGTATGTACAGTAGCCCTATGTTAGTTTCAATCCAATATTCAAATAACCCAGATACCAAACTATCACTAGGCCTATGTAAGTCACCTCCTAGCTCTAGCATAACCGAAGTCAAGGGAGATAAATGTTGCGGCAAAGGAGTTAACGCGCGCAGGTCGGCTTATCGTGAAACGGTTTATTTTCATTGGCTGAGAAAACACAAACTGGGTGTTGTGACCTGCAGCTCGGATTATCGGTCTTACGGCAGCTGGTATTATATGGCTGCCAATGTGTCTTATGACTAACACAGAGAGAAAAAAAATTCGGCATAGCCCAGATTTCTCGGCTAACTTGGCCTGGAGTTCACTCGCCTTTTCCGACCAATCGTCAGGTTGTCAACCGAAATCTGAGATCCCATAGAAATTATTGTTATTCCGTCGAGTTATATTTCGAGCCAGGTACCATTATAAAGAGAAGCCATACTTGATCCGACAGTAAGAAATCTTGTCCTTGGTCATTTGGAGAAAATGTATTTAGAATTAACCTATATGTTGTGTTCTTGTTTCTGCTGTCGCCGAGTAAAGCCACGGTCAAACACATAGTTTTCAGTGGGATTTAAAAAATGTTTTTTCGGGATTTTATCTAGATAAATATATAGTGACGTTTTACATGTCTGAAGTAGGGAGTGCACGGATTGATTGGTTGATTGTTTGGTTATTATTTCACTTATATGGTGGCGTTGCCAGTTTTATTGTGGGAGGAAACCGGGCTCTATGCCCGGAGGAAACTCACGACCTTCCGTTGGTAACTGAAAACCCAGTCAGAAAATTTCCAATTTTTTGGACGGGAGTGCACGGATGAAGTTGGTATGTCAGAATTCTGTCAATTAGGGAGATGGGATGAAGTGTTTATTTACTAATCTTGTCAGTAAGGGAGAAAAAATGTGTATGTCCGAGTTCTGTATATTTGGTAGAGGGGATACGGTGTGTATGTCCAAATTCTGTATATTGGAGAGAGGGGGTGAGGCGTGTATGTCCCGATTCTGTATATTGGGGAGAGGGGATGAGGTGTGTATGTTCCGATTCTGTATATTGGAGAGAGGGGATGAGGTGTGTATGTCCCGATTCTGTATATTGGGGAGAGGGGATGAGGTGTGTATGTCCCGATTCTGTATATTGGGGAGAGGGGATGAGGTGTGTTTGTCCCGATTCTGTATATTGGGGAGAGGGGATGAGGTATGTATGAGACCATAGGGTTAACCTGTGTACAAAATTTTACGAAGATCCTTTCATTACTTTAGGAGAAAAGTGATATAAAGAAGAAAAACAAACGGTTGCCTGGCGGCCATTTTAAATAAAAAAAACGAGCAAAAAATATAGATGTTGCACAACTAGACCATATAAGGGGAACCAACACAAAACATTTCATCAAGATCCACCTGGTGGTTTTCTAGATTCCTCGATCACAAACTATGTAGGTAAAAATGAGCAAAATAAAAAAATAGATGTTGTAGAGCTTGACCATAGGGGGGACCTCTCTGGGAAATTTGATGATCTGACCAGTAGTTTTCTTGGAACAGCGATGACAAGAAAAGTTTACAGACAACGGACGACGGACCACAGACGTAAAAGCGATTTTGAGATCATGGTGATCTAAAAATAACATAAATCAAACACAGTCAATCCAATTATAGACCAATATTTTACTATTTATTTGTTCAACAAGATTGAGTAAAGAGAAACAGTAACAAAGGTGGGCAGTTTAAACTACTAAGTATATTATGGAATTCTAAACAATTTCCAACAGCTTAAAACCATCGTTGTGTGCAAGGTTTTCATATATGGTGATAAACATTGTAAACCATTCAATATGATAAAAGGTATGGATAATAATTGTGAACAAACATAATTAATTTAAATCCATTTTCAGGAAAAGAACAATGCTTTTGGAAAACTATGGTATAAGATTATAGAATTATAGAATTAATTTAAGTAGAGAGGGATTCAAATTGCTACTGCTGCTGCATCCAGGTCGCTTTGATGTACACAAGAAAAATTTGGGTCAGAGATGTTTGTCCTCTATCATTTATAAGACTCCATTCAGTTCATTTGAACAAGTTAACTGAATATTTCATTTTTGTCCAATTTAATCTTAACTTTTAAATCATATATACATTTTGAAATTAAAGTTTGATTTAAAAATAAAACCATGCATATTCTGGGATTGATAATATAATCATTAAAAGTAACATAAATCTGTTATTAAGAATAAGTAATGAAATAACTACCATCAATCTGGACAGGTAAAACACAGGTAAATGACAAGTTAGTGACACTTAATGAATTACAGTATTTCTTCTAAAGATTCAGCCACTTTTTTCCTCATAAGGATTCGCCATTAGAAAAGAAATATGCTAAATGAGGCCAGACAAATTTGCCCATTAGAGGGAATTTAAGGCAATACACTGTATGACGTCCCGCCAGCAGTGTGTGGAAACGGTTATTCTTAAACACAACTCCATTTTTGTCTGACTCAATGGAAAATTTAGGCCATTAGAATGGCTGAATATTTAGAAGAAAAACGGTATCAAGAAAACATATGTAACATGCAGATAAATAAATGTTACTGTACATGTATTTGAATTGAGTATAAAGAGGTACAGATTGCTGAGAAAGGTCCTGAATCCAACGGATGTGCGTGATGCGACCTAGAGACAACTTCCCCATCAAAAACATCAACATTCTCGGTAAAAATTATGAATAAATGACGAGCAAAATATGTGAGTGTCGTTTAAGTAAAAATCTAAGTTACTAAAACTTCAATGTAAACATGTAGTAATGTTCTAACTCTAACTGATGAAATATCAGAATAATTTTATAGACGTGCTGTTAACAAATACACAATAAGAAATCTTATACAGTGAAAATGTCATAGAAAAGTACAAATTATTGCCCAACACCAAATATTTATTATTTTTAAGGTGCAAATCAAACATTAAACACAGCCTTATTTCAATTCTGCCCATCCAAAAACATTTCAAGGCTTCCTTAATATATGCTTGAACTTCTAAAATTGACCTAAGTTCCGTATATACTATATTCCAACATTAGGTAAAATAATTAGCGATGTTGTAAAAGAATGAATCAGTACGACAGTTTCAATATTGTCAGTACATGTTTACAATAATAGTGAAATATTTTGTGAGATAAACTACAGACCATATAAATATGTAAACCTGTCATCCAATATGTAAATCTGTCATCCAATATCTAAACCTGTCATCCAATATGTAAATCTGTCATCCAATACCAAGTGCATATGTATCAATGTATCACAGAATACTATATATTATATACTATATCAAATACCAAATGTGTAAAATTGAACAAAATGAGACCAAAAAAAAAACCAACTCCTATAGAGTAAATTACTGTAATACGTAGTTAGAAAACAATTACTTGAAAATTGTCCGATTTCCTATAAAGAACAATCAAACATACACATTGCGTTATTTATGTGTAACTTAATTGTTTATTTCTTAACTCAAATTATGTACAAGTTTATATATCCTGGGCAACAAAAAGTGCGGTTTCAACACTTCCAAGTTTCAAGCGGTGGAAAATATCAAACCTCTAAAGATTGTTATTGATCAGATCTGATAGAAGGCTTATTGCTAATTAATTGATTAACATCTTTTGTCAGACTCAATCATTACATAGGCCTTCAGCGAGTACCAGGCAAATCCAGCACATACGGGAATTCCGTGAAAAACACACCATTTGAGTGTGATATGAACTCCCCACTAACCAATGAGGGACGAGACTGATACATTTCGACTGAGCCACATGGGCCCCCTATTGCTAATTGACGCGAAGCCGTATCGTGCGTGTGTGAAAACGAAAACTGCCTGATTAAAGTACTGCACGATAACTTGGCACAGACTGGTTGGTTAAAGTACTGCACGATACATGTAACTTGGCACAGACTGATTGGTTAAAGTACTGCACGATATAACTTGGCACAGACTGATTGGTTAAAGTACTGCACGATAACTTGGCACAGACTGATTGGTTAAAGTACTGCATGATAACTTGGCACAGACTGGCTGGTTAAGGTACTACAGAATTAGTATGCTGTGGTACAACTGATAGTCTAAAAGAACGTATATTTATGTATCAATAATTATGGAAAATCTAATATAAATACAACTTGTGATACCAGGAGTCTACCCATTCATAGACTTCTGGTGATACTGATATATAAATAATGGGTTCATTACAGGTGTTATAGCCATAAATAGGTATCATATCATAATTCATACATTTATTTACAAATATAATATAAATATGAAATAATTTGAACATTAAGATAGATGAGAGTTAAACTGGTTTGTGAGAATTATTTATCTGCATCAATTCCCAGTCTGGGTTCTAGCCTTCCCAGTCCGGGTTCTAGCCTTCCCAGTCTGGGTTCTAGCCTTCCCAGTCTGGGTTGTAGCCTTCCCAGTCTGGGTTCTAGCCTTCCCAGTCTGGGTTTTAGCCTTCCCAGTCCGGGTACTAGCCTTCCCAGTCTGGGTTCTAGCCTTCCCAGTCTGGGTTTTAGCCTTCCCAGTCCGGGTTCTAGCCTTCCCAGTCTGGGTTTTAGCCTTCCCAGTCTGGGTTCTAGCCTTCCCAGTCTGGGTTCTAGCCTTCCCAGTCTGGGTTCTAGCCTTCCCAGTCTGGGTTCTAGCCTTCCCAGTCTGGGTTTTAGCCTTCCCAGTCTGGGTTCTAGCCTTCCCAGTCTTGGTTCTAGCCCTCAAACTGTCTGACACCTTTCCTGACACAAGGAAAAAGATGGATGCTTAACGGTTGGAAATATTTACAGAGAGTTTTATCTGCTAGTTGAATATTGAACTGTTATGGTCTGGGTTCTAGCCCTCCATGATTAAGCATAAATAGCAAGGTTTTATGTCTATAATTTTAATTACAATAGACTAATTAGCAAAAAAAAATAAAATGAACATTAAGATTAATTAAAGTATATATCGTCAGAAAAATTGTGATAGCATCATATAAAATACATGTAATTCGTTGCATGACAGAGTAGACATATATATACTCAGCATGCCCCTGACCCTCCTGCACCAATTATACTTACTGCCTTCTATCACCATGCCCTCCCCCCCTCCCATCGGCACACCCCTCAGTTATACCCACTCCCTTCTAACATCAGACCCATCCACCCCTCCCCCACCTGGTGCATCCACTCTCTCCCATCAACACGCACAAAAAGAGAGACAAAAAGTTGAGGGAACTTCTTATATACATTACAATATTAAAAGGATAAATTCTAGCTGCACCAAATCTAATGACCTATAAAAAGTCATCACATATTGAATAAAACCGAGACATTATATACAACCCTAGATATAATAAGTGTGTATGTACAACTATAACACATGTAGATCAGAATTCCAAAAGGAAAACTCACCTTTTGAGTAATACGTATTCTGATAATAAAAAATAACTAGCAAAGTACGTTTGTTAGAGAAACATACCAATATTCACTTATTGGCATTCCAATTATTTTTTTCTCCAACAAAAATGTAAAAGTCTTTTTTTCTTTTAAAACCTCAAATATTGAAAGCTTCACACCCTAAATTTACACAAGAGTTTCAGAACAGCAGCTAAGTTTGGTTGATTTATTGATTGGAGTTTTACGACGCACTTAAGATTATAGCAAAGTTTGGATTGTAACATATATATTGCTGTCTATAAGCTGGTTGGTAACTTCTCATTATTCTGATTCTTTATAGATGTCGTAAATAAAAAAGAAAACCTTTGAATGTAAGAAGAGCAAGCCAGCCGCTCATAATTTTGCTAAAAGGGATTTGGATAAAAATAAACCTGCAATCTGAAACTTAGTTTTGTCCATTTCTTAAAAAGCTTTTTAAGTGATAACTTTAAAGATGGTCTTTATGGGTGAGACATTAGCTAAATGAGTCTGGGTGGATTCCTCTGGCCTGGAGGCAGAAAACTGAATCCATTAGTGTCCTCTCCTTCAGTCTTTAGCCAAGCCTCAGGGACAAAATCCGTCTTTTACAAGAGTAGATAATCACATACTTCCCAAATTATTGCTTAAAACCATTGAAATGGAAAGAAACTTAGGAAATGAAAGTTAAAATGGCAGGTACATGCCTACTAGGGGCCAGCGGAGGTATCCAGCCTGAGGGTCATTGCCTGCTAGGGGCTAGCGGAGATATCCAAGTGCAATTGCCTGCTAGGGGCCAGCGGAGGTATCCAAGTGCAATTGCCTGCTAGGGGCCAGCGGAGATTTTCAAGTGTAATTGCCTGCTAAAACCAACAACTTTCCATTTCCTTGTTAGGCCGTTATCAAAACTAACACACCATTAATCCCATATGAGAAGATGTTGTTGTTGTTGTAAATAGATGACCAGGTCACCAGCAAAGGAAACAGAAAAAGTAGAATAGGCCTACATGTATGTCATTTTGCAGTATAATTCTCCAATCAGTTATGCTGTTTGGACTTCGGTAGGTTGGTGATGAAGGGTTACGTTGGGGGTTTACGGTATAGAAATGATGAAGTTACGAGATAACAGTTGGGGGTTTACGGTATAGAAATGATGACGGGTTACGAGATAACAGTTGGGGGTTTGCTGAATTTCTGCTTTCTATGTTGTTATTCTCACTGGATCGGGCTGCGTTCTTTTTCTCTTGTGAAATTTATTGGATGACACAGGGCGGGGTATTGGCCGCGGCTCCCTGTGCGTGGGACATGGTGGGGCGTGAGCTGTGGGAGGTACCGGGTTTCGGATCTAGTCACCTTTGCGGCGGTTCCCGTCGTATAACGGCGGGCTTATTACCCAGGATCTTGTCAAGTTCACCCATTAATACTGGTGTCAGCTTTGGGACATACTGAAACAGACAAAACAAACTAACATCAGGTTTTGTGTTGATCAACACACGGGCACAGGGATTGATTGATTGATTGTTTGGTGTTTTACACCGCCCTCAAGATTATTTCACTTATATGGTGGCATTGCTAACGTTTTGATTTGTGGCTAATTACCTAAATCTCGTTAAGACTTTTCCTTACCATTTTCAAATAGATCAACACATGAGAAATCCTTTACAACCAAATAAAGTTGACATAGTGCATGCCGGTTTCAAGCTACACACAGTTTAACATGGGTACCGCCATTTTGACAGTTTTAGGCTTACTTATTCTAGCCAAACTTTGGTATTTTCAAAATTGGGTGAACATTAAAAAACACACACAAAAATCTGTTATCAGGCATTGATTGAAAGCGTAAAGTATGTACAGTAGCCCTATGTTAGTTTCAATCCAATATTCAAATAACCCAGATACCAAACTATCACTAGGCCTATGTAAGTCACCTCCTAGCTCTAGCATAACCGAAGTCAAGGGAGATAAATGTTGCGGCAAAGGAGTTAACGCGCGCAGGTCGGCTTATCGTGAAACGGTTTATTTTCATTGGCTGAGAAAACACAAACTGGGTGTTGTGACCTGCAGCTCGGATTATCGGTCTTACGGCAGCTGGTATTATATGGCTGCCAATGTGTCTTATGACTAACACAGAGAGAAAAAAAATTCGGCATAGCCCAGATTTCTCGGCTAACTTGGCCTGGAGTTCACTCGCCTTTTCCGACCAATCGTCAGGTTGTCAACCGAAATCTGAGATCCCATAGAAATTATTGTTATTCCGTCGAGTTATATTTCGAGCCAGGTACCATTATAAAGAGAAGCCATACTTGATCCGACAGTAAGAAATCTTGTCCTTGGTCATTTGGAGAAAATGTATTTAGAATTAACCTATATGTTGTGTTCTTGTTTCTGCTGTCGCCGAGTAAAGCCACGGTCAAACACATAGTTTTCAGTGGGATTTAAAAAATGTTTTTTCGGGATTTTATCTAGATAAATATATAGTGACGTTTTACATGTCTGAAGTAGGGAGTGCACGGATTGATTGGTTGATTGTTTGGTTATTATTTCACTTATATGGTGGCGTTGCCAGTTTTATTGTGGGAGGAAACCGGGCTCTATGCCCGGAGGAAACTCACGACCTTCCGTTGGTAACTGAAAACCCAGTCAGAAAATTTCCAATTTTTTGGACGGGAGTGCACGGATGAAGTTGGTATGTCAGAATTCTGTCAATTAGGGAGATGGGATGAAGTGTTTATTTACTAATCTTGTCAGTAAGGGAGAAAAAATGTGTATGTCCGAGTTCTGTATATTTGGTAGAGGGGATACGGTGTGTATGTCCAAATTCTGTATATTGGAGAGAGGGGGTGAGGCGTGTATGTCCCGATTCTGTATATTGGGGAGAGGGGATGAGGTGTGTATGTTCCGATTCTGTATATTGGAGAGAGGGGATGAGGTGTGTATGTCCCGATTCTGTATATTGGGGAGAGGGGATGAGGTGTGTATGTCCCGATTCTGTATATTGGGGAGAGGGGATGAGGTGTGTTTGTCCCGATTCTGTATATTGGGGAGAGGGGATGAGGTATGTATGAGACCATAGGGTTAACCTGTGTACAAAATTTTACGAAGATCCTTTCATTACTTTAGGAGAAAAGTGATATAAAGAAGAAAAACAAACGGTTGCCTGGCGGCCATTTTAAATAAAAAAAACGAGCAAAAAATATAGATGTTGCACAACTAGACCATATAAGGGGAACCAACACAAAACATTTCATCAAGATCCACCTGGTGGTTTTCTAGATTCCTCGATCACAAACTATGTAGGTAAAAATGAGCAAAATAAAAAAATAGATGTTGTAGAACTTGACCATAGGGGGGACCTCTCTGGGAAATTTGATGATCTGACCAGTAGTTTTCTTGGAACAGCGATGACAAGAAAAGTTTACAGACAACGGACGACGGACCACAGACGTAAAAGCGATTTTGAGATCATGGTGATCTAAAAATAACATAAATCAAACACAGTCAATCCAATTATAGACCAATATTTTACTATTTATTTGTTCAACAAGATTGAGTAAAGAGAAACAGTAACAAAGGTGGGCAGTTTAAACTACTAAGTATATTATGGAATTCTAAACAATTTCCAACAGCTTAAAACCATCGTTGTGTGCAAGGTTTTCATATATGGTGATAAACATTGTAAACCATTCAATATGATAAAAGGTATGGATAATAATTGTGAACAAACATAATTAATTTAAATCCATTTTCAGGAAAAGAACAATGCTTTTGGAAAACTATGGTATAAGATTATAGAATTATAGAATTAATTTAAGTAGAGAGGGATTCAAATTGCTACTGCTGCTGCATCCAGGTCGCTTTGATGTACACAAGAAAAATTTGGGTCAGAGATGTTTGTCCTCTATCATTTATAAGACTCCATTCAGTTCATTTGAACAAGTTAACTGAATATTTCATTTTTGTCCAATTTAATCTTAACTTTTAAATCATATATACATTTTGAAATTAAAGTTTGATTTAAAAATAAAACCATGCATATTCTGGGATTGATAATATAATCATTAAAAGTAACATAAATCTGTTATTAAGAATAAGTAATGAAATAACTACCATCAATCTGGACAGGTAAAACACAGGTAAATGACAAGTTAGTGACACTTAATGAATTACAGTATTTCTTCTAAAGATTCAGCCACTTTTTTCCTCATAAGGATTCGCCATTAGAAAAGAAATATGCTAAATGAGGCCAGACAAATTTGCCCATTAGAGGGAATTTAAGGCAATACACTGTATGACGTCCCGCCAGCAGTGTGTGGAAACGGTTATTCTTAAACACAACTCCATTTTTGTCTGACTCAATGGAAAATTTAGGCCATTAGAATGGCTGAATATTTAGAAGAAAAACGGTATCAAGAAAACATATGTAACATGCAGATAAATAAATGTTACTGTACATGTATTTGAATTGAGTATAAAGAGGTACAGATTGCTGAGAAAGGTCCTGAATCCAACGGATGTGCGTGATGCGACCTAGAGACAACTTCCCCATCAAAAACATCAACATTCTCGGTAAAAATTATGAATAAATGACGAGCAAAATATGTGAGTGTCGTTTAAGTAAAAATCTAAGTTACTAAAACTTCAATGTAAACATGTAGTAATGTTCTAACTCTAACTGATGAAATATCAGAATAATTTTATAGACGTGCTGTTAACAAATACACAATAAGAAATCTTATACAGTGAAAATGTCATAGAAAAGTACAAATTATTGCCCAACACCAAATATTTATTATTTTTAAGGTGCAAATCAAACATTAAACACAGCCTTATTTCAATTCTGCCCATCCAAAAACATTTCAAGGCTTCCTTAATATATGCTTGAACTTCTAAAATTGACCTAAGTTCCGTATATACTATATTCCAACATTAGGTAAAATAATTAGCGATGTTGTAAAAGAATGAATCAGTACGACAGTTTCAATATTGTCAGTACATGTTTACAATAATAGTGAAATATTTTGTGAGATAAACTACAGACCATATAAATATGTAAACCTGTCATCCAATATGTAAATCTGTCATCCAATATCTAAACCTGTCATCCAATATGTAAATCTGTCATCCAATACCAAGTGCATATGTATCAATGTATCACAGAATACTATATATTATATACTATATCAAATACCAAATGTGTAAAATTGAACAAAATGAGACCAAAAAAAAAACCAACTCCTATAGAGTAAATTACTGTAATACGTAGTTAGAAAACAATTACTTGAAAATTGTCCGATTTCCTATAAAGAACAATCAAACATACACATTGCGTTATTTATGTGTAACTTAATTGTTTATTTCTTAACTCAAATTATGTACAAGTTTATATATCCTGGGCAACAAAAAGTGCGGTTTCAACACTTCCAAGTTTCAAGCGGTGGAAAATATCAAACCTCTAAAGATTGTTATTGATCAGATCTGATAGAAGGCTTATTGCTAATTAATTGATTAACATCTTTTGTCAGACTCAATCATTACATAGGCCTTCAGCGAGTACCAGGCAAATCCAGCACATACGGGAATTCCGTGAAAAACACACCATTTGAGTGTGATATGAACTCCCCACTAACCAATGAGGGACGAGACTGATACATTTCGACTGAGCCACATGGGCCCCCTATTGCTAATTGACGCGAAGCCGTATCGTGCGTGTGTGAAAACGAAAACTGCCTGATTAAAGTACTGCACGATAACTTGGCACAGACTGGTTGGTTAAAGTACTGCACGATACATGTAACTTGGCACAGACTGATTGGTTAAAGTACTGCACGATATAACTTGGCACAGACTGATTGGTTAAAGTACTGCACGATAACTTGGCACAGACTGATTGGTTAAAGTACTGCATGATAACTTGGCACAGACTGGCTGGTTAAGGTACTACAGAATTAGTATGCTGTGGTACAACTGATAGTCTAAAAGAACGTATATTTATGTATCAATAATTATGGAAAATCTAATATAAATACAACTTGTGATACCAGGAGTCTACCCATTCATAGACTTCTGGTGATACTGATATATAAATAATGGGTTCATTACAGGTGTTATAGCCATAAATAGGTATCATATCATAATTCATACATTTATTTACAAATATAATATAAATATGAAATAATTTGAACATTAAGATAGATGAGAGTTAAACTGGTTTGTGAGAATTATTTATCTGCATCAATTCCCAGTCTGGGTTCTAGCCTTCCCAGTCCGGGTTCTAGCCTTCCCAGTCTGGGTTCTAGCCTTCCCAGTCTGGGTTGTAGCCTTCCCAGTCTGGGTTCTAGCCTTCCCAGTCTGGGTTTTAGCCTTCCCAGTCCGGGTACTAGCCTTCCCAGTCTGGGTTCTAGCCTTCCCAGTCTGGGTTTTAGCCTTCCCAGTCCGGGTTCTAGCCTTCCCAGTCTGGGTTTTAGCCTTCCCAGTCTGGGTTCTAGCCTTCCCAGTCTGGGTTCTAGCCTTCCCAGTCTGGGTTCTAGCCTTCCCAGTCTGGGTTCTAGCCTTCCCAGTCTGGGTTTTAGCCTTCCCAGTCTGGGTTCTAGCCTTCCCAGTCTTGGTTCTAGCCCTCAAACTGTCTGACACCTTTCCTGACACAAGGAAAAAGATGGATGCTTAACGGTTGGAAATATTTACAGAGAGTTTTATCTGCTAGTTGAATATTGAACTGTTATGGTCTGGGTTCTAGCCCTCCATGATTAAGCATAAATAGCAAGGTTTTATGTCTATAATTTTAATTACAATAGACTAATTAGCAAAAAAAAATAAAATGAACATTAAGATTAATTAAAGTATATATCGTCAGAAAAATTGTGATAGCATCATATAAAATACATGTAATTCGTTGCATGACAGAGTAGACATATATATACTCAGCATGCCCCTGACCCTCCTGCACCAATTATACTTACTGCCTTCTATCACCATGCCCTCCCCCCCTCCCATCGGCACACCCCTCAGTTATACCCACTCCCTTCTAACATCAGACCCATCCACCCCTCCCCCACCTGGTGCATCCACTCTCTCCCATCAACACGCACAAAAAGAGAGACAAAAAGTTGAGGGAACTTCTTATATACATTACAATATTAAAAGGATAAATTCTAGCTGCACCAAATCTAATGACCTATAAAAAGTCATCACATATTGAATAAAACCGAGACATTATATACAACCCTAGATATAATAAGTGTGTATGTACAACTATAACACATGTAGATCAGAATTCCAAAAGGAAAACTCACCTTTTGAGTAATACGTATTCTGATAATAAAAAATAACTAGCAAAGTACGTTTGTTAGAGAAACATACCAATATTCACTTATTGGCATTCCAATTATTTTTTTCTCCAACAAAAATGTAAAAGTCTTTTTTTCTTTTAAAACCTCAAATATTGAAAGCTTCACACCCTAAATTTACACAAGAGTTTCAGAACAGCAGCTAAGTTTGGTTGATTTATTGATTGGAGTTTTACGACGCACTTAAGATTATAGCAAAGTTTGGATTGTAACATATATATTGCTGTCTATAAGCTGGTTGGTAACTTCTCATTATTCTGATTCTTTATAGATGTCGTAAATAAAAAAGAAAACCTTTGAATGTAAGAAGAGCAAGCCAGCCGCTCATAATTTTGCTAAAAGGGATTTGGATAAAAATAAACCTGCAATCTGAAACTTAGTTTTGTCCATTTCTTAAAAAGCTTTTTAAGTGATAACTTTAAAGATGGTCTTTATGGGTGAGACATTAGCTAAATGAGTCTGGGTGGATTCCTCTGGCCTGGAGGCAGAAAACTGAATCCATTAGTGTCCTCTCCTTCAGTCTTTAGCCAAGCCTCAGGGACAAAATCCGTCTTTTACAAGAGTAGATAATCACATACTTCCCAAATTATTGCTTAAAACCATTGAAATGGAAAGAAACTTAGGAAATGAAAGTTAAAATGGCAGGTACATGCCTACTAGGGGCCAGCGGAGGTATCCAGCCTGAGGGTCATTGCCTGCTAGGGGCTAGCGGAGATATCCAAGTGCAATTGCCTGCTAGGGGCCAGCGGAGGTATCCAAGTGCAATTGCCTGCTAGGGGCCAGCGGAGATTTTCAAGTGTAATTGCCTGCTAAAACCAACAACTTTCCATTTCCTTGTTAGGCCGTTATCAAAACTAACACACCATTAATCCCATATGAGAAGATGTTGTTGTTGTTGTAAATAGATGACCAGGTCACCAGCAAAGGAAACAGAAAAAGTAGAATAGGCCTACATGTATGTCATTTTGCAGTATAATTCTCCAATCAGTTATGCTGTTTGGACTTCGGTAGGTTGGTGATGAAGGGTTACGTTGGGGGTTTACGGTATAGAAATGATGAAGTTACGAGATAACAGTTGGGGGTTTACGGTATAGAAATGATGACGGGTTACGAGATAACAGTTGGGGGTTTGCTGAATTTCTGCTTTCTATGTTGTTATTCTCACTGGATCGGGCTGCGTTCTTTTTCTCTTGTGAAATTTATTGGATGACACAGGGCGGGGTATTGGCCGCGGCTCCCTGTGCGTGGGACATGGTGGGGCGTGAGCTGTGGGAGGTACCGGGTTTCGGTTCTAGTCACCTTTGCGGCGGTTCCCGTCGTATAACGGCGGGCTTATTACCCAGGATCTTGTCAAGTTCACCCATTAATACTGGTGTCAGCTTTGGGACATACTGAAACAGACAAAACAAACTAACATCAGGTTTTGTGTTGATCAACACACGGGCACAGGGATTGATTGATTGATTGTTTGGTGTTTTACACCGCCCTCAAGATTATTTCACTTATATGGTGGCATTGCTAACGTTTTGATTTGTGGCTAATTACCTAAATCTCGTTAAGACTTTTCCTTACCATTTTCAAATAGATCAACACATGAGAAATCCTTTACAACCAAATAAAGTTGACATAGTGCATGCCGGTTTCAAGCTACACACAGTTTAACATGGGTACCGCCATTTTGACAGTTTTAGGCTTACTTATTCTAGCCAAACTTTGGTATTTTCAAAATTGGGTGAACATTAAAAAACACACACAAAAATCTGTTATCAGGCATTGATTGAAAGCGTAAAGTATGTACAGTAGCCCTATGTTAGTTTCAATCCAATATTCAAATAACCCAGATACCAAACTATCACTAGGCCTATGTAAGTCACCTCCTAGCTCTAGCATAACCGAAGTCAAGGGAGATAAATGTTGCGGCAAAGGAGTTAACGCGCGCAGGTCGGCTTATCGTGAAACGGTTTATTTTCATTGGCTGAGAAAACACAAACTGGGTGTTGTGACCTGCAGCTCGGATTATCGGTCTTACGGCAGCTGGTATTATATGGCTGCCAATGTGTCTTATGACTAACACAGAGAGAAAAAAAATTCGGCATAGCCCAGATTTCTCGGCTAACTTGGCCTGGAGTTCACTCGCCTTTTCCGACCAATCGTCAGGTTGTCAACCGAAATCTGAGATCCCATAGAAATTATTGTTATTCCGTCGAGTTATATTTCGAGCCAGGTACCATTATAAAGAGAAGCCATACTTGATCCGACAGTAAGAAATCTTGTCCTTGGTCATTTGGAGAAAATGTATTTAGAATTAACCTATATGTTGTGTTCTTGTTTCTGCTGTCGCCGAGTAAAGCCACGGTCAAACACATAGTTTTCAGTGGGATTTAAAAAATGTTTTTTCGGGATTTTATCTAGATAAATATATAGTGACGTTTTACATGTCTGAAGTAGGGAGTGCACGGATTGATTGGTTGATTGTTTGGTTATTATTTCACTTATATGGTGGCGTTGCCAGTTTTATTGTGGGAGGAAACCGGGCTCTATGCCCGGAGGAAACTCACGACCTTCCGTTGGTAACTGAAAACCCAGTCAGAAAATTTCCAATTTTTTGGACGGGAGTGCACGGATGAAGTTGGTATGTCAGAATTCTGTCAATTAGGGAGATGGGATGAAGTGTTTATTTACTAATCTTGTCAGTAAGGGAGAAAAAATGTGTATGTCCGAGTTCTGTATATTTGGTAGAGGGGATACGGTGTGTATGTCCAAATTCTGTATATTGGAGAGAGGGGGTGAGGCGTGTATGTCCCGATTCTGTATATTGGGGAGAGGGGATGAGGTGTGTATGTTCCGATTCTGTATATTGGAGAGAGGGGATGAGGTGTGTATGTCCCGATTCTGTATATTGGGGAGAGGGGATGAGGTGTGTATGTCCCGATTCTGTATATTGGGGAGAGGGGATGAGGTGTGTTTGTCCCGATTCTGTATATTGGGGAGAGGGGATGAGGTATGTATGAGACCATAGGGTTAACCTGTGTACAAAATTTTACGAAGATCCTTTCATTACTTTAGGAGAAAAGTGATATAAAGAAGAAAAACAAACGGTTGCCTGGCGGCCATTTTAAATAAAAAAAACGAGCAAAAAATATAGATGTTGCACAACTAGACCATATAAGGGGAACCAACACAAAACATTTCATCAAGATCCACCTGGTGGTTTTCTAGATTCCTCGATCACAAACTATGTAGGTAAAAATGAGCAAAATAAAAAAATAGATGTTGTAGAACTTGACCATAGGGGGGACCTCTCTGGGAAATTTGATGATCTGACCAGTAGTTTTCTTGGAACAGCGATGACAAGAAAAGTTTACAGACAACGGACGACGGACCACAGACGTAAAAGCGATTTTGAGATCATGGTGATCTAAAAATAACATAAATCAAACACAGTCAATCCAATTATAGACCAATATTTTACTATTTATTTGTTCAACAAGATTGAGTAAAGAGAAACAGTAACAAAGGTGGGCAGTTTAAACTACTAAGTATATTATGGAATTCTAAACAATTTCCAACAGCTTAAAACCATCGTTGTGTGCAAGGTTTTCATATATGGTGATAAACATTGTAAACCATTCAATATGATAAAAGGTATGGATAATAATTGTGAACAAACATAATTAATTTAAATCCATTTTCAGGAAAAGAACAATGCTTTTGGAAAACTATGGTATAAGATTATAGAATTATAGAATTAATTTAAGTAGAGAGGGATTCAAATTGCTACTGCTGCTGCATCCAGGTCGCTTTGATGTACACAAGAAAAATTTGGGTCAGAGATGTTTGTCCTCTATCATTTATAAGACTCCATTCAGTTCATTTGAACAAGTTAACTGAATATTTCATTTTTGTCCAATTTAATCTTAACTTTTAAATCATATATACATTTTGAAATTAAAGTTTGATTTAAAAATAAAACCATGCATATTCTGGGATTGATAATATAATCATTAAAAGTAACATAAATCTGTTATTAAGAATAAGTAATGAAATAACTACCATCAATCTGGACAGGTAAAACACAGGTAAATGACAAGTTAGTGACACTTAATGAATTACAGTATTTCTTCTAAAGATTCAGCCACTTTTTTCCTCATAAGGATTCGCCATTAGAAAAGAAATATGCTAAATGAGGCCAGACAAATTTGCCCATTAGAGGGAATTTAAGGCAATACACTGTATGACGTCCCGCCAGCAGTGTGTGGAAACGGTTATTCTTAAACACAACTCCATTTTTGTCTGACTCAATGGAAAATTTAGGCCATTAGAATGGCTGAATATTTAGAAGAAAAACGGTATCAAGAAAACATATGTAACATGCAGATAAATAAATGTTACTGTACATGTATTTGAATTGAGTATAAAGAGGTACAGATTGCTGAGAAAGGTCCTGAATCCAACGGATGTGCGTGATGCGACCTAGAGACAACTTCCCCATCAAAAACATCAACATTCTCGGTAAAAATTATGAATAAATGACGAGCAAAATATGTGAGTGTCGTTTAAGTAAAAATCTAAGTTACTAAAACTTCAATGTAAACATGTAGTAATGTTCTAACTCTAACTGATGAAATATCAGAATAATTTTATAGACGTGCTGTTAACAAATACACAATAAGAAATCTTATACAGTGAAAATGTCATAGAAAAGTACAAATTATTGCCCAACACCAAATATTTATTATTTTTAAGGTGCAAATCAAACATTAAACACAGCCTTATTTCAATTCTGCCCATCCAAAAACATTTCAAGGCTTCCTTAATATATGCTTGAACTTCTAAAATTGACCTAAGTTCCGTATATACTATATTCCAACATTAGGTAAAATAATTAGCGATGTTGTAAAAGAATGAATCAGTACGACAGTTTCAATATTGTCAGTACATGTTTACAATAATAGTGAAATATTTTGTGAGATAAACTACAGACCATATAAATATGTAAACCTGTCATCCAATATGTAAATCTGTCATCCAATATCTAAACCTGTCATCCAATATGTAAATCTGTCATCCAATACCAAGTGCATATGTATCAATGTATCACAGAATACTATATATTATATACTATATCAAATACCAAATGTGTAAAATTGAACAAAATGAGACCAAAAAAAAAACCAACTCCTATAGAGTAAATTACTGTAATACGTAGTTAGAAAACAATTACTTGAAAATTGTCCGATTTCCTATAAAGAACAATCAAACATACACATTGCGTTATTTATGTGTAACTTAATTGTTTATTTCTTAACTCAAATTATGTACAAGTTTATATATCCTGGGCAACAAAAAGTGCGGTTTCAACACTTCCAAGTTTCAAGCGGTGGAAAATATCAAACCTCTAAAGATTGTTATTGATCAGATCTGATAGAAGGCTTATTGCTAATTAATTGATTAACATCTTTTGTCAGACTCAATCATTACATAGGCCTTCAGCGAGTACCAGGCAAATCCAGCACATACGGGAATTCCGTGAAAAACACACCATTTGAGTGTGATATGAACTCCCCACTAACCAATGAGGGACGAGACTGATACATTTCGACTGAGCCACATGGGCCCCCTATTGCTAATTGACGCGAAGCCGTATCGTGCGTGTGTGAAAACGAAAACTGCCTGATTAAAGTACTGCACGATAACTTGGCACAGACTGGTTGGTTAAAGTACTGCACGATACATGTAACTTGGCACAGACTGATTGGTTAAAGTACTGCACGATATAACTTGGCACAGACTGATTGGTTAAAGTACTGCACGATAACTTGGCACAGACTGATTGGTTAAAGTACTGCATGATAACTTGGCACAGACTGGCTGGTTAAGGTACTACAGAATTAGTATGCTGTGGTACAACTGATAGTCTAAAAGAACGTATATTTATGTATCAATAATTATGGAAAATCTAATATAAATACAACTTGTGATACCAGGAGTCTACCCATTCATAGACTTCTGGTGATACTGATATATAAATAATGGGTTCATTACAGGTGTTATAGCCATAAATAGGTATCATATCATAATTCATACATTTATTTACAAATATAATATAAATATGAAATAATTTGAACATTAAGATAGATGAGAGTTAAACTGGTTTGTGAGAATTATTTATCTGCATCAATTCCCAGTCTGGGTTCTAGCCTTCCCAGTCCGGGTTCTAGCCTTCCCAGTCTGGGTTCTAGCCTTCCCAGTCTGGGTTGTAGCCTTCCCAGTCTGGGTTCTAGCCTTCCCAGTCTGGGTTTTAGCCTTCCCAGTCCGGGTACTAGCCTTCCCAGTCTGGGTTCTAGCCTTCCCAGTCTGGGTTTTAGCCTTCCCAGTCCGGGTTATAGCCTTCCCAGTCTGGGTTTTAGCCTTCCCAGTCTGGGTTCTAGCCTTCCCAGTCTGGGTTCTAGCCTTCCCAGTCTGGGTTCTAGCCTTCCCAGTCTGGGTTCTAGCCTTCCCAGTCTGGGTTTTAGCCTTCCCAGTCTGGGTTCTAGCCTTCCCAGTCTTGGTTCTAGCCCTCAAACTGTCTGACACCTTTCCTGACACAAGGAAAAAGATGGATGCTTAACGGTTGGAAATATTTACAGAGAGTTTTATCTGCTAGTTGAATATTGAACTGTTATGGTCTGGGTTCTAGCCCTCCATGATTAAGCATAAATAGCAAGGTTTTATGTCTATAATTTTAATTACAATAGACTAATTAGCAAAAAAAAATAAAATGAACATTAAGATTAATTAAAGTATATATCGTCAGAAAAATTGTGATAGCATCATATAAAATACATGTAATTCGTTGCATGACAGAGTAGACATATATATACTCAGCATGCCCCTGACCCTCCTGCACCAATTATACTTACTGCCTTCTATCACCATGCCCTCCCCCCCTCCCATCGGCACACCCCTCAGTTATACCCACTCCCTTCTAACATCAGACCCATCCACCCCTCCCCCACCTGGTGCATCCACTCTCTCCCATCAACACGCACAAAAAGAGAGACAAAAAGTTGAGGGAACTTCTTATATACATTACAATATTAAAAGGATAAATTCTAGCTGCACCAAATCTAATGACCTATAAAAAGTCATCACATATTGAATAAAACCGAGACATTATATACAACCCTAGATATAATAAGTGTGTATGTACAACTATAACACATGTAGATCAGAATTCCAAAAGGAAAACTCACCTTTTGAGTAATACGTATTCTGATAATAAAAAATAACTAGCAAAGTACGTTTGTTAGAGAAACATACCAATATTCACTTATTGGCATTCCAATTATTTTTTTCTCCAACAAAAATGTAAAAGTCTTTTTTTCTTTTAAAACCTCAAATATTGAAAGCTTCACACCCTAAATTTACACAAGAGTTTCAGAACAGCAGCTAAGTTTGGTTGATTTATTGATTGGAGTTTTACGACGCACTTAAGATTATAGCAAAGTTTGGATTGTAACATATATATTGCTGTCTATAAGCTGGTTGGTAACTTCTCATTATTCTGATTCTTTATAGATGTCGTAAATAAAAAAGAAAACCTTTGAATGTAAGAAGAGCAAGCCAGCCGCTCATAATTTTGCTAAAAGGGATTTGGATAAAAATAAACCTGCAATCTGAAACTTAGTTTTGTCCATTTCTTAAAAAGCTTTTTAAGTGATAACTTTAAAGATGGTCTTTATGGGTGAGACATTAGCTAAATGAGTCTGGGTGGATTCCTCTGGCCTGGAGGCAGAAAACTGAATCCATTAGTGTCCTCTCCTTCAGTCTTTAGCCAAGCCTCAGGGACAAAATCCGTCTTTTACAAGAGTAGATAATCACATACTTCCCAAATTATTGCTTAAAACCATTGAAATGGAAAGAAACTTAGGAAATGAAAGTTAAAATGGCAGGTACATGCCTACTAGGGGCCAGCGGAGGTATCCAGCCTGAGGGTCATTGCCTGCTAGGGGCTAGCGGAGATATCCAAGTGCAATTGCCTGCTAGGGGCCAGCGGAGGTATCCAAGTGCAATTGCCTGCTAGGGGCCAGCGGAGATTTTCAAGTGTAATTGCCTGCTAAAACCAACAACTTTCCATTTCCTTGTTAGGCCGTTATCAAAACTAACACACCATTAATCCCATATGAGAAGATGTTGTTGTTGTTGTAAATAGATGACCAGGTCACCAGCAAAGGAAACAGAAAAAGTAGAATAGGCCTACATGTATGTCATTTTGCAGTATAATTCTCCAATCAGTTATGCTGTTTGGACTTCGGTAGGTTGGTGATGAAGGGTTACGTTGGGGGTTTACGGTATAGAAATGATGAAGTTACGAGATAACAGTTGGGGGTTTACGGTATAGAAATGATGACGGGTTACGAGATAACAGTTGGGGGTTTGCTGAATTTCTGCTTTCTATGTTGTTATTCTCACTGGATCGGGCTGCGTTCTTTTTCTCTTGTGAAATTTATTGGATGACACAGGGCGGGGTATTGGCCGCGGCTCCCTGTGCGTGGGACATGGTGGGGCGTGAGCTGTGGGAGGTACCGGGTTTCGGTTCTAGTCACCTTTGCGGCGGTTCCCGTCGTATAACGGCGGGCTTATTACCCAGGATCTTGTCAAGTTCACCCATTAATACTGGTGTCAGCTTTGGGACATACTGAAACAGACAAAACAAACTAACATCAGGTTTTGTGTTGATCAACACACGGGCACAGGGATTGATTGATTGATTGTTTGGTGTTTTACACCGCCCTCAAGATTATTTCACTTATATGGTGGCATTGCTAACGTTTTGATTTGTGGCTAATTACCTAAATCTCGTTAAGACTTTTCCTTACCATTTTCAAATAGATCAACACATGAGAAATCCTTTACAACCAAATAAAGTTGACATAGTGCATGCCGGTTTCAAGCTACACACAGTTTAACATGGGTACCGCCATTTTGACAGTTTTAGGCTTACTTATTCTAGCCAAACTTTGGTATTTTCAAAATTGGGTGAACATTAAAAAACACACACAAAAATCTGTTATCAGGCATTGATTGAAAGCGTAAAGTATGTACAGTAGCCCTATGTTAGTTTCAATCCAATATTCAAATAACCCAGATACCAAACTATCACTAGGCCTATGTAAGTCACCTCCTAGCTCTAGCATAACCGAAGTCAAGGGAGATAAATGTTGCGGCAAAGGAGTTAACGCGCGCAGGTCGGCTTATCGTGAAACGGTTTATTTTCATTGGCTGAGAAAACACAAACTGGGTGTTGTGACCTGCAGCTCGGATTATCGGTCTTACGGCAGCTGGTATTATATGGCTGCCAATGTGTCTTATGACTAACACAGAGAGAAAAAAAATTCGGCATAGCCCAGATTTCTCGGCTAACTTGGCCTGGAGTTCACTCGCCTTTTCCGACCAATCGTCAGGTTGTCAACCGAAATCTGAGATCCCATAGAAATTATTGTTATTCCGTCGAGTTATATTTCGAGCCAGGTACCATTATAAAGAGAAGCCATACTTGATCCGACAGTAAGAAATCTTGTCCTTGGTCATTTGGAGAAAATGTATCTAGAATTAACCTATATGTTGTGTTCTTGTTTCTGCTGTCGCCGAGTAAAGCCACGGTCAAACACATAGTTTTCAGTGGGATTTAAAAAATGTTTTTTCGGGATTTTATCTAGATAAATATATAGTGACGTTTTACATGTCTGAAGTAGGGAGTGCACGGATTGATTGGTTGATTGTTTGGTTATTATTTCACTTATATGGTGGCGTTGCCAGTTTTATTGTGGGAGGAAACCGGGCTCTATGCCCGGAGGAAACTCACGACCTTCCGTTGGTAACTGAAAACCCAGTCAGAAAATTTCCAATTTTTTGGACGGGAGTGCACGGATGAAGTTGGTATGTCAGAATTCTGTCAATTAGGGAGATGGGATGAAGTGTTTATTTACTAATCTTGTCAGTAAGGGAGAAAAAATGTGTATGTCCGAGTTCTGTATATTTGGTAGAGGGGATACGGTGTGTATGTCCAAATTCTGTATATTGGAGAGAGGGGGTGAGGCGTGTATGTCCCGATTCTGTATATTGGGGAGAGGGGATGAGGTGTGTATGTTCCGATTCTGTATATTGGAGAGAGGGGATGAGGTGTGTATGTCCCGATTCTGTATATTGGGGAGAGGGGATGAGGTGTGTATGTCCCGATTCTGTATATTGGGGAGAGGGGATGAGGTGTGTTTGTCCCGATTCTGTATATTGGGGAGAGGGGATGAGGTATGTATGAGACCATAGGGTTAACCTGTGTACAAAATTTTACGAAGATCCTTTCATTACTTTAGGAGAAAAGTGATATAAAGAAGAAAAACAAACGGTTGCCTGGCGGCCATTTTAAATAAAAAAAACGAGCAAAAAATATAGATGTTGCACAACTAGACCATATAAGGGGAACCAACACAAAACATTTCATCAAGATCCACCTGGTGGTTTTCTAGATTCCTCGATCACAAACTATGTAGGTAAAAATGAGCAAAATAAAAAAATAGATGTTGTAGAACTTGACCATAGGGGGGACCTCTCTGGGAAATTTGATGATCTGACCAGTAGTTTTCTTGGAACAGCGATGACAAGAAAAGTTTACAGACAACGGACGACGGACCACAGACGTAAAAGCGATTTTGAGATCATGGTGATCTAAAAATAACATAAATCAAACACAGTCAATCCAATTATAGACCAATATTTTACTATTTATTTGTTCAACAAGATTGAGTAAAGAGAAACAGTAACAAAGGTGGGCAGTTTAAACTACTAAGTATATTATGGAATTCTAAACAATTTCCAACAGCTTAAAACCATCGTTGTGTGCAAGGTTTTCATATATGGTGATAAACATTGTAAACCATTCAATATGATAAAAGGTATGGATAATAATTGTGAACAAACATAATTAATTTAAATCCATTTTCAGGAAAAGAACAATGCTTTTGGAAAACTATGGTATAAGATTATAGAATTATAGAATTAATTTAAGTAGAGAGGGATTCAAATTGCTACTGCTGCTGCATCCAGGTCGCTTTGATGTACACAAGAAAAATTTGGGTCAGAGATGTTTGTCCTCTATCATTTATAAGACTCCATTCAGTTCATTTGAACAAGTTAACTGAATATTTCATTTTTGTCCAATTTAATCTTAACTTTTAAATCATATATACATTTTGAAATTAAAGTTTGATTTAAAAATAAAACCATGCATATTCTGGGATTGATAATATAATCATTAAAAGTAACATAAATCTGTTATTAAGAATAAGTAATGAAATAACTACCATCAATCTGGACAGGTAAAACACAGGTAAATGACAAGTTAGTGACACTTAATGAATTACAGTATTTCTTCTAAAGATTCAGCCACTTTTTTCCTCATAAGGATTCGCCATTAGAAAAGAAATATGCTAAATGAGGCCAGACAAATTTGCCCATTAGAGGGAATTTAAGGCAATACACTGTATGACGTCCCGCCAGCAGTGTGTGGAAACGGTTATTCTTAAACACAACTCCATTTTTGTCTGACTCAATGGAAAATTTAGGCCATTAGAATGGCTGAATATTTAGAAGAAAAACGGTATCAAGAAAACATATGTAACATGCAGATAAATAAATGTTACTGTACATGTATTTGAATTGAGTATAAAGAGGTACAGATTGCTGAGAAAGGTCCTGAATCCAACGGATGTGCGTGATGCGACCTAGAGACAACTTCCCCATCAAAAACATCAACATTCTCGGTAAAAATTATGAATAAATGACGAGCAAAATATGTGAGTGTCGTTTAAGTAAAAATCTAAGTTACTAAAACTTCAATGTAAACATGTAGTAATGTTCTAACTCTAACTGATGAAATATCAGAATAATTTTATAGACGTGCTGTTAACAAATACACAATAAGAAATCTTATACAGTGAAAATGTCATAGAAAAGTACAAATTATTGCCCAACACCAAATATTTATTATTTTTAAGGTGCAAATCAAACATTAAACACAGCCTTATTTCAATTCTGCCCATCCAAAAACATTTCAAGGCTTCCTTAATATATGCTTGAACTTCTAAAATTGACCTAAGTTCCGTATATACTATATTCCAACATTAGGTAAAATAATTAGCGATGTTGTAAAAGAATGAATCAGTACGACAGTTTCAATATTGTCAGTACATGTTTACAATAATAGTGAAATATTTTGTGAGATAAACTACAGACCATATAAATATGTAAACCTGTCATCCAATATGTAAATCTGTCATCCAATATCTAAACCTGTCATCCAATATGTAAATCTGTCATCCAATACCAAGTGCATACGTATCAATGTATCACAGAATACTATATATTATATACTATATCAAATACCAAATGTGTAAAATTGAACAAAATGAGACCAAAAAAAAAACCAACTCCTATAGAGTAAATTACTGTAATACGTAGTTAGAAAACAATTACTTGAAAATTGTCCGATTTCCTATAAAGAACAATCAAACATACACATTGCGTTATTTATGTGTAACTTAATTGTTTATTTCTTAACTCAAATTATGTACAAGTTTATATATCCTGGGCAACAAAAAGTGCGGTTTCAACACTTCCAAGTTTCAAGCGGTGGAAAATATCAAACCTCTAAAGATTGTTATTGATCAGATCTGATAGAAGGCTTATTGCTAATTAATTGATTAACATCTTTTGTCAGACTCAATCATTACATAGGCCTTCAGCGAGTACCAGGCAAATCCAGCACATACGGGAATTCCGTGAAAAACACACCATTTGAGTGTGATATGAACTCCCCACTAACCAATGAGGGACGAGACTGATACATTTCGACTGAGCCACATGGGCCCCCTATTGCTAATTGACGCGAAGCCGTATCGTGCGTGTGTGAAAACGAAAACTGCCTGATTAAAGTACTGCACGATAACTTGGCACAGACTGGTTGGTTAAAGTACTGCACGATACATGTAACTTGGCACAGACTGATTGGTTAAAGTACTGCACGATATAACTTGGCACAGACTGATTGGTTAAAGTACTGCACGATAACTTGGCACAGACTGATTGGTTAAAGTACTGCATGATAACTTGGCACAGACTGGCTGGTTAAGGTACTACAGAATTAGTATGCTGCGGTACAACTGATAGTCTAAAAGAACGTATATTTATGTATCAATAATTATGGAAAATCTAATATAAATACAACTTGTGATACCAGGAGTCTACCCATTCATAGACTTCTGGTGATACTGATATATAAATAATGGGTTCATTACAGGTGTTATAGCCATAAATAGGTATCATATCATAATTCATACATTTATTTACAAATATAATATAAATATGAAATAATTTGAACATTAAGATAGATGAGAGTTAAACTGGTTTGTGAGAATTATTTATCTGCATCAATTCCCAGTCTGGGTTCTAGCCTTCCCAGTCCGGGTTCTAGCCTTCCCAGTCTGGGTTCTAGCCTTCCCAGTCTGGGTTGTAGCCTTCCCAGTCTGGGTTCTAGCCTTCCCAGTCTGGGTTTTAGCCTTCCCAGTCCGGGTACTAGCCTTCCCAGTCTGGGTTCTAGCCTTCCCAGTCTGGGTTTTAGCCTTCCCAGTCCGGGTTATAGCCTTCCCAGTCTGGGTTTTAGCCTTCCCAGTCTGGGTTCTAGCCTTCCCAGTCTGGGTTCTAGCCTTCCCAGTCTGGGTTCTAGCCTTCCCAGTCTGGGTTCTAGCCTTCCCAGTCTGGGTTTTAGCCTTCCCAGTCTGGGTTCTAGCCTTCCCAGTCTTGGTTCTAGCCCTCAAACTGTCTGACACCTTTCCTGACACAAGGAAAAAGATGGATGCTTAACGGTTGGAAATATTTACAGAGAGTTTTATCTGCTAGTTGAATATTGAACTGTTATGGTCTGGGTTCTAGCCCTCCATGATTAAGCATAAATAGCAAGGTTTTATGTCTATAATTTTAATTACAATAGACTAATTAGCAAAAAAAAATAAAATGTACATTAAGATTAATTAAAGTATATATCGTCAGAAAACTTGTGATACCATCATATAAAATACATGTAATTCGTTGAACGACAGGGCAGACTTATATATACTCAGCATGCCCCTGATATTCCTGCACCAATTATACTTACTGCCTTCTATCACCATGCCCTCCCCCCCCCCCCTTCTTCTGCATCAAGTATACCCACTCCCTCCCATCGGCACACCCCTCAGTTATACCCACTCCCTTCTAACATCAGACCCATCCACCCCTCCCCCACCTGGTGCATCCACTCTCTCCCATCAACACGCACAAAAAGAGAGACAAAAAGTTGAGGGAACTTCTTATATACATTACAATATTAAAAGGATAAATTCTAGCTGCACCAAATCTAATGACCTATAAAAAGTCATCACATATTGAATAAAACCGAGACATTATATACAACCCTAGATATAATAAGTGTGTATGTACAACTATAACACATGTAGATCAGAATTCCAAAAGGAAAACTCACCTTTTGAGTAATACGTATTCTGATAATAAAAAATAACTAGCAAAGTACGTTTGTTAGAGAAACATACCAATATTCACTTATTGGCATTCCAATTATTTTTTTCTCCAACAAAAATGTAAAAGTCTTTTTTTCTTTTAAAACCTCAAATATTGAAAGCTTCACACCCTAAATTTACACAAGAGTTTCAGAACAGCAGCTAAGTTTGGTTGATTTATTGATTGGAGTTTTACGACGCACTTAAGATTATAGCAAAGTTTGGATTGTAACATATATATTGCTGTCTATAAGCTGGTTGGTAACTTCTCATTATTCTGATTCTTTATAGATGTCGTAAATAAAAAAGAAAACCTTTGAATGTAAGAAGAGCAAGCCAGCCGCTCATAATTTTGCTAAAAGGGATTTGGATAAAAATAAACCTGCAATCTGAAACTTAGTTTTGTCCATTTCTTAAAAAGCTTTTTAAGTGATAACTTTAAAGATGGTCTTTATGGGTGAGACATTAGCTAAATGAGTCTGGGTGGATTCCTCTGGCCTGGAGGCAGAAAACTGAATCCATTAGTGTCCTCTCCTTCAGTCTTTAGCCAAGCCTCAGGGACAAAATCCGTCTTTTACAAGAGTAGATAATCACACACTTCCCAAATTATTGCTTAAAACCATTGAAATGGAAAGAAACTTAGGAAATGAAAGTTAAAATGGCAGGTACATGCCTACTAGGGGCCAGCGGAGGTATCCAGCCTGAGGGTCATTGCCTGCTAGGGGCTAGCGGAGATATCCAAGTGCAATTGCCTGCTAGGGGCCAGCGGAGGTATCCAAGTGCAATTGCCTGCTAGGGGCCAGCGGAGATTTTCAAGTGTAATTGCCTGCTAAAACCAACAACTTTCCATTTCCTTGTTAGGCCGTTATCAAAACTAACACACCATTAATCCCATATGAGAAGATGTTGTTGTTGTTGTAAATAGATGACCAGGTCACCAGCAAAGGAAACAGAAAAAGTAGAATAGGCCTACATGTATGTCATTTTGCAGTATAATTCTCCAATCAGTTATGCTGTTTGGACTTCGGTAGGTTGGTGATGAAGGGTTACGTTGGGGGTTTACGGTATAGAAATGATGAAGTTACGAGATAACAGTTGGGGGTTTACGGTATAGAAATGATGACGGGTTACGAGATAACAGTTGGGGGTTTGCTGAATTTCTGCTTTCTATGTTGTTATTCTCACTGGATCGGGCTGCGTTCTTTTTCTCTTGTGAAATTTATTGGATGACACAGGGCGGGGTATTGGCCGCGGCTCCCTGTGCGTGGGACATGGTGGGGCGTGAGCTGTGGGAGGTACCGGGTTTCGGTTCTAGTCACCTTTGCGGCGGTTCCCGTCGTATAACGGCGGGCTTATTACCCAGGATCTTGTCAAGTTCACCCATTAATACTGGTGTCAGCTTTGGGACATACTGAAACAGACAAAACAAACTAACATCAGGTTTTGTGTTGATCAACACACGGGCACAGGGATTGATTGATTGATTGTTTGGTGTTTTACACCGCCCTCAAGATTATTTCACTTATATGGTGGCATTGCTAACGTTTTGATTTGTGGCTAATTACCTAAATCTCGTTAAGACTTTTCCTTACCATTTTCAAATAGATCAACACATGAGAAATCCTTTACAACCAAATAAAGTTGACATAGTGCATGCCGGTTTCAAGCTACACACAGTTTAACATGGGTACCGCCATTTTGACAGTTTTAGGCTTACTTATTCTAGCCAAACTTTGGTATTTTCAAAATTGGGTGAACATTAAAAAACACACACAAAAATCTGTTATCAGGCATTGATTGAAAGCGTAAAGTATGTACAGTAGCCCTATGTTAGTTTCAATCCAATATTCAAATAACCCAGATACCAAACTATCACTAGGCCTATGTAAGTCACCTCCTAGCTCTAGCATAACCGAAGTCAAGGGAGATAAATGTTGCGGCAAAGGAGTTAACGCGCGCAGGTCGGCTTATCGTGAAACGGTTTATTTTCATTGGCTGAGAAAACACAAACTGGGTGTTGTGACCTGCAGCTCGGATTATCGGTCTTACGGCAGCTGGTATTATATGGCTGCCAATGTGTCTTATGACTAACACAGAGAGAAAAAAAATTCGGCATAGCCCAGATTTCTCGGCTAACTTGGCCTGGAGTTCACTCGCCTTTTCCGACCAATCGTCAGGTTGTCAACCGAAATCTGAGATCCCATAGAAATTATTGTTATTCCGTCGAGTTATATTTCGAGCCAGGTACCATTATAAAGAGAAGCCATACTTGATCCGACAGTAAGAAATCTTGTCCTTGGTCATTTGGAGAAAATGTATTTAGAATTAACCTATATGTTGTGTTCTTGTTTCTGCTGTCGCCGAGTAAAGCCACGGTCAAACACATAGTTTTCAGTGGGATTTAAAAAATGTTTTTTCGGGATTTTATCTAGATAAATATATAGTGACGTTTTACATGTCTGAAGTAGGGAGTGCACGGATTGATTGGTTGATTGTTTGGTTATTATTTCACTTATATGGTGGCGTTGCCAGTTTTATTGTGGGAGGAAACCGGGCTCTATGCCCGGAGGAAACTCACGACCTTCCGTTGGTAACTGAAAACCCAGTCAGAAAATTTCCAATTTTTTGGACGGGAGTGCACGGATGAAGTTGGTATGTCAGAATTCTGTCAATTAGGGAGATGGGATGAAGTGTTTATTTACTAATCTTGTCAGTAAGGGAGAAAAAATGTGTATGTCCAAATTCTGTATATTTGGTAGAGGGGATACGGTGTGTATGTCCAAATTCTGTATATTGGAGAGAGGGGGTGAGGCGTGTATGTCCCGATTCTGTATATTGGGGAGAGGGGATGAGGTGTGTATGTTCCGATTCTGTATATTGGAGAGAGGGGATGAGGTGTGTATGTCCCGATTCTGTATATTGGGGAGAGGGGATGAGGTGTGTATGTCCCGATTCTGTATATTGGGGAGAGGGGATGAGGTGTGTTTGTCCCGATTCTGTATATTGGGGAGAGGGGATGAGGTATGTATGAGACCATAGGGTTAACCTGTGTACAAAATTTTACGAAGATCCTTTCATTACTTTAGGAGAAAAGTGATATAAAGAAGAAAAACAAACGGTTGCCTGGCGGCCATTTTAAATAAAAAAAACGAGCAAAAAATATAGATGTTGCACAACTAGACCATATAAGGGGAACCAACACAAAACATTTCATCAAGATCCACCTGGTGGTTTTCTAGATTCCTCGATCACAAACTATGTAGGTAAAAATGAGCAAAATAAAAAAATAGATGTTGTAGAACTTGACCATAGGGGGGACCTCTCTGGGAAATTTGATGATCTGACCAGTAGTTTTCTTGGAACAGCGATGACAAGAAAAGTTTACAGACAACGGACGACGGACCACAGACGTAAAAGCGATTTTGAGATCATGGTGATCTAAAAATAACATAAATCAAACACAGTCAATCCAATTATAGACCAATATTTTACTATTTATTTGTTCAACAAGATTGAGTAAAGAGAAACAGTAACAAAGGTGGGCAGTTTAAACTACTAAGTATATTATGGAATTCTAAACAATTTCCAACAGCTTAAAACCATCGTTGTGTGCAAGGTTTTCATATATGGTGATAAACATTGTAAACCATTCAATATGATAAAAGGTATGGATAATAATTGTGAACAAACATAATTAATTTAAATCCATTTTCAGGAAAAGAACAATGCTTTTGGAAAACTATGGTATAAGATTATAGAATTATAGAATTAATTTAAGTAGAGAGGGATTCAAATTGCTACTGCTGCTGCATCCAGGTCGCTTTGATGTACACAAGAAAAATTTGGGTCAGAGATGTTTGTCCTCTATCATTTATAAGACTCCATTCAGTTCATTTGAACAAGTTAACTGAATATTTCATTTTTGTCCAATTTAATCTTAACTTTTAAATCATATATACATTTTGAAATTAAAGTTTGATTTAAAAATAAAACCATGCATATTCTGGGATTGATAATATAATCATTAAAAGTAACATAAATCTGTTATTAAGAATAAGTAATGAAATAACTACCATCAATCTGGACAGGTAAAACACAGGTAAATGACAAGTTAGTGACACTTAATGAATTACAGTATTTCTTCTAAAGATTCAGCCACTTTTTTCCTCATAAGGATTCGCCATTAGAAAAGAAATATGCTAAATGAGGCCAGACAAATTTGCCCATTAGAGGGAATTTAAGGCAATACACTGTATGACGTCCCGCCAGCAGTGTGTGGAAACGGTTATTCTTAAACACAACTCCATTTTTGTCTGACTCAATGGAAAATTTAGGCCATTAGAATGGCTGAATATTTAGAAGAAAAACGGTATCAAGAAAACATATGTAACATGCAGATAAATAAATGTTACTGTACATGTATTTGAATTGAGTATAAAGAGGTACAGATTGCTGAGAAAGGTCCTGAATCCAACGGATGTGCGTGATGCGACCTAGAGACAACTTCCCCATCAAAAACATCAACATTCTCGGTAAAAATTATGAATAAATGACGAGCAAAATATGTGAGTGTCGTTTAAGTAAAAATCTAAGTTACTAAAACTTCAATGTAAACATGTAGTAATGTTCTAACTCTAACTGATGAAATATCAGAATAATTTTATAGACGTGCTGTTAACAAATACACAATAAGAAATCTTATACAGTGAAAATGTCATAGAAAAGTACAAATTATTGCCCAACACCAAATATTTATTATTTTTAAGGTGCAAATCAAACATTAAACACAGCCTTATTTCAATTCTGCCCATCCAAAAACATTTCAAGGCTTCCTTAATATATGCTTGAACTTCTAAAATTGACCTAAGTTCCGTATATACTATATTCCAACATTAGGTAAAATAATTAGCGATGTTGTAAAAGAATGAATCAGTACGACAGTTTCAATATTGTCAGTACATGTTTACAATAATAGTGAAATATTTTGTGAGATAAACTACAGACCATATAAATATGTAAACCTGTCATCCAATATGTAAATCTGTCATCCAATATCTAAACCTGTCATCCAATATGTAAATCTGTCATCCAATACCAAGTGCATATGTATCAATGTATCACAGAATACTATATATTATATACTATATCAAATACCAAATGTGTAAAATTGAACAAAATGAGACCAAAAAAAAAACCAACTCCTATAGAGTAAATTACTGTAATACGTAGTTAGAAAACAATTACTTGAAAATTGTCCGATTTCCTATAAAGAACAATCAAACATACACATTGCGTTATTTATGTGTAACTTAATTGTTTATTTCTTAACTCAAATTATGTACAAGTTTATATATCCTGGGCAACAAAAAGTGCGGTTTCAACACTTCCAAGTTTCAAGCGGTGGAAAATATCAAACCTCTAAAGATTGTTATTGATCAGATCTGATAGAAGGCTTATTGCTAATTAATTGATTAACATCTTTTGTCAGACTCAATCATTACATAGGCCTTCAGCGAGTACCAGGCAAATCCAGCACATACGGGAATTCCGTGAAAAACACACCATTTGAGTGTGATATGAACTCCCCACTAACCAATGAGGGACGAGACTGATACATTTCGACTGAGCCACATGGGCCCCCTATTGCTAATTGACGCGAAGCCGTATCGTGCGTGTGTGAAAACGAAAACTGCCTGATTAAAGTACTGCACGATAACTTGGCACAGACTGGTTGGTTAAAGTACTGCACGATACATGTAACTTGGCACAGACTGATTGGTTAAAGTACTGCACGATATAACTTGGCACAGACTGATTGGTTAAAGTACTGCACGATAACTTGGCACAGACTGATTGGTTAAAGTACTGCATGATAACTTGGCACAGACTGGCTGGTTAAGGTACTACAGAATTAGTATGCTGTGGTACAACTGATAGTCTAAAAGAACGTATATTTATGTATCAATAATTATGGAAAATCTAATATAAATACAACTTGTGATACCAGGAGTCTACCCATTCATAGACTTCTGGTGATACTGATATATAAATAATGGGTTCATTACAGGTGTTATAGCCATAAATAGGTATCATATCATAATTCATACATTTATTTACAAATATAATATAAATATGAAATAATTTGAACATTAAGATAGATGAGAGTTAAACTGGTTTGTGAGAATTATTTATCTGCATCAATTCCCAGTCTGGGTTCTAGCCTTCCCAGTCCGGGTTCTAGCCTTCCCAGTCTGGGTTCTAGCCTTCCCAGTCTGGGTTGTAGCCTTCCCAGTCTGGGTTCTAGCCTTCCCAGTCTGGGTTTTAGCCTTCCCAGTCCGGGTTCTAGCCTTCCCAGTCTGGGTTTTAGCCTTCCCAGTCTGGGTTCTAGCCTTCCCAGTCTGGGTTCTAGCCTTCCCAGTCTGGGTTCTAGCCTTCCCAGTCTGGGTTCTAGCCTTCCCAGTCTGGGTTTTAGCCTTCCCAGTCTGGGTTCTAGCCTTCCCAGTCTTGGTTCTAGCCCTCAAACTGTCTGACACCTTTCCTGACACAAGGAAAAAGATGGATGCTTAACGGTTGGAAATATTTACAGAGAGTTTTATCTGCTAGTTGAATATTGAACTGTTATGGTCTGGGTTCTAGCCCTCCATGATTAAGCATAAATAGCAAGGTTTTATGTCTATAATTTTAATTACAATAGACTAATTAGCAAAAAAAAATAAAATGAACATTAAGATTAATTAAAGTATATATCGTCAGAAAAATTGTGATAGCATCATATAAAATACATGTAATTCGTTGCATGACAGAGTAGACATATATATACTCAGCATGCCCCTGACCCTCCTGCACCAATTATACTTACTGCCTTCTATCACCATGCCCTCCCCCCCTCCCATCGGCACACCCCTCAGTTATACCCACTCCCTTCTAACATCAGACCCATCCACCCCTCCCCCACCTGGTGCATCCACTCTCTCCCATCAACACGCACAAAAAGAGAGACAAAAAGTTGAGGGAACTTCTTATATACATTACAATATTAAAAGGATAAATTCTAGCTGCACCAAATCTAATGACCTATAAAAAGTCATCACATATTGAATAAAACCGAGACATTATATACAACCCTAGATATAATAAGTGTGTATGTACAACTATAACACATGTAGATCAGAATTCCAAAAGGAAAACTCACCTTTTGAGTAATACGTATTCTGATAATAAAAAATAACTAGCAAAGTACGTTTGTTAGAGAAACATACCAATATTCACTTATTGGCATTCCAATTATTTTTTTCTCCAACAAAAATGTAAAAGTCTTTTTTTCTTTTAAAACCTCAAATATTGAAAGCTTCACACCCTAAATTTACACAAGAGTTTCAGAACAGCAGCTAAGTTTGGTTGATTTATTGATTGGAGTTTTACGACGCACTTAAGATTATAGCAAAGTTTGGATTGTAACATATATATTGCTGTCTATAAGCTGGTTGGTAACTTCTCATTATTCTGATTCTTTATAGATGTCGTAAATAAAAAAGAAAACCTTTGAATGTAAGAAGAGCAAGCCAGCCGCTCATAATTTTGCTAAAAGGGATTTGGATAAAAATAAACCTGCAATCTGAAACTTAGTTTTGTCCATTTCTTAAAAAGCTTTTTAAGTGATAACTTTAAAGATGGTCTTTATGGGTGAGACATTAGCTAAATGAGTCTGGGTGGATTCCTCTGGCCTGGAGGCAGAAAACTGAATCCATTAGTGTCCTCTCCTTCAGTCTTTAGCCAAGCCTCAGGGACAAAATCCGTCTTTTACAAGAGTAGATAATCACATACTTCCCAAATTATTGCTTAAAACCATTGAAATGGAAAGAAACTTAGGAAATGAAAGTTAAAATGGCAGGTACATGCCTACTAGGGGCCAGCGGAGGTATCCAGCCTGAGGGTCATTGCCTGCTAGGGGCTAGCGGAGATATCCAAGTGCAATTGCCTGCTAGGGGCCAGCGGAGGTATCCAAGTGCAATTGCCTGCTAGGGGCCAGCGGAGATTTTCAAGTGTAATTGCCTGCTAAAACCAACAACTTTCCATTTCCTTGTTAGGCCGTTATCAAAACTAACACACCATTAATCCCATATGAGAAGATGTTGTTGTTGTTGTAAATAGATGACCAGGTCACCAGCAAAGGAAACAGAAAAAGTAGAATAGGCCTACATGTATGTCATTTTGCAGTATAATTCTCCAATCAGTTATGCTGTTTGGACTTCGGTAGGTTGGTGATGAAGGGTTACGTTGGGGGTTTACGGTATAGAAATGATGAAGTTACGAGATAACAGTTGGGGGTTTACGGTATAGAAATGATGACGGGTTACGAGATAACAGTTGGGGGTTTGCTGAATTTCTGCTTTCTATGTTGTTATTCTCACTGGATCGGGCTGCGTTCTTTTTCTCTTGTGAAATTTATTGGATGACACAGGGCGGGGTATTGGCCGCGGCTCCCTGTGCGTGGGACATGGTGGGGCGTGAGCTGTGGGAGGTACCGGGTTTCGGTTCTAGTCACCTTTGCGGCGGTTCCCGTCGTATAACGGCGGGCTTATTACCCAGGATCTTGTCAAGTTCACCCATTAATACTGGTGTCAGCTTTGGGACATACTGAAACAGACAAAACAAACTAACATCAGGTTTTGTGTTGATCAACACACGGGCACAGGGATTGATTGATTGATTGTTTGGTGTTTTACACCGCCCTCAAGATTATTTCACTTATATGGTGGCATTGCTAACGTTTTGATTTGTGGCTAATTACCTAAATCTCGTTAAGACTTTTCCTTACCATTTTCAAATAGATCAACACATGAGAAATCCTTTACAACCAAATAAAGTTGACATAGTGCATGCCGGTTTCAAGCTACACACAGTTTAACATGGGTACCGCCATTTTGACAGTTTTAGGCTTACTTATTCTAGCCAAACTTTGGTATTTTCAAAATTGGGTGAACATTAAAAAACACACACAAAAATCTGTTATCAGGCATTGATTGAAAGCGTAAAGTATGTACAGTAGCCCTATGTTAGTTTCAATCCAATATTCAAATAACCCAGATACCAAACTATCACTAGGCCTATGTAAGTCACCTCCTAGCTCTAGCATAACCGAAGTCAAGGGAGATAAATGTTGCGGCAAAGGAGTTAACGCGCGCAGGTCGGCTTATCGTGAAACGGTTTATTTTCATTGGCTGAGAAAACACAAACTGGGTGTTGTGACCTGCAGCTCGGATTATCGGTCTTACGGCAGCTGGTATTATATGGCTGCCAATGTGTCTTATGACTAACACAGAGAGAAAAAAAATTCGGCATAGCCCAGATTTCTCGGCTAACTTGGCCTGGAGTTCACTCGCCTTTTCCGACCAATCGTCAGGTTGTCAACCGAAATCTGAGATCCCATAGAAATTATTGTTATTCCGTCGAGTTATATTTCGAGCCAGGTACCATTATAAAGAGAAGCCATACTTGATCCGACAGTAAGAAATCTTGTCCTTGGTCATTTGGAGAAAATGTATTTAGAATTAACCTATATGTTGTGTTCTTGTTTCTGCTGTCGCCGAGTAAAGCCACGGTCAAACACATAGTTTTCAGTGGGATTTAAAAAATGTTTTTTCGGGATTTTATCTAGATAAATATATAGTGACGTTTTACATGTCTGAAGTAGGGAGTGCACGGATTGATTGGTTGATTGTTTGGTTATTATTTCACTTATATGGTGGCGTTGCCAGTTTTATTGTGGGAGGAAACCGGGCTCTATGCCCGGAGGAAACTCACGACCTTCCGTTGGTAACTGAAAACCCAGTCAGAAAATTTCCAATTTTTTGGACGGGAGTGCACGGATGAAGTTGGTATGTCAGAATTCTGTCAATTAGGGAGATGGGATGAAGTGTTTATTTACTAATCTTGTCAGTAAGGGAGAAAAAATGTGTATGTCCGAGTTCTGTATATTTGGTAGAGGGGATACGGTGTGTATGTCCAAATTCTGTATATTGGAGAGAGGGGGTGAGGCGTGTATGTCCCGATTCTGTATATTGGGGAGAGGGGATGAGGTGTGTATGTTCCGATTCTGTATATTGGAGAGAGGGGATGAGGTGTGTATGTCCCGATTCTGTATATTGGGGAGAGGGGATGAGGTGTGTATGTCCCGATTCTGTATATTGGGGAGAGGGGATGAGGTGTGTTTGTCCCGATTCTGTATATTGGGGAGAGGGGATGAGGTATGTATGAGACCATAGGGTTAACCTGTGTACAAAATTTTACGAAGATCCTTTCATTACTTTAGGAGAAAAGTGATATAAAGAAGAAAAACAAACGGTTGCCTGGCGGCCATTTTAAATAAAAAAAACGAGCAAAAAATATAGATGTTGCACAACTAGACCATATAAGGGGAACCAACACAAAACATTTCATCAAGATCCACCTGGTGGTTTTCTAGATTCCTCGATCACAAACTATGTAGGTAAAAATGAGCAAAATAAAAAAATAGATGTTGTAGAACTTGACCATAGGGGGGACCTCTCTGGGAAATTTGATGATCTGACCAGTAGTTTTCTTGGAACAGCGATGACAAGAAAAGTTTACAGACAACGGACGACGGACCACAGACGTAAAAGCGATTTTGAGATCATGGTGATCTAAAAATAACATAAATCAAACACAGTCAATCCAATTATAGACCAATATTTTACTATTTATTTGTTCAACAAGATTGAGTAAAGAGAAACAGTAACAAAGGTGGGCAGTTTAAACTACTAAGTATATTATAGAATTCTAAACAATTTCCAACAGCTTAAAACCATCGTTGTGTGCAAGATTTTCATATATATAGTGATAAACATTGTAGACTATTCAACATGATAAAAGGTATGGATAATAATTGTGAACAAACATAATTAATTTAAATCCATTTTCAGGAAAAGAACAATGCTTTTGGAAAACTATGGTATAAGATTATAGAATTATAGAATTAATTTAAGTAGAGAGGGATTCAAATTGCTACTGCTGCTGCATCCAGGTCGCTTTGATGTACACAAGAAAAATTTGGGTCAGAGATGTTTGTCCTCTATCATTTATAAGACTCCATTCAGTTCATTTGAACAAGTTAACTGAATATTTCATTTTTGTCCAATTTAATCTTAACTTTTAAATCATATATACATTTTGAAATTAAAGTTTGATTTAAAAATAAAACCATGCATATTCTGGGATTGATAATATAATCATTAAAAGTAACATAAATCTGTTATTAAGAATAAGTAATGAAATAACTACCATCAATCTGGACAGGTAAAACACAGGTAAATGACAAGTTAGTGACACTTAATGAATTACAGTATTTCTTCTAAAGATTCAGCCACTTTTTTCCTCATAAGGATTCGCCATTAGAAAAGAAATATGCTAAATGAGGCCAGACAAATTTGCCCATTAGAGGGAATTTAAGGCAATACACTGTATGACGTCCCGCCAGCAGTGTGTGGAAACGGTTATTCTTAAACACAACTCCATTTTTGTCTGACTCAATGGAAAATTTAGGCCATTAGAATGGCTGAATATTTAGAAGAAAAACGGTATCAAGAAAACATATGTAACATGCAGATAAATAAATGTTACTGTACATGTATTTGAATTGAGTATAAAGAGGTACAGATTGCTGAGAAAGGTCCTGAATCCAACGGATGTGCGTGATGCGACCTAGAGACAACTTCCCCATCAAAAACATCAACATTCTCGGTAAAAATTATGAATAAATGACGAGCAAAATATGTGAGTGTCGTTTAAGTAAAAATCTAAGTTACTAAAACTTCAATGTAAACATGTAGTAATGTTCTAACTCTAACTGATGAAATATCAGAATAATTTTATAGACGTGCTGTTAACAAATACACAATAAGAAATCTTATACAGTGAAAATGTCATAGAAAAGTACAAATTATTGCCCAACACCAAATATTTATTATTTTTAAGGTGCAAATCAAACATTAAACACAGCCTTATTTCAATTCTGCCCATCCAAAAACATTTCAAGGCTTCCTTAATATATGCTTGAACTTCTAAAATTGACCTAAGTTCCGTATATACTATATTCCAACATTAGGTAAAATAATTAGCGATGTTGTAAAAGAATGAATCAGTACGACAGTTTCAATATTGTCAGTACATGTTTACAATAATAGTGAAATATTTTGTGAGATAAACTACAGACCATATAAATATGTAAACCTGTCATCCAATATGTAAATCTGTCATCCAATATCTAAACCTGTCATCCAATATGTAAATCTGTCATCCAATACCAAGTGCATATGTATCAATGTATCACAGAATACTATATATTATATACTATATCAAATACCAAATGTGTAAAATTGAACAAAATGAGACCAAAAAAAAAACCAACTCCTATAGAGTAAATTACTGTAATACGTAGTTAGAAAACAATTACTTGAAAATTGTCCGATTTCCTATAAAGAACAATCAAACATACACATTGCGTTATTTATGTGTAACTTAATTGTTTATTTCTTAACTCAAATTATGTACAAGTTTATATATCCTGGGCAACAAAAAGTGCGGTTTCAACACTTCCAAGTTTCAAGCGGTGGAAAATATCAAACCTCTAAAGATTGTTATTGATCAGATCTGATAGAAGGCTTATTGCTAATTAATTGATTAACATCTTTTGTCAGACTCAATCATTACATAGGCCTTCAGCGAGTACCAGGCAAATCCAGCACATACGGGAATTCCGTGAAAAACACACCATTTGAGTGTGATATGAACTCCCCACTAACCAATGAGGGACGAGACTGATACATTTCGACTGAGCCACATGGGCCCCCTATTGCTAATTGACGCGAAGCCGTATCGTGCGTGTGTGAAAACGAAAACTGCCTGATTAAAGTACTGCACGATAACTTGGCACAGACTGGTTGGTTAAAGTACTGCACGATACATGTAACTTGGCACAGACTGATTGGTTAAAGTACTGCACGATATAACTTGGCACAGACTGATTGGTTAAAGTACTGCACGATAACTTGGCACAGACTGATTGGTTAAAGTACTGCATGATAACTTGGCACAGACTGGCTGGTTAAGGTACTACAGAATTAGTATGCTGTGGTACAACTGATAGTCTAAAAGAACGTATATTTATGTATCAATAATTATGGAAAATCTAATATAAATACAACTTGTGATACCAGGAGTCTACCCATTCATAGACTTCTGGTGATACTGATATATAAATAATGGGTTCATTACAGGTGTTATAGCCATAAATAGGTATCATATCATAATTCATACATTTATTTACAAATATAATATAAATATGAAATAATTTGAACATTAAGATAGATGAGAGTTAAACTGGTTTGTGAGAATTATTTATCTGCATCAATTCCCAGTCTGGGTTCTAGCCTTCCCAGTCCGGGTTCTAGCCTTCCCAGTCTGGGTTCTAGCCTTCCCAGTCTGGGTTGTAGCCTTCCCAGTCTGGGTTCTAGCCTTCCCAGTCTGGGTTTTAGCCTTCCCAGTCCGGGTACTAGCCTTCCCAGTCTGGGTTCTAGCCTTCCCAGTCTGGGTTTTAGCCTTCCCAGTCCGGGTTCTAGCCTTCCCAGTCTGGGTTTTAGCCTTCCCAGTCTGGGTTCTAGCCTTCCCAGTCTGGGTGTTAGCCTTCCCAGTCTGGGTTCTAGCCTTCCCAGTCTGGGTTCTAGCCTTCCCAGTCTGGGTGTTAGCCTTCCCAGTCTGGGTTCTAGCCTTCCCAGTCTTGGTTCTAGCCCTCAAACTGTCTGACACCTTTCCTGACACAAGGAAAAAGATGGATGCTTAACGGTTGGAAATATTTACAGAGAGTTTTATCTGCTAGTTGAATATTGAACTGTTATGGTCTGGGTTCTAGCCCTCCATGATTAAGCATAAATAGCAAGGTTTTATGTCTATAATTTTAATTACAATAGACTAATTAGCAAAAAAAAATAAAATGAACATTAAGATTAATTAAAGTATATATCGTCAGAAAAATTGTGATAGCATCATATAAAATACATGTAATTCGTTGCATGACAGAGTAGACATATATATACTCAGCATGCCCCTGACCCTCCTGCACCAATTATACTTACTGCCTTCTATCACCATGCCCTCCCCCCCTCCCATCGGCACACCCCTCAGTTATACCCACTCCCTTCTAACATCAGACCCATCCACCCCTCCCCCACCTGGTGCATCCACTCTCTCCCATCAACACGCACAAAAAGAGAGACAAAAAGTTGAGGGAACTTCTTATATACATTACAATATTAAAAGGATAAATTCTAGCTGCACCAAATCTAATGACCTATAAAAAGTCATCACATATTGAATAAAACCGAGACATTATATACAACCCTAGATATAATAAGTGTGTATGTACAACTATAACACATGTAGATCAGAATTCCAAAAGGAAAACTCACCTTTTGAGTAATACGTATTCTGATAATAAAAAATAACTAGCAAAGTACGTTTGTTAGAGAAACATACCAATATTCACTTATTGGCATTCCAATTATTTTTTTCTCCAACAAAAATGTAAAAGTCTTTTTTTCTTTTAAAACCTCAAATATTGAAAGCTTCACACCCTAAATTTACACAAGAGTTTCAGAACAGCAGCTAAGTTTGGTTGATTTATTGATTGGAGTTTTACGACGCACTTAAGATTATAGCAAAGTTTGGATTGTAACATATATATTGCTGTCTATAAGCTGGTTGGTAACTTCTCATTATTCTGATTCTTTATAGATGTCGTAAATAAAAAAGAAAACCTTTGAATGTAAGAAGAGCAAGCCAGCCGCTCATAATTTTGCTAAAAGGGATTTGGATAAAAATAAACCTGCAATCTGAAACTTAGTTTTGTCCATTTCTTAAAAAGCTTTTTAAGTGATAACTTTAAAGATGGTCTTTATGGGTGAGACATTAGCTAAATGAGTCTGGGTGGATTCCTCTGGCCTGGAGGCAGAAAACTGAATCCATTAGTGTCCTCTCCTTCAGTCTTTAGCCAAGCCTCAGGGACAAAATCCGTCTTTTACAAGAGTAGATAATCACATACTTCCCAAATTATTGCTTAAAACCATTGAAATGGAAAGAAACTTAGGAAATGAAAGTTAAAATGGCAGGTACATGCCTACTAGGGGCCAGCGGAGGTATCCAGCCTGAGGGTCATTGCCTGCTAGGGGCTAGCGGAGATATCCAAGTGCAATTGCCTGCTAGGGGCCAGCGGAGGTATCCAAGTGCAATTGCCTGCTAGGGGCCAGCGGAGATTTTCAAGTGTAATTGCCTGCTAAAACCAACAACTTTCCATTTCCTTGTTAGGCCGTTATCAAAACTAACACACCATTAATCCCATATGAGAAGATGTTGTTGTTGTTGTAAATAGATGACCAGGTCACCAGCAAAGGAAACAGAAAAAGTAGAATAGGCCTACTTGTATGTCATTTTGCAGTATAATTCTCCAATCAGTTATGCTGTTTGGACTTCGGTAGGTTGGTGATGAAGGGTTACGTTGGGGGTTTACGGTATAGAAATGATGAAGTTACGAGATAACAGTTGGGGGTTTACGGTATAGAAATGATGACGGGTTACGAGATAACAGTTGGGGGTTTGCTGAATTTCTGCTTTCTATGTTGTTATTCTCACTGGATCGGGCTGCGTTCTTTTTCTCTTGTGAAATTTATTGGATGACACAGGGCGGGGTATTGGCCGCGGCTCCCTGTGCGTGGGACATGGTGGGGCGTGAGCTGTGGGAGGTACCGGGTTTCGGTTCTAGTCACCTTTGCGGCGGTTCCCGTCGTATAACGGCGGGCTTATTACCCAGGATCTTGTCAAGTTCACCCATTAATACTGGTGTCAGCTTTGGGACATACTGAAACAGACAAAACAAACTAACATCAGGTTTTGTGTTGATCAACACACGGGCACAGGGATTGATTGATTGATTGTTTGGTGTTTTACACCGCCCTCAAGATTATTTCACTTATATGGTGGCATTGCTAACGTTTTGATTTGTGGCTAATTACCTAAATCTCGTTAAGACTTTTCCTTACCATTTTCAAATAGATCAACACATGAGAAATCCTTTACAACCAAATAAAGTTGACATAGTGCATGCCGGTTTCAAGCTACACACAGTTTAACATGGGTACCGCCATTTTGACAGTTTTAGGCTTACTTATTCTAGCCAAACTTTGGTATTTTCAAAATTGGGTGAACATTAAAAAACACACACAAAAATCTGTTATCAGGCATTGATTGAAAGCGTAAAGTATGTACAGTAGCCCTATGTTAGTTTCAATCCAATATTCAAATAACCCAGATACCAAACTATCACTAGGCCTATGTAAGTCACCTCCTAGCTCTAGCATAACCGAAGTCAAGGGAGATAAATGTTGCGGCAAAGGAGTTAACGCGCGCAGGTCGGCTTATCGTGAAACGGTTTATTTTCATTGGCTGAGAAAACACAAACTGGGTGTTGTGACCTGCAGCTCGGATTATCGGTCTTACGGCAGCTGGTATTATATGGCTGCCAATGTGTCTTATGACTAACACAGAGAGAAAAAAAATTCGGCATAGCCCAGATTTCTCGGCTAACTTGGCCTGGAGTTCACTCGCCTTTTCCGACCAATCGTCAGGTTGTCAACCGAAATCTGAGATCCCATAGAAATTATTGTTATTCCGTCGAGTTATATTTCGAGCCAGGTACCATTATAAAGAGAAGCCATACTTGATCCGACAGTAAGAAATCTTGTCCTTGGTCATTTGGAGAAAATGTATTTAGAATTAACCTATATGTTGTGTTCTTGTTTCTGCTGTCGCCGAGTAAAGCCACGGTCAAACACATAGTTTTCAGTGGGATTTAAAAAATGTTTTTTCGGGATTTTATCTAGATAAATATATAGTGACGTTTTACATGTCTGAAGTAGGGAGTGCACGGATTGATTGGTTGATTGTTTGGTTATTATTTCACTTATATGGTGGCGTTGCCAGTTTTATTGTGGGAGGAAACCGGGCTCTATGCCCGGAGGAAACTCACGACCTTCCGTTGGTAACTGAAAACCCAGTCAGAAAATTTCCAATTTTTTGGACGGGAGTGCACGGATGAAGTTGGTATGTCAGAATTCTGTCAATTAGGGAGATGGGATGAAGTGTTTATTTACTAATCTTGTCAGTAAGGGAGAAAAAATGTGTATGTCCGAGTTCTGTATATTTGGTAGAGGGGATACGGTGTGTATGTCCAAATTCTGTATATTGGAGAGAGGGGGTGAGGCGTGTATGTCCCGATTCTGTATATTGGGGAGAGGGGATGAGGTGTGTATGTTCCGATTCTGTATATTGGAGAGAGGGGATGAGGTGTGTATGTCCCGATTCTGTATATTGGGGAGAGGGGATGAGGTGTGTATGTCCCGATTCTGTATATTGGGGAGAGGGGATGAGGTGTGTTTGTCCCGATTCTGTATATTGGGGAGAGGGGATGAGGTATGTATGAGACCATAGGGTTAACCTGTGTACAAAATTTTACGAAGATCCTTTCATTACTTTAGGAGAAAAGTGATATAAAGAAGAAAAACAAACGGTTGCCTGGCGGCCATTTTAAATAAAAAAAACGAGCAAAAAATATAGATGTTGCACAACTAGACCATATAAGGGGAACCAACACAAAACATTTCATCAAGATCCACCTGGTGGTTTTCTAGATTCCTCGATCACAAACTATGTAGGTAAAAATGAGCAAAATAAAAAAATAGATGTTGTAGAACTTGACCATAGGGGGGACCTCTCTGGGAAATTTGATGATCTGACCAGTAGTTTTCTTGGAACAGCGATGACAAGAAAAGTTTACAGACAACGGACGACGGACCACAGACGTAAAAGCGATTTTGAGATCATGGTGATCTAAAAATAACATAAATCAAACACAGTCAATCCAATTATAGACCAATATTTTACTATTTATTTGTTCAACAAGATTGAGTAAAGAGAAACAGTAACAAAGGTGGGCAGTTTAAACTACTAAGTATATTATAGAATTCTAAACAATTTCCAACAGCTTAAAACCATCGTTGTGTGCAAGATTTTCATATATATAGTGATAAACATTGTAGACTATTCAACATGATAAAAGGTATGGATAATAATTGTGAACAAACATAATTAATTTAAATCCATTTTCAGGAAAAGAACAATGCTTTTGGAAAACTATGGTATAAGATTATAGAATTATAGAATTAATTTAAGTAGAGAGGGATTCAAATTGCTACTGCTGCTGCATCCAGGTCGCTTTGATGTACACAAGAAAAATTTGGGTCAGAGATGTTTGTCCTCTATCATTTATAAGACTCCATTCAGTTCATTTGAACAAGTTAACTGAATATTTCATTTTTGTCCAATTTAATCTTAACTTTTAAATCATATATACATTTTGAAATTAAAGTTTGATTTAAAAATAAAACCATGCATATTCTGGGATTGATAATATAATCATTAAAAGTAACATAAATCTGTTATTAAGAATAAGTAATGAAATAACTACCATCAATCTGGACAGGTAAAACACAGGTAAATGACAAGTTAGTGACACTTAATGAATTACAGTATTTCTTCTAAAGATTCAGCCACTTTTTTCCTCATAAGGATTCGCCATTAGAAAAGAAATATGCTAAATGAGGCCAGACAAATTTGCCCATTAGAGGGAATTTAAGGCAATACACTGTATGACGTCCCGCCAGCAGTGTGTGGAAACGGTTATTCTTAAACACAACTCCATTTTTGTCTGACTCAATGGAAAATTTAGGCCATTAGAATGGCTGAATATTTAGAAGAAAAACGGTATCAAGAAAACATATGTAACATGCAGATAAATAAATGTTACTGTACATGTATTTGAATTGAGTATAAAGAGGTACAGATTGCTGAGAAAGGTCCTGAATCCAACGGATGTGCGTGATGCGACCTAGAGACAACTTCCCCATCAAAAACATCAACATTCTCGGTAAAAATTATGAATAAATGACGAGCAAAATATGTGAGTGTCGTTTAAGTAAAAATCTAAGTTACTAAAACTTCAATGTAAACATGTAGTAATGTTCTAACTCTAACTGATGAAATATCAGAATAATTTTATAGACGTGCTGTTAACAAATACACAATAAGAAATCTTATACAGTGAAAATGTCATAGAAAAGTACAAATTATTGCCCAACACCAAATATTTATTATTTTTAAGGTGCAAATCAAACATTAAACACAGCCTTATTTCAATTCTGCCCATCCAAAAACATTTCAAGGCTTCCTTAATATATGCTTGAACTTCTAAAATTGACCTAAGTTCCGTATATACTATATTCCAACATTAGGTAAAATAATTAGCGATGTTGTAAAAGAATGAATCAGTACGACAGTTTCAATATTGTCAGTACATGTTTACAATAATAGTGAAATATTTTGTGAGATAAACTACAGACCATATAAATATGTAAACCTGTCATCCAATATGTAAATCTGTCATCCAATATCTAAACCTGTCATCCAATATGTAAATCTGTCATCCAATACCAAGTGCATATGTATCAATGTATCACAGAATACTATATATTATATACTATATCAAATACCAAATGTGTAAAATTGAACAAAATGAGACCAAAAAAAAAACCAACTCCTATAGAGTAAATTACTGTAATACGTAGTTAGAAAACAATTACTTGAAAATTGTCCGATTTCCTATAAAGAACAATCAAACATACACATTGCGTTATTTATGTGTAACTTAATTGTTTATTTCTTAACTCAAATTATGTACAAGTTTATATATCCTGGGCAACAAAAAGTGCGGTTTCAACACTTCCAAGTTTCAAGCGGTGGAAAATATCAAACCTCTAAAGATTGTTATTGATCAGATCTGATAGAAGGCTTATTGCTAATTAATTGATTAACATCTTTTGTCAGACTCAATCATTACATAGGCCTTCAGCGAGTACCAGGCAAATCCAGCACATACGGGAATTCCGTGAAAAACACACCATTTGAGTGTGATATGAACTCCCCACTAACCAATGAGGGACGAGACTGATACATTTCGACTGAGCCACATGGGCCCCCTATTGCTAATTGACGCGAAGCCGTATCGTGCGTGTGTGAAAACGAAAACTGCCTGATTAAAGTACTGCACGATAACTTGGCACAGACTGGTTGGTTAAAGTACTGCACGATACATGTAACTTGGCACAGACTGATTGGTTAAAGTACTGCACGATATAACTTGGCACAGACTGATTGGTTAAAGTACTGCACGATAACTTGGCACAGACTGATTGGTTAAAGTACTGCATGATAACTTGGCACAGACTGGCTGGTTAAGGTACTACAGAATTAGTATGCTGTGGTACAACTGATAGTCTAAAAGAACGTATATTTATGTATCAATAATTATGGAAAATCTAATATAAATACAACTTGTGATACCAGGAGTCTACCCATTCATAGACTTCTGGTGATACTGATATATAAATAATGGGTTCATTACAGGTGTTATAGCCATAAATAGGTATCATATCATAATTCATACATTTATTTACAAATATAATATAAATATGAAATAATTTGAACATTAAGATAGATGAGAGTTAAACTGGTTTGTGAGAATTATTTATCTGCATCAATTCCCAGTCTGGGTTCTAGCCTTCCCAGTCCGGGTTCTAGCCTTCCCAGTCTGGGTTCTAGCCTTCCCAGTCTGGGTTGTAGCCTTCCCAGTCTGGGTTCTAGCCTTCCCAGTCTGGGTTTTAGCCTTCCCAGTCCGGGTACTAGCCTTCCCAGTCTGGGTTCTAGCCTTCCCAGTCTGGGTTTTAGCCTTCCCAGTCCGGGTTCTAGCCTTCCCAGTCTGGGTTTTAGCCTTCCCAGTCTGGGTTCTAGCCTTCCCAGTCTGGGTTCTAGCCTTCCCAGTCTGGGTTCTAGCCTTCCCAGTCTGGGTTCTAGCCTTCCCAGTCTGGGTTTTAGCCTTCCCAGTCTGGGTTCTAGCCTTCCCAGTCTTGGTTCTAGCCCTCAAACTGTCTGACACCTTTCCTGACACAAGGAAAAAGATGGATGCTTAACGGTTGGAAATATTTACAGAGAGTTTTATCTGCTAGTTGAATATTGAACTGTTATGGTCTGGGTTCTAGCCCTCCATGATTAAGCATAAATAGCAAGGTTTTATGTCTATAATTTTAATTACAATAGACTAATTAGCAAAAAAAAATAAAATGAACATTAAGATTAATTAAAGTATATATCGTCAGAAAAATTGTGATAGCATCATATAAAATACATGTAATTCGTTGCATGACAGAGTAGACATATATATACTCAGCATGCCCCTGACCCTCCTGCACCAATTATACTTACTGCCTTCTATCACCATGCCCTCCCCCCCTCCCATCGGCACACCCCTCAGTTATACCCACTCCCTTCTAACATCAGACCCATCCACCCCTCCCCCACCTGGTGCATCCACTCTCTCCCATCAACACGCACAAAAAGAGAGACAAAAAGTTGAGGGAACTTCTTATATACATTACAATATTAAAAGGATAAATTCTAGCTGCACCAAATCTAATGACCTATAAAAAGTCATCACATATTGAATAAAACCGAGACATTATATACAACCCTAGATATAATAAGTGTGTATGTACAACTATAACACATGTAGATCAGAATTCCAAAAGGAAAACTCACCTTTTGAGTAATACGTATTCTGATAATAAAAAATAACTAGCAAAGTACGTTTGTTAGAGAAACATACCAATATTCACTTATTGGCATTCCAATTATTTTTTTCTCCAACAAAAATGTAAAAGTCTTTTTTTCTTTTAAAACCTCAAATATTGAAAGCTTCACACCCTAAATTTACACAAGAGTTTCAGAACAGCAGCTAAGTTTGGTTGATTTATTGATTGGAGTTTTACGACGCACTTAAGATTATAGCAAAGTTTGGATTGTAACATATATATTGCTGTCTATAAGCTGGTTGGTAACTTCTCATTATTCTGATTCTTTATAGATGTCGTAAATAAAAAAGAAAACCTTTGAATGTAAGAAGAGCAAGCCAGCCGCTCATAATTTTGCTAAAAGGGATTTGGATAAAAATAAACCTGCAATCTGAAACTTAGTTTTGTCCATTTCTTAAAAAGCTTTTTAAGTGATAACTTTAAAGATGGTCTTTATGGGTGAGACATTAGCTAAATGAGTCTGGGTGGATTCCTCTGGCCTGGAGGCAGAAAACTGAATCCATTAGTGTCCTCTCCTTCAGTCTTTAGCCAAGCCTCAGGGACAAAATCCGTCTTTTACAAGAGTAGATAATCACATACTTCCCAAATTATTGCTTAAAACCATTGAAATGGAAAGAAACTTAGGAAATGAAAGTTAAAATGGCAGGTACATGCCTACTAGGGGCCAGCGGAGGTATCCAGCCTGAGGGTCATTGCCTGCTAGGGGCTAGCGGAGATATCCAAGTGCAATTGCCTGCTAGGGGCCAGCGGAGGTATCCAAGTGCAATTGCCTGCTAGGGGCCAGCGGAGATTTTCAAGTGTAATTGCCTGCTAAAACCAACAACTTTCCATTTCCTTGTTAGGCCGTTATCAAAACTAACACACCATTAATCCCATATGAGAAGATGTTGTTGTTGTTGTAAATAGATGACCAGGTCACCAGCAAAGGAAACAGAAAAAGTAGAATAGGCCTACTTGTATGTCATTTTGCAGTATAATTCTCCAATCAGTTATGCTGTTTGGACTTCGGTAGGTTGGTGATGAAGGGTTACGTTGGGGGTTTACGGTATAGAAATGATGAAGTTACGAGATAACAGTTGGGGGTTTACGGTATAGAAATGATGACGGGTTACGAGATAACAGTTGGGGGTTTGCTGAATTTCTGCTTTCTATGTTGTTATTCTCACTGGATCGGGCTGCGTTCTTTTTCTCTTGTGAAATTTATTGGATGACACAGGGCGGGGTATTGGCCGCGGCTCCCTGTGCGTGGGACATGGTGGGGCGTGAGCTGTGGGAGGTACCGGGTTTCGGTTCTAGTCACCTTTGCGGCGGTTCCCGTCGTATAACGGCGGGCTTATTACCCAGGATCTTGTCAAGTTCACCCATTAATACTGGTGTCAGCTTTGGGACATACTGAAACAGACAAAACAAACTAACATCAGGTTTTGTGTTGATCAACACACGGGCACAGGGATTGATTGATTGATTGTTTGGTGTTTTACACCGCCCTCAAGATTATTTCACTTATATGGTGGCATTGCTAACGTTTTGATTTGTGGCTAATTACCTAAATCTCGTTAAGACTTTTCCTTACCATTTTCAAATAGATCAACACATGAGAAATCCTTTACAACCAAATAAAGTTGACATAGTGCATGCCGGTTTCAAGCTACACACAGTTTAACATGGGTACCGCCATTTTGACAGTTTTAGGCTTACTTATTCTAGCCAAACTTTGGTATTTTCAAAATTGGGTGAACATTAAAAAACACACACAAAAATCTGTTATCAGGCATTGATTGAAAGCGTAAAGTATGTACAGTAGCCCTATGTTAGTTTCAATCCAATATTCAAATAACCCAGATACCAAACTATCACTAGGCCTATGTAAGTCACCTCCTAGCTCTAGCATAACCGAAGTCAAGGGAGATAAATGTTGCGGCAAAGGAGTTAACGCGCGCAGGTCGGCTTATCGTGAAACGGTTTATTTTCATTGGCTGAGAAAACACAAACTGGGTGTTGTGACCTGCAGCTCGGATTATCGGTCTTACGGCAGCTGGTATTATATGGCTGCCAATGTGTCTTATGACTAACACAGAGAGAAAAAAAATTCGGCATAGCCCAGATTTCTCGGCTAACTTGGCCTGGAGTTCACTCGCCTTTTCCGACCAATCGTCAGGTTGTCAACCGAAATCTGAGATCCCATAGAAATTATTGTTATTCCGTCGAGTTATATTTCGAGCCAGGTACCATTATAAAGAGAAGCCATACTTGATCCGACAGTAAGAAATCTTGTCCTTGGTCATTTGGAGAAAATGTATTTAGAATTAACCTATATGTTGTGTTCTTGTTTCTGCTGTCGCCGAGTAAAGCCACGGTCAAACACATAGTTTTCAGTGGGATTTAAAAAATGTTTTTTCGGGATTTTATCTAGATAAATATATAGTGACGTTTTACATGTCTGAAGTAGGGAGTGCACGGATTGATTGGTTGATTGTTTGGTTATTATTTCACTTATATGGTGGCGTTGCCAGTTTTATTGTGGGAGGAAACCGGGCTCTATGCCCGGAGGAAACTCACGACCTTCCGTTGGTAACTGAAAACCCAGTCAGAAAATTTCCAATTTTTTGGACGGGAGTGCACGGATGAAGTTGGTATGTCAGAATTCTGTCAATTAGGGAGATGGGATGAAGTGTTTATTTACTAATCTTGTCAGTAAGGGAGAAAAAATGTGTATGTCCGAGTTCTGTATATTTGGTAGAGGGGATACGGTGTGTATGTCCAAATTCTGTATATTGGAGAGAGGGGGTGAGGCGTGTATGTCCCGATTCTGTATATTGGGGAGAGGGGATGAGGTGTGTATGTTCCGATTCTGTATATTGGAGAGAGGGGATGAGGTGTGTATGTCCCGATTCTGTATATTGGGGAGAGGGGATGAGGTGTGTATGTCCCGATTCTGTATATTGGGGAGAGGGGATGAGGTGTGTTTGTCCCGATTCTGTATATTGGGGAGAGGGGATGAGGTATGTATGAGACCATAGGGTTAACCTGTGTACAAAATTTTACGAAGATCCTTTCATTACTTTAGGAGAAAAGTGATATAAAGAAGAAAAACAAACGGTTGCCTGGCGGCCATTTTAAATAAAAAAAACGAGCAAAAAATATAGATGTTGCACAACTAGACCATATAAGGGGAACCAACACAAAACATTTCATCAAGATCCACCTGGTGGTTTTCTAGATTCCTCGATCACAAACTATGTAGGTAAAAATGAGCAAAATAAAAAAATAGATGTTGTAGAACTTGACCATAGGGGGGACCTCTCTGGGAAATTTGATGATCTGACCAGTAGTTTTCTTGGAACAGCGATGACAAGAAAAGTTTACAGACAACGGACGACGGACCACAGACGTAAAAGCGATTTTGAGATCATGGTGATCTAAAAATAACATAAATCAAACACAGTCAATCCAATTATAGACCAATATTTTACTATTTATTTGTTCAACAAGATTGAGTAAAGAGAAACAGTAACAAAGGTGGGCAGTTTAAACTACTAAGTATATTATAGAATTCTAAACAATTTCCAACAGCTTAAAACCATCGTTGTGTGCAAGATTTTCATATATATAGTGATAAACATTGTAGACTATTCAACATGATAAAAGGTATGGATAATAATTGTGAACAAACATAATTAATTTAAATCCATTTTCAGGAAAAGAACAATGCTTTTGGAAAACTATGGTATAAGATTATAGAATTATAGAATTAATTTAAGTAGAGAGGGATTCAAATTGCTACTGCTGCTGCATCCAGGTCGCTTTGATGTACACAAGAAAAATTTGGGTCAGAGATGTTTGTCCTCTATCATTTATAAGACTCCATTCAGTTCATTTGAACAAGTTAACTGAATATTTCATTTTTGTCCAATTTAATCTTAACTTTTAAATCATATATACATTTTGAAATTAAAGTTTGATTTAAAAATAAAACCATGCATATTCTGGGATTGATAATATAATCATTAAAAGTAACATAAATCTGTTATTAAGAATAAGTAATGAAATAACTACCATCAATCTGGACAGGTAAAACACAGGTAAATGACAAGTTAGTGACACTTAATGAATTACAGTATTTCTTCTAAAGATTCAGCCACTTTTTTCCTCATAAGGATTCGCCATTAGAAAAGAAATATGCTAAATGAGGCCAGACAAATTTGCCCATTAGAGGGAATTTAAGGCAATACACTGTATGACGTCCCGCCAGCAGTGTGTGGAAACGGTTATTCTTAAACACAACTCCATTTTTGTCTGACTCAATGGAAAATTTAGGCCATTAGAATGGCTGAATATTTAGAAGAAAAACGGTATCAAGAAAACATATGTAACATGCAGATAAATAAATGTTACTGTACATGTATTTGAATTGAGTATAAAGAGGTACAGATTGCTGAGAAAGGTCCTGAATCCAACGGATGTGCGTGATGCGACCTAGAGACAACTTCCCCATCAAAAACATCAACATTCTCGGTAAAAATTATGAATAAATGACGAGCAAAATATGTGAGTGTCGTTTAAGTAAAAATCTAAGTTACTAAAACTTCAATGTAAACATGTAGTAATGTTCTAACTCTAACTGATGAAATATCAGAATAATTTTATAGACGTGCTGTTAACAAATACACAATAAGAAATCTTATACAGTGAAAATGTCATAGAAAAGTACAAATTATTGCCCAACACCAAATATTTATTATTTTTAAGGTGCAAATCAAACATTAAACACAGCCTTATTTCAATTCTGCCCATCCAAAAACATTTCAAGGCTTCCTTAATATATGCTTGAACTTCTAAAATTGACCTAAGTTCCGTATATACTATATTCCAACATTAGGTAAAATAATTAGCGATGTTGTAAAAGAATGAATCAGTACGACAGTTTCAATATTGTCAGTACATGTTTACAATAATAGTGAAATATTTTGTGAGATAAACTACAGACCATATAAATATGTAAACCTGTCATCCAATATGTAAATCTGTCATCCAATATCTAAACCTGTCATCCAATATGTAAATCTGTCATCCAATACCAAGTGCATATGTATCAATGTATCACAGAATACTATATATTATATACTATATCAAATACCAAATGTGTAAAATTGAACAAAATGAGACCAAAAAAAAAACCAACTCCTATAGAGTAAATTACTGTAATACGTAGTTAGAAAACAATTACTTGAAAATTGTCCGATTTCCTATAAAGAACAATCAAACATACACATTGCGTTATTTATGTGTAACTTAATTGTTTATTTCTTAACTCAAATTATGTACAAGTTTATATATCCTGGGCAACAAAAAGTGCGGTTTCAACACTTCCAAGTTTCAAGCGGTGGAAAATATCAAACCTCTAAAGATTGTTATTGATCAGATCTGATAGAAGGCTTATTGCTAATTAATTGATTAACATCTTTTGTCAGACTCAATCATTACATAGGCCTTCAGCGAGTACCAGGCAAATCCAGCACATACGGGAATTCCGTGAAAAACACACCATTTGAGTGTGATATGAACTCCCCACTAACCAATGAGGGACGAGACTGATACATTTCGACTGAGCCACATGGGCCCCCTATTGCTAATTGACGCGAAGCCGTATCGTGCGTGTGTGAAAACGAAAACTGCCTGATTAAAGTACTGCACGATAACTTGGCACAGACTGGTTGGTTAAAGTACTGCACGATACATGTAACTTGGCACAGACTGATTGGTTAAAGTACTGCACGATATAACTTGGCACAGACTGATTGGTTAAAGTACTGCACGATAACTTGGCACAGACTGATTGGTTAAAGTACTGCATGATAACTTGGCACAGACTGGCTGGTTAAGGTACTACAGAATTAGTATGCTGTGGTACAACTGATAGTCTAAAAGAACGTATATTTATGTATCAATAATTATGGAAAATCTAATATAAATACAACTTGTGATACCAGGAGTCTACCCATTCATAGACTTCTGGTGATACTGATATATAAATAATGGGTTCATTACAGGTGTTATAGCCATAAATAGGTATCATATCATAATTCATACATTTATTTACAAATATAATATAAATATGAAATAATTTGAACATTAAGATAGATGAGAGTTAAACTGGTTTGTGAGAATTATTTATCTGCATCAATTCCCAGTCTGGGTTCTAGCCTTCCCAGTCCGGGTTCTAGCCTTCCCAGTCTGGGTTCTAGCCTTCCCAGTCTGGGTTGTAGCCTTCCCAGTCTGGGTTCTAGCCTTCCCAGTCTGGGTTTTAGCCTTCCCAGTCCGGGTACTAGCCTTCCCAGTCTGGGTTCTAGCCTTCCCAGTCTGGGTTTTAGCCTTCCCAGTCCGGGTTCTAGCCTTCCCAATCTGGGTTTTAGCCTTCCCAGTCTGGGTTCTAGCCTTCCCAGTCTGGGTTCTAGCCTTCCCAGTCTGGGTTCTAGCCTTCCCAGTCTGGGTTCTAGCCTTCCCAGTCTGGGTTTTAGCCTTCCCAGTCTGGGTTCTAGCCTTCCCAGTCTTGGTTCTAGCCCTCAAACTGTCTGACACCTTTCCTGACACAAGGAAAAAGATGGATGCTTAACGGTTGGAAATATTTACAGAGAGTTTTATCTGCTAGTTGAATATTGAACTGTTATGGTCTGGGTTCTAGCCCTCCATGATTAAGCATAAATAGCAAGGTTTTATGTCTATAATTTTAATTACAATAGACTAATTAGCAAAAAAAAATAAAATGTACATTAAGATTAATTAAAGTATATATCGTCAGAAAACTTGTGATACCATCATATAAAATACATGTAATTCGTTGAACGACAGGGCAGACTTATATATACTCAGCATGCCCCTGATATTCCTGCACCAATTATACTTACTGCCTTCTATCACCATGCCCTCCCCCCCCCCCCCCTTCTTCTGCATCAAGTATACCCACTCCCTCCCATCGGCACACCCCTCAGTTATACCCACTCCCTTCTAACATCAGACCCATCCACCCCTCCCCCACCTGCTGCATCCACTCTCTCCCATCAACACGCACAAAAAGAGAGACAACAAGTTGAGGGAACTTCTAATTTACATTACAATGTTAAAAGGATAAATTCTAGCTGCACCAAATCTAATGACCTATAAAAAGTCATCACACATTGAATAAAACCGAGACATTATATACAACCCTAGATATAATAAGTGTGTATGTACAACTATAACACATGTAGATCAGAATTCCAAAATGAAAACTAACCTTTTGAGTAATATGTATTCTGATAATAAAAAATAACTAGCAAAGTACGTTTGTTAGAGAAAGATACCAACATTCACTTATTGGCATTCAAATTATTTTTTTCGCCAACAACAATGTAAAAGTCTTTTTTCTTTTAAAACCTCAAATATTGAAAGCTTCACACCCTAAATTTACACAAGAGTTTCAGAACAGCAGCAAAGTTTGGTTGATTGATTGATTGGAGTTTTACGCCGCACTTAAGATTATAGCAAAGTTTGGATTGTAACATATATATTGCTGTCTATAAGCTGGTCGGTAACTTCTCATTATTCTGATTCTTTATAGATGTCGTAAATAAAAAAGAAAACCTCTGAACGTAAATGTAATAAAGAGCAACCCAGACGCTCATAATTTTGCTAAAAAGGATTTGGATAAAAATAAACCTGCGATATGAAACTTAGTTTTGTTCATTTCTTAAAAAGCTTTTTAAGTGATAACTTTAAAGATGGTATTTATGGGTGAGGCATTAGGTAAATGAGTCTGGGTGGATTCCTCTGGCCTGCAGGCAGAAAACTGAATCCATTAGTGTCCTCTCCTCAAGTCTTTAGCCAAGCCTCAGGGACAAAATCCGTCTTTTACATGAGTAGATAATCACCTACTTCCCATGGTAAATTATTACTTAAATCCATTGAAACGGAAAGAAACTTGGGAAATGAAAGTTAAAATGGCAGGTAATTGCCTGCTAAAACCAACAACTTTCCATTTCCTTGTTAGGCCGTTATCAAAACTCACACCATTAATCCCATATGAGAAGATGTTGTTGTTGTTGTAAATAGATGAGCAGGTCACCAGCAAAGGAAACAGAAAAAGTAGAATAGGCCTTCATGTATGTAATTTTGCACTATAATTCTCCAATCAGTTATGTTGTCTCGACTTTAGTAGGCTGGTGATGAAGGGTTACGTGATAACAGTTGGGGTTTTACGGTACAGAAATGATGACGGGTTACGTAATAACAGTTGGAGGTTTGGTGAATTTCTGCTGTCTAAGTTGTTATTCTCACAGGATCGGGCTGCGTTCTTTTTCTCTTGTGAAATTTATTGGATGACACAGGGCGGGGTATTGGCCGCGGCTCCCTGTGCGTGGGACATGGTGGGGCGTGAGCTGTGGGAGGTACCGGGTTTCGGTTCTAGTCACCTTCGCGGCGGTTCCCGTCGTATAACAGCGGGCTTATTACCCAAGATCTTGTCAAGTTCACCCATTAATACTGGTGTCAGCTTTGGGACATACTGAAACAGACAAAACAAACTAACATCAGGTTTTGTGTTGATCAACACACGGGCACAGGGATTGATTGATTGATTGTTTGGTGTTTTACACCGCCCTCAAGATTATTTCACTTATATGGTGGCATTGCTAACGTTTTGATTTGTGGCTAATTACCTAAATCTCGTTAAGACTTTTCCTTACCATTTTCAAATAGATCAACACATGAGAAATCCTTTACAACCAAATAAAGTTGACATAGTGCATGCCGGTTTCAAGCTACACACAGTTTAACATGGGTACCGCCATTTTGACAGTTTTAGGCTTACTTATTCTAGCCAAACTTTGGTATTTTCAAAATTGGGTGAACATTAAAAAACACACACAAAAATCTGTTATCAGGCATTGATTGAAAGCGTAAAGTATGTACAGTAGCCCTATGTTAGTTTCAATCCAATATTCAAATAACCCAGATACCAAACTATCACTAGGCCTATGTAAGTCACCTCCTAGCTCTAGCATAACCGAAGTCAAGGGAGATAAATGTTGCGGCAAAGGAGTTAACGCGCGCAGATCGGCTTATCGTGAAACGGTTTATTTTCATTGGCTGAGAAAACACAAACTGGGTGTTGTGACCTGCAGCTCGGATTATCGGTCTTACGGCAGCTGGTATTATATGGCTGCCAATGTGTCTTATGACTAACACAGAGAGAAAAAAAATTCGGCATAGCCCAGATTTCTCGGCTAACTTGGCCTGGAGTTCACTCGCCTTTTCCGACCAATCGTCAGGTTGTCAACCGAAATCTGAGATCCCATAGAAATTATTGTTATTCCGTCGAGTTATATTTCGAGCCAGGTACCATTATAAAGAGAAGCCATACTTGATCCGACAGTAAGAAATCTTGTCCTTGGTCATTTGGAGAAAATGTATTTAGAATTAACCTATATGTTGTGTTCTTGTTTCTGCTGTCGCCGAGTAAAGCCACGGTCAAACACATAGTTTTCAGTGGGATTTAAAAAATGTTTTTTCGGGATTTTATCTAGATAAATATATAGTGACGTTTTACATGTCTGAAGTAGGGAGTGCACGGATTGATTGGTTGATTGTTTGGTTATTATTTCACTTATATGGTGGCGTTGCCAGTTTTATTGTGGGAGGAAACCGGGCTCTATGCCCGGAGGAAACTCACGACCTTCCGTTGGTAACTGAAAACCCAGTCAGAAAATTTCCAATTTTTTGGACGGGAGTGCACGGATGAAGTTGGTATGTCAGAATTCTGTCAATTAGGGAGATGGGATGAAGTGTTTATTTACTAATCTTGTCAGTAAGGGAGAAAAAATGTGTATGTCCGAGTTCTGTATATTTGGTAGAGGGGATACGGTGTGTATGTCCAAATTCTGTATATTGGAGAGAGGGGGTGAGGCGTGTATGTCCCGATTCTGTATATTGGGGAGAGGGGATGAGGTGTGTATGTTCCGATTCTGTATATTGGAGAGAGGGGATGAGGTGTGTATGTCCCGATTCTGTATATTGGGGAGAGGGGATGAGGTGTGTATGTCCCGATTCTGTATATTGGGGAGAGGGGATGAGGTGTGTTTGTCCCGATTCTGTATATTGGGGAGAGGGGATGAGGTATGTATGAGACCATAGGGTTAACCTGTGTACAAAATTTTACGAAGATCCTTTCATTACTTTAGGAGAAAAGTGATATAAAGAAGAAAAACAAACGGTTGCCTGGCGGCCATTTTAAATAAAAAAAACGAGCAAAAAATATAGATGTTGCACAACTAGACCATATAAGGGGAACCAACACAAAACATTTCATCAAGATCCACCTGGTGGTTTTCTAGATTCCTCGATCACAAACTATGTAGGTAAAAATGAGCAAAATAAAAAAATAGATGTTGTAGAACTTGACCATAGGGGGGACCTCTCTGGGAAATTTGATGATCTGACCAGTAGTTTTCTTGGAACAGCGATGACAAGAAAAGTTTACAGACAACGGACGACGGACCACAGACGTAAAAGCGATTTTGAGATCATGGTGATCTAAAAATAACATAAATCAAACACAGTCAATCCAATTATAGACCAATATTTTACTATTTATTTGTTCAACAAGATTGAGTAAAGAGAAACAGTAACAAAGGTGGGCAGTTTAAACTACTAAGTATATTATAGAATTCTAAACAATTTCCAACAGCTTAAAACCATCGTTGTGTGCAAGATTTTCATATATATAGTGATAAACATTGTAGACTATTCAACATGATAAAAGGTATGGATAATAATTGTGAACAAACATAATTAATTTAAATCCATTTTCAGGAAAAGAACAATGCTTTTGGAAAACTATGGTATAAGATTATAGAATTATAGAATTAATTTAAGTAGAGAGGGATTCAAATTGCTACTGCTGCTGCATCCAGGTCGCTTTGATGTACACAAGAAAAATTTGGGTCAGAGATGTTTGTCCTCTATCATTTATAAGACTCCATTCAGTTCATTTGAACAAGTTAACTGAATATTTCATTTTTGTCCAATTTAATCTTAACTTTTAAATCATATATACATTTTGAAATTAAAGTTTGATTTAAAAATAAAACCATGCATATTCTGGGATTGATAATATAATCATTAAAAGTAACATAAATCTGTTATTAAGAATAAGTAATGAAATAACTACCATCAATCTGGACAGGTAAAACACAGGTAAATGACAAGTTAGTGACACTTAATGAATTACAGTATTTCTTCTAAAGATTCAGCCACTTTTTTCCTCATAAGGATTCGCCATTAGAAAAGAAATATGCTAAATGAGGCCAGACAAATTTGCCCATTAGAGGGAATTTAAGGCAATACACTGTATGACGTCCCGCCAGCAGTGTGTGGAAACGGTTATTCTTAAACACAACTCCATTTTTGTCTGACTCAATGGAAAATTTAGGCCATTAGAATGGCTGAATATTTAGAAGAAAAACGGTATCAAGAAAACATATGTAACATGCAGATAAATAAATGTTACTGTACATGTATTTGAATTGAGTATAAAGAGGTACAGATTGCTGAGAAAGGTCCTGAATCCAACGGATGTGCGTGATGCGACCTAGAGACAACTTCCCCATCAAAAACATCAACATTCTCGGTAAAAATTATGAATAAATGACGAGCAAAATATGTGAGTGTCGTTTAAGTAAAAATCTAAGTTACTAAAACTTCAATGTAAACATGTAGTAATGTTCTAACTCTAACTGATGAAATATCAGAATAATTTTATAGACGTGCTGTTAACAAATACACAATAAGAAATCTTATACAGTGAAAATGTCATAGAAAAGTACAAATTATTGCCCAACACCAAATATTTATTATTTTTAAGGTGCAAATCAAACATTAAACACAGCCTTATTTCAATTCTGCCCATCCAAAAACATTTCAAGGCTTCCTTAATATATGCTTGAACTTCTAAAATTGACCTAAGTTCCGTATATACTATATTCCAACATTAGGTAAAATAATTAGCGATGTTGTAAAAGAATGAATCAGTACGACAGTTTCAATATTGTCAGTACATGTTTACAATAATAGTGAAATATTTTGTGAGATAAACTACAGACCATATAAATATGTAAACCTGTCATCCAATATGTAAATCTGTCATCCAATATCTAAACCTGTCATCCAATATGTAAATCTGTCATCCAATACCAAGTGCATATGTATCAATGTATCACAGAATACTATATATTATATACTATATCAAATACCAAATGTGTAAAATTGAACAAAATGAGACCAAAAAAAAAACCAACTCCTATAGAGTAAATTACTGTAATACGTAGTTAGAAAACAATTACTTGAAAATTGTCCGATTTCCTATAAAGAACAATCAAACATACACATTGCGTTATTTATGTGTAACTTAATTGTTTATTTCTTAACTCAAATTATGTACAAGTTTATATATCCTGGGCAACAAAAAGTGCGGTTTCAACACTTCCAAGTTTCAAGCGGTGGAAAATATCAAACCTCTAAAGATTGTTATTGATCAGATCTGATAGAAGGCTTATTGCTAATTAATTGATTAACATCTTTTGTCAGACTCAATCATTACATAGGCCTTCAGCGAGTACCAGGCAAATCCAGCACATACGGGAATTCCGTGAAAAACACACCATTTGAGTGTGATATGAACTCCCCACTAACCAATGAGGGACGAGACTGATACATTTCGACTGAGCCACATGGGCCCCCTATTGCTAATTGACGCGAAGCCGTATCGTGCGTGTGTGAAAACGAAAACTGCCTGATTAAAGTACTGCACGATAACTTGGCACAGACTGGTTGGTTAAAGTACTGCACGATACATGTAACTTGGCACAGACTGATTGGTTAAAGTACTGCACGATATAACTTGGCACAGACTGATTGGTTAAAGTACTGCACGATAACTTGGCACAGACTGATTGGTTAAAGTACTGCATGATAACTTGGCACAGACTGGCTGGTTAAGGTACTACAGAATTAGTATGCTGTGGTACAACTGATAGTCTAAAAGAACGTATATTTATGTATCAATAATTATGGAAAATCTAATATAAATACAACTTGTGATACCAGGAGTCTACCCATTCATAGACTTCTGGTGATACTGATATATAAATAATGGGTTCATTACAGGTGTTATAGCCATAAATAGGTATCATATCATAATTCATACATTTATTTACAAATATAATATAAATATGAAATAATTTGAACATTAAGATAGATGAGAGTTAAACTGGTTTGTGAGAATTATTTATCTGCATCAATTCCCAGTCTGGGTTCTAGCCTTCCCAGTCCGGGTTCTAGCCTTCCCAGTCTGGGTTCTAGCCTTCCCAGTCTGGGTTGTAGCCTTCCCAGTCTGGGTTCTAGCCTTCCCAGTCTGGGTTTTAGCCTTCCCAGTCCGGGTACTAGCCTTCCCAGTCTGGGTTCTAGCCTTCCCAGTCTGGGTTTTAGCCTTCCCAGTCCGGGTTCTAGCCTTCCCAATCTGGGTTTTAGCCTTCCCAGTCTGGGTTCTAGCCTTCCCAGTCTGGGTTCTAGCCTTCCCAGTCTGGGTTCTAGCCTTCCCAGTCTGGGTTCTAGCCTTCCCAGTCTGGGTTTTAGCCTTCCCAGTCTGGGTTCTAGCCTTCCCAGTCTTGGTTCTAGCCCTCAAACTGTCTGACACCTTTCCTGACACAAGGAAAAAGATGGATGCTTAACGGTTGGAAATATTTACAGAGAGTTTTATCTGCTAGTTGAATATTGAACTGTTATGGTCTGGGTTCTAGCCCTCCATGATTAAGCATAAATAGCAAGGTTTTATGTCTATAATTTTAATTACAATAGACTAATTAGCAAAAAAAAATAAAATGTACATTAAGATTAATTAAAGTATATATCGTCAGAAAACTTGTGATACCATCATATAAAATACATGTAATTCGTTGAACGACAGGGCAGACTTATATATACTCAGCATGCCCCTGATATTCCTGCACCAATTATACTTACTGCCTTCTATCACCATGCCCTCCCCCCCCCCCCCCCTTCTTCTGCATCAAGTATACCCACTCCCTCCCATCGGCACACCCCTCAGTTATACCCACTCCCTTCTAACATCAGACCCATCCACCCCTCCCCCACCTGCTGCATCCACTCTCTCCCATCAACACGCACAAAAAGAGAGACAACAAGTTGAGGGAACTTCTAATTTACATTACAATGTTAAAAGGATAAATTCTAGCTGCACCAAATCTAATGACCTATAAAAAGTCATCACACATTGAATAAAACCGAGACATTATATACAACCCTAGATATAATAAGTGTGTATGTACAACTATAACACATGTAGATCAGAATTCCAAAATGAAAACTAACCTTTTGAGTAATATGTATTCTGATAATAAAAAATAACTAGCAAAGTACGTTTGTTAGAGAAAGATACCAACATTCACTTATTGGCATTCAAATTATTTTTTTCGCCAACAACAATGTAAAAGTCTTTTTTCTTTTAAAACCTCAAATATTGAAAGCTTCACACCCTAAATTTACACAAGAGTTTCAGAACAGCAGCAAAGTTTGGTTGATTGATTGATTGGAGTTTTACGCCGCACTTAAGATTATAGCAAAGTTTGGATTGTAACATATATATTGCTGTCTATAAGCTGGTCGGTAACTTCTCATTATTCTGATTCTTTATAGATGTCGTAAATAAAAAAGAAAACCTCTGAACGTAAATGTAATAAAGAGCAACCCAGACGCTCATAATTTTGCTAAAAAGGATTTGGATAAAAATAAACCTGCGATATGAAACTTAGTTTTGTTCATTTCTTAAAAAGCGTTTTAAGTGATAACTTTAAAGATGGTATTTATGGGTGAGGCATTAGGTAAATGAGTCTGGGTGGATTCCTCTGGCCTGCAGGCAGAAAACTGAATCCATTAGTGTCCTCTCCTCAAGTCTTTAGCCAAGCCTCAGGGACAAAATCCGTCTTTTACATGAGTAGATAATCACCTACTTCCCATGGTAAATTATTACTTAAATCCATTGAAACGGAAAGAAACTTGGGAAATGAAAGTTAAAATGGCAGGTAATTGCCTGCTAAAACCAACAACTTTCCATTTCCTTGTTAGGCCGTTATCAAAACTCACACCATTAATCCCATATGAGAAGATGTTGTTGTTGTTGTAAATAGATGAGCAGGTCACCAGCAAAGGAAACAGAAAAAGTAGAATAGGCCTTCATGTATGTAATTTTGCACTATAATTCTCCAATCAGTTATGTTGTCTCGACTTTAGTAGGCTGGTGATGAAGGGTTACGTGATAACAGTTGGGGTTTTACGGTACAGAAATGATGACGGGTTACGTAATAACAGTTGGAGGTTTGGTGAATTTCTGCTGTCTAAGTTGTTATTCTCACAGGATCGGGCTGCGTTCTTTTTCTCTTGTGAAATTTATTGGATGACACAGGGCGGGGTATTGGCCGCGGCTCCCTGTGCGTGGGACATGGTGGGGCGTGAGCTGTGGGAGGTACCGGGTTTCGGTTCTAGTCACCTTCGCGGCGGTTCCCGTCGTATAACAGCGGGCTTATTACCCAAGATCTTGTCAAGTTCACCCATTAATACTGGTGTCAGCTTTGGGACATACTGAAACAGACAAAACAAACTAACATCAGGTTTTGTGTTGATCAACACACGGGCACAGGGATTGATTGATTGATTGTTTGGTGTTTTACACCGCCCTCAAGATTATTTCACTTATATGGTGGCATTGCTAACGTTTTGATTTGTGGCTAATTACCTAAATCTCGTTAAGACTTTTCCTTACCATTTTCAAATAGATCAACACATGAGAAATCCTTTACAACCAAATAAAGTTGACATAGTGCATGCCGGTTTCAAGCTACACACAGTTTAACATGGGTACCGCCATTTTGACAGTTTTAGGCTTACTTATTCTAGCCAAACTTTGGTATTTTCAAAATTGGGTGAACATTAAAAAACACACACAAAAATCTGTTATCAGGCATTGATTGAAAGCGTAAAGTATGTACAGTAGCCCTATGTTAGTTTCAATCCAATATTCAAATAACCCAGATACCAAACTATCACTAGGCCTATGTAAGTCACCTCCTAGCTCTAGCATAACCGAAGTCAAGGGAGATAAATGTTGCGGCAAAGGAGTTAACGCGCGCAGATCGGCTTATCGTGAAACGGTTTATTTTCATTGGCTGAGAAAACACAAACTGGGTGTTGTGACCTGCAGCTCGGATTATCGGTCTTACGGCAGCTGGTATTATATGGCTGCCAATGTGTCTTATGACTAACACAGAGAGAAAAAAAATTCGGCATAGCCCAGATTTCTCGGCTAACTTGGCCTGGAGTTCACTCGCCTTTTCCGACCAATCGTCAGGTTGTCAACCGAAATCTGAGATCCCATAGAAATTATTGTTATTCCGTCGAGTTATATTTCGAGCCAGGTACCATTATAAAGAGAAGCCATACTTGATCCGACAGTAAGAAATCTTGTCCTTGGTCATTTGGAGAAAATGTATTTAGAATTAACCTATATGTTGTGTTCTTGTTTCTGCTGTCGCCGAGTAAAGCCACGGTCAAACACATAGTTTTCAGTGGGATTTAAAAAATGTTTTTTCGGGATTTTATCTAGATAAATATATAGTGACGTTTTACATGTCTGAAGTAGGGAGTGCACGGATTGATTGGTTGATTGTTTGGTTATTATTTCACTTATATGGTGGCGTTGCCAGTTTTATTGTGGGAGGAAACCGGGCTCTATGCCCGGAGGAAACTCACGACCTTCCGTTGGTAACTGAAAACCCAGTCAGAAAATTTCCAATTTTTTGGACGGGAGTGCACGGATGAAGTTGGTATGTCAGAATTCTGTCAATTAGGGAGATGGGATGAAGTGTTTATTTACTAATCTTGTCAGTAAGGGAGAAAAAATGTGTATGTCCGAGTTCTGTATATTTGGTAGAGGGGATACGGTGTGTATGTCCAAATTCTGTATATTGGAGAGAGGGGGTGAGGCGTGTATGTCCCGATTCTGTATATTGGGGAGAGGGGATGAGGTGTGTATGTTCCGATTCTGTATATTGGAGAGAGGGGATGAGGTGTGTATGTCCCGATTCTGTATATTGGGGAGAGGGGATGAGGTGTGTATGTCCCGATTCTGTATATTGGGGAGAGGGGATGAGGTGTGTTTGTCCCGATTCTGTATATTGGGGAGAGGGGATGAGGTATGTATGAGACCATAGGGTTAACCTGTGTACAAAATTTTACGAAGATCCTTTCATTACTTTAGGAGAAAAGTGATATAAAGAAGAAAAACAAACGGTTGCCTGGCGGCCATTTTAAATAAAAAAAACGAGCAAAAAATATAGATGTTGCACAACTAGACCATATAAGGGGAACCAACACAAAACATTTCATCAAGATCCACCTGGTGGTTTTCTAGATTCCTCGATCACAAACTATGTAGGTAAAAATGAGCAAAATAAAAAAATAGATGTTGTAGAACTTGACCATAGGGGGGACCTCTCTGGGAAATTTGATGATCTGACCAGTAGTTTTCTTGGAACAGCGATGACAAGAAAAGTTTACAGACAACGGACGACGGACCACAGACGTAAAAGCGATTTTGAGATCATGGTGATCTAAAAATAACATAAATCAAACACAGTCAATCCAATTATAGACCAATATTTTACTATTTATTTGTTCAACAAGATTGAGTAAAGAGAAACAGTAACAAAGGTGGGCAGTTTAAACTACTAAGTATATTATAGAATTCTAAACAATTTCCAACAGCTTAAAACCATCGTTGTGTGCAAGATTTTCATATATATAGTGATAAACATTGTAGACTATTCAACATGATAAAAGGTATGGATAATAATTGTGAACAAACATAATTAATTTAAATCCATTTTCAGGAAAAGAACAATGCTTTTGGAAAACTATGGTATAAGATTATAGAATTATAGAATTAATTTAAGTAGAGAGGGATTCAAATTGCTACTGCTGCTGCATCCAGGTCGCTTTGATGTACACAAGAAAAATTTGGGTCAGAGATGTTTGTCCTCTATCATTTATAAGACTCCATTCAGTTCATTTGAACAAGTTAACTGAATATTTCATTTTTGTCCAATTTAATCTTAACTTTTAAATCATATATACATTTTGAAATTAAAGTTTGATTTAAAAATAAAACCATGCATATTCTGGGATTGATAATATAATCATTAAAAGTAACATAAATCTGTTATTAAGAATAAGTAATGAAATAACTACCATCAATCTGGACAGGTAAAACACAGGTAAATGACAAGTTAGTGACACTTAATGAATTACAGTATTTCTTCTAAAGATTCAGCCACTTTTTTCCTCATAAGGATTCGCCATTAGAAAAGAAATATGCTAAATGAGGCCAGACAAATTTGCCCATTAGAGGGAATTTAAGGCAATACACTGTATGACGTCCCGCCAGCAGTGTGTGGAAACGGTTATTCTTAAACACAACTCCATTTTTGTCTGACTCAATGGAAAATTTAGGCCATTAGAATGGCTGAATATTTAGAAGAAAAACGGTATCAAGAAAACATATGTAACATGCAGATAAATAAATGTTACTGTACATGTATTTGAATTGAGTATAAAGAGGTACAGATTGCTGAGAAAGGTCCTGAATCCAACGGATGTGCGTGATGCGACCTAGAGACAACTTCCCCATCAAAAACATCAACATTCTCGGTAAAAATTATGAATAAATGACGAGCAAAATATGTGAGTGTCGTTTAAGTAAAAATCTAAGTTACTAAAACTTCAATGTAAACATGTAGTAATGTTCTAACTCTAACTGATGAAATATCAGAATAATTTTATAGACGTGCTGTTAACAAATACACAATAAGAAATCTTATACAGTGAAAATGTCATAGAAAAGTACAAATTATTGCCCAACACCAAATATTTATTATTTTTAAGGTGCAAATCAAACATTAAACACAGCCTTATTTCAATTCTGCCCATCCAAAAACATTTCAAGGCTTCCTTAATATATGCTTGAACTTCTAAAATTGACCTAAGTTCCGTATATACTATATTCCAACATTAGGTAAAATAATTAGCGATGTTGTAAAAGAATGAATCAGTACGACAGTTTCAATATTGTCAGTACATGTTTACAATAATAGTGAAATATTTTGTGAGATAAACTACAGACCATATAAATATGTAAACCTGTCATCCAATATGTAAATCTGTCATCCAATATCTAAACCTGTCATCCAATATGTAAATCTGTCATCCAATACCAAGTGCATATGTATCAATGTATCACAGAATACTATATATTATATACTATATCAAATACCAAATGTGTAAAATTGAACAAAATGAGACCAAAAAAAAAACCAACTCCTATAGAGTAAATTACTGTAATACGTAGTTAGAAAACAATTACTTGAAAATTGTCCGATTTCCTATAAAGAACAATCAAACATACACATTGCGTTATTTATGTGTAACTTAATTGTTTATTTCTTAACTCAAATTATGTACAAGTTTATATATCCTGGGCAACAAAAAGTGCGGTTTCAACACTTCCAAGTTTCAAGCGGTGGAAAATATCAAACCTCTAAAGATTGTTATTGATCAGATCTGATAGAAGGCTTATTGCTAATTAATTGATTAACATCTTTTGTCAGACTCAATCATTACATAGGCCTTCAGCGAGTACCAGGCAAATCCAGCACATACGGGAATTCCGTGAAAAACACACCATTTGAGTGTGATATGAACTCCCCACTAACCAATGAGGGACGAGACTGATACATTTCGACTGAGCCACATGGGCCCCCTATTGCTAATTGACGCGAAGCCGTATCGTGCGTGTGTGAAAACGAAAACTGCCTGATTAAAGTACTGCACGATAACTTGGCACAGACTGGTTGGTTAAAGTACTGCACGATACATGTAACTTGGCACAGACTGATTGGTTAAAGTACTGCACGATATAACTTGGCACAGACTGATTGGTTAAAGTACTGCACGATAACTTGGCACAGACTGATTGGTTAAAGTACTGCATGATAACTTGGCACAGACTGGCTGGTTAAGGTACTACAGAATTAGTATGCTGTGGTACAACTGATAGTCTAAAAGAACGTATATTTATGTATCAATAATTATGGAAAATCTAATATAAATACAACTTGTGATACCAGGAGTCTACCCATTCATAGACTTCTGGTGATACTGATATATAAATAATGGGTTCATTACAGGTGTTATAGCCATAAATAGGTATCATATCATAATTCATACATTTATTTACAAATATAATATAAATATGAAATAATTTGAACATTAAGATAGATGAGAGTTAAACTGGTTTGTGAGAATTATTTATCTGCATCAATTCCCAGTCTGGGTTCTAGCCTTCCCAGTCCGGGTTCTAGCCTTCCCAGTCTGGGTTCTAGCCTTCCCAGTCTGGGTTGTAGCCTTCCCAGTCTGGGTTCTAGCCTTCCCAGTCTGGGTTTTAGCCTTCCCAGTCCGGGTACTAGCCTTCCCAGTCTGGGTTCTAGCCTTCCCAGTCTGGGTTTTAGCCTTCCCAGTCCGGGTTCTAGCCTTCCCAATCTGGGTTTTAGCCTTCCCAGTCTGGGTTCTAGCCTTCCCAGTCTGGGTTCTAGCCTTCCCAGTCTGGGTTCTAGCCTTCCCAGTCTGGGTTCTAGCCTTCCCAGTCTGGGTTTTAGCCTTCCCAGTCTGGGTTCTAGCCTTCCCAGTCTTGGTTCTAGCCCTCAAACTGTCTGACACCTTTCCTGACACAAGGAAAAAGATGGATGCTTAACGGTTGGAAATATTTACAGAGAGTTTTATCTGCTAGTTGAATATTGAACTGTTATGGTCTGGGTTCTAGCCCTCCATGATTAAGCATAAATAGCAAGGTTTTATGTCTATAATTTTAATTACAATAGACTAATTAGCAAAAAAAAATAAAATGTACATTAAGATTAATTAAAGTATATATCGTCAGAAAACTTGTGATACCATCATATAAAATACATGTAATTCGTTGAACGACAGGGCAGACTTATATATACTCAGCATGCCCCTGATATTCCTGCACCAATTATACTTACTGCCTTCTATCACCATGCCCTCCCCCCCCCCCCCCTTCTTCTGCATCAAGTATACCCACTCCCTCCCATCGGCACACCCCTCAGTTATACCCACTCCCTTCTAACATCAGACCCATCCACCCCTCCCCCACCTGCTGCATCCACTCTCTCCCATCAACACGCACAAAAAGAGAGACAACAAGTTGAGGGAACTTCTAATTTACATTACAATGTTAAAAGGATAAATTCTAGCTGCACCAAATCTAATGACCTATAAAAAGTCATCACACATTGAATAAAACCGAGACATTATATACAACCCTAGATATAATAAGTGTGTATGTACAACTATAACACATGTAGATCAGAATTCCAAAATGAAAACTAACCTTTTGAGTAATATGTATTCTGATAATAAAAAATAACTAGCAAAGTACGTTTGTTAGAGAAAGATACCAACATTCACTTATTGGCATTCAAATTATTTTTTTCGCCAACAACAATGTAAAAGTCTTTTTTCTTTTAAAACCTCAAATATTGAAAGCTTCACACCCTAAATTTACACAAGAGTTTCAGAACAGCAGCAAAGTTTGGTTGATTGATTGATTGGAGTTTTACGCCGCACTTAAGATTATAGCAAAGTTTGGATTGTAACATATATATTGCTGTCTATAAGCTGGTCGGTAACTTCTCATTATTCTGATTCTTTATAGATGTCGTAAATAAAAAAGAAAACCTCTGAACGTAAATGTAATAAAGAGCAACCCAGACGCTCATAATTTTGCTAAAAAGGATTTGGATAAAAATAAACCTGCGATATGAAACTTAGTTTTGTTCATTTCTTAAAAAGCTTTTTAAGTGATAACTTTAAAGATGGTATTTATGGGTGAGGCATTAGGTAAATGAGTCTGGGTGGATTCCTCTGGCCTGCAGGCAGAAAACTGAATCCATTAGTGTCCTCTCCTCAAGTCTTTAGCCAAGCCTCAGGGACAAAATCCGTCTTTTACATGAGTAGATAATCACCTACTTCCCATGGTAAATTATTACTTAAATCCATTGAAACGGAAAGAAACTTGGGAAATGAAAGTTAAAATGGCAGGTAATTGCCTGCTAAAACCAACAACTTTCCATTTCCTTGTTAGGCCGTTATCAAAACTCACACCATTAATCCCATATGAGAAGATGTTGTTGTTGTTGTAAATAGATGAGCAGGTCACCAGCAAAGGAAACAGAAAAAGTAGAATAGGCCTTCATGTATGTAATTTTGCACTATAATTCTCCAATCAGTTATGTTGTCTCGACTTTAGTAGGCTGGTGATGAAGGGTTACGTGATAACAGTTGGGGTTTTACGGTACAGAAATGATGACGGGTTACGTAATAACAGTTGGAGGTTTGGTGAATTTCTGCTGTCTAAGTTGTTATTCTCACAGGATCGGGCTGCGTTCTTTTTCTCTTGTGAAATTTATTGGATGACACAGGGCGGGGTATTGGCCGCGGCTCCCTGTGCGTGGGACATGGTGGGGCGTGAGCTGTGGGAGGTACCGGGTTTCGGTTCTAGTCACCTTCGCGGCGGTTCCCGTCGTATAACAGCGGGCTTATTACCCAAGATCTTGTCAAGTTCACCCATTAATACTGGTGTCAGCTTTGGGACATACTGAAACAGACAAAACAAACTAACATCAGGTTTTGTGTTGATCAACACACGGGCACAGGGATTGATTGATTGATTGTTTGGTGTTTTACACCGCCCTCAAGATTATTTCACTTATATGGTGGCATTGCTAACGTTTTGATTTGTGGCTAATTACCTAAATCTCGTTAAGACTTTTCCTTACCATTTTCAAATAGATCAACACATGAGAAATCCTTTACAACCAAATAAAGTTGACATAGTGCATGCCGGTTTCAAGCTACACACAGTTTAACATGGGTACCGCCATTTTGACAGTTTTAGGCTTACTTATTCTAGCCAAACTTTGGTATTTTCAAAATTGGGTGAACATTAAAAAACACACACAAAAATCTGTTATCAGGCATTGATTGAAAGCGTAAAGTATGTACAGTAGCCCTATGTTAGTTTCAATCCAATATTCAAATAACCCAGATACCAAACTATCACTAGGCCTATGTAAGTCACCTCCTAGCTCTAGCATAACCGAAGTCAAGGGAGATAAATGTTGCGGCAAAGGAGTTAACGCGCGCAGATCGGCTTATCGTGAAACGGTTTATTTTCATTGGCTGAGAAAACACAAACTGGGTGTTGTGACCTGCAGCTCGGATTATCGGTCTTACGGCAGCTGGTATTATATGGCTGCCAATGTGTCTTATGACTAACACAGAGAGAAAAAAAATTCGGCATAGCCCAGATTTCTCGGCTAACTTGGCCTGGAGTTCACTCGCCTTTTCCGACCAATCGTCAGGTTGTCAACCGAAATCTGAGATCCCATAGAAATTATTGTTATTCCGTCGAGTTATATTTCGAGCCAGGTACCATTATAAAGAGAAGCCATACTTGATCCGACAGTAAGAAATCTTGTCCTTGGTCATTTGGAGAAAATGTATTTAGAATTAACCTATATGTTGTGTTCTTGTTTCTGCTGTCGCCGAGTAAAGCCACGGTCAAACACATAGTTTTCAGTGGGATTTAAAAAATGTTTTTTCGGGATTTTATCTAGATAAATATATAGTGACGTTTTACATGTCTGAAGTAGGGAGTGCACGGATTGATTGGTTGATTGTTTGGTTATTATTTCACTTATATGGTGGCGTTGCCAGTTTTATTGTGGGAGGAAACCGGGCTCTATGCCCGGAGGAAACTCACGACCTTCCGTTGGTAACTGAAAACCCAGTCAGAAAATTTCCAATTTTTTGGACGGGAGTGCACGGATGAAGTTGGTATGTCAGAATTCTGTCAATTAGGGAGATGGGATGAAGTGTTTATTTACTAATCTTGTCAGTAAGGGAGAAAAAATGTGTATGTCCGAGTTCTGTATATTTGGTAGAGGGGATACGGTGTGTATGTCCAAATTCTGTATATTGGAGAGAGGGGGTGAGGCGTGTATGTCCCGATTCTGTATATTGGGGAGAGGGGATGAGGTGTGTATGTTCCGATTCTGTATATTGGAGAGAGGGGATGAGGTGTGTATGTCCCGATTCTGTATATTGGGGAGAGGGGATGAGGTGTGTATGTCCCGATTCTGTATATTGGGGAGAGGGGATGAGGTGTGTTTGTCCCGATTCTGTATATTGGGGAGAGGGGATGAGGTATGTATGAGACCATAGGGTTAACCTGTGTACAAAATTTTACGAAGATCCTTTCATTACTTTAGGAGAAAAGTGATATAAAGAAGAAAAACAAACGGTTGCCTGGCGGCCATTTTAAATAAAAAAAACGAGCAAAAAATATAGATGTTGCACAACTAGACCATATAAGGGGAACCAACACAAAACATTTCATCAAGATCCACCTGGTGGTTTTCTAGATTCCTCGATCACAAACTATGTAGGTAAAAATGAGCAAAATAAAAAAATAGATGTTGTAGAACTTGACCATAGGGGGGACCTCTCTGGGAAATTTGATGATCTGACCAGTAGTTTTCTTGGAACAGCGATGACAAGAAAAGTTTACAGACAACGGACGACGGACCACAGACGTAAAAGCGATTTTGAGATCATGGTGATCTAAAAATAACATAAATCAAACACAGTCAATCCAATTATAGACCAATATTTTACTATTTATTTGTTCAACAAGATTGAGTAAAGAGAAACAGTAACAAAGGTGGGCAGTTTAAACTACTAAGTATATTATAGAATTCTAAACAATTTCCAACAGCTTAAAACCATCGTTGTGTGCAAGATTTTCATATATATAGTGATAAACATTGTAGACTATTCAACATGATAAAAGGTATGGATAATAATTGTGAACAAACATAATTAATTTAAATCCATTTTCAGGAAAAGAACAATGCTTTTGGAAAACTATGGTATAAGATTATAGAATTATAGAATTAATTTAAGTAGAGAGGGATTCAAATTGCTACTGCTGCTGCATCCAGGTCGCTTTGATGTACACAAGAAAAATTTGGGTCAGAGATGTTTGTCCTCTATCATTTATAAGACTCCATTCAGTTCATTTGAACAAGTTAACTGAATATTTCATTTTTGTCCAATTTAATCTTAACTTTTAAATCATATATACATTTTGAAATTAAAGTTTGATTTAAAAATAAAACCATGCATATTCTGGGATTGATAATATAATCATTAAAAGTAACATAAATCTGTTATTAAGAATAAGTAATGAAATAACTACCATCAATCTGGACAGGTAAAACACAGGTAAATGACAAGTTAGTGACACTTAATGAATTACAGTATTTCTTCTAAAGATTCAGCCACTTTTTTCCTCATAAGGATTCGCCATTAGAAAAGAAATATGCTAAATGAGGCCAGACAAATTTGCCCATTAGAGGGAATTTAAGGCAATACACTGTATGACGTCCCGCCAGCAGTGTGTGGAAACGGTTATTCTTAAACACAACTCCATTTTTGTCTGACTCAATGGAAAATTTAGGCCATTAGAATGGCTGAATATTTAGAAGAAAAACGGTATCAAGAAAACATATGTAACATGCAGATAAATAAATGTTACTGTACATGTATTTGAATTGAGTATAAAGAGGTACAGATTGCTGAGAAAGGTCCTGAATCCAACGGATGTGCGTGATGCGACCTAGAGACAACTTCCCCATCAAAAACATCAACATTCTCGGTAAAAATTATGAATAAATGACGAGCAAAATATGTGAGTGTCGTTTAAGTAAAAATCTAAGTTACTAAAACTTCAATGTAAACATGTAGTAATGTTCTAACTCTAACTGATGAAATATCAGAATAATTTTATAGACGTGCTGTTAACAAATACACAATAAGAAATCTTATACAGTGAAAATGTCATAGAAAAGTACAAATTATTGCCCAACACCAAATATTTATTATTTTTAAGGTGCAAATCAAACATTAAACACAGCCTTATTTCAATTCTGCCCATCCAAAAACATTTCAAGGCTTCCTTAATATATGCTTGAACTTCTAAAATTGACCTAAGTTCCGTATATACTATATTCCAACATTAGGTAAAATAATTAGCGATGTTGTAAAAGAATGAATCAGTACGACAGTTTCAATATTGTCAGTACATGTTTACAATAATAGTGAAATATTTTGTGAGATAAACTACAGACCATATAAATATGTAAACCTGTCATCCAATATGTAAATCTGTCATCCAATATCTAAACCTGTCATCCAATATGTAAATCTGTCATCCAATACCAAGTGCATATGTATCAATGTATCACAGAATACTATATATTATATACTATATCAAATACCAAATGTGTAAAATTGAACAAAATGAGACCAAAAAAAAAACCAACTCCTATAGAGTAAATTACTGTAATACGTAGTTAGAAAACAATTACTTGAAAATTGTCCGATTTCCTATAAAGAACAATCAAACATACACATTGCGTTATTTATGTGTAACTTAATTGTTTATTTCTTAACTCAAATTATGTACAAGTTTATATATCCTGGGCAACAAAAAGTGCGGTTTCAACACTTCCAAGTTTCAAGCGGTGGAAAATATCAAACCTCTAAAGATTGTTATTGATCAGATCTGATAGAAGGCTTATTGCTAATTAATTGATTAACATCTTTTGTCAGACTCAATCATTACATAGGCCTTCAGCGAGTACCAGGCAAATCCAGCACATACGGGAATTCCGTGAAAAACACACCATTTGAGTGTGATATGAACTCCCCACTAACCAATGAGGGACGAGACTGATACATTTCGACTGAGCCACATGGGCCCCCTATTGCTAATTGACGCGAAGCCGTATCGTGCGTGTGTGAAAACGAAAACTGCCTGATTAAAGTACTGCACGATAACTTGGCACAGACTGGTTGGTTAAAGTACTGCACGATACATGTAACTTGGCACAGACTGATTGGTTAAAGTACTGCACGATATAACTTGGCACAGACTGATTGGTTAAAGTACTGCACGATAACTTGGCACAGACTGATTGGTTAAAGTACTGCATGATAACTTGGCACAGACTGGCTGGTTAAGGTACTACAGAATTAGTATGCTGTGGTACAACTGATAGTCTAAAAGAACGTATATTTATGTATCAATAATTATGGAAAATCTAATATAAATACAACTTGTGATACCAGGAGTCTACCCATTCATAGACTTCTGGTGATACTGATATATAAATAATGGGTTCATTACAGGTGTTATAGCCATAAATAGGTATCATATCATAATTCATACATTTATTTACAAATATAATATAAATATGAAATAATTTGAACATTAAGATAGATGAGAGTTAAACTGGTTTGTGAGAATTATTTATCTGCATCAATTCCCAGTCTGGGTTCTAGCCTTCCCAGTCCGGGTTCTAGCCTTCCCAGTCTGGGTTCTAGCCTTCCCAGTCTGGGTTGTAGCCTTCCCAGTCTGGGTTCTAGCCTTCCCAGTCTGGGTTTTAGCCTTCCCAGTCCGGGTACTAGCCTTCCCAGTCTGGGTTCTAGCCTTCCCAGTCTGGGTTTTAGCCTTCCCAGTCCGGGTTCTAGCCTTCCCAATCTGGGTTTTAGCCTTCCCAGTCTGGGTTCTAGCCTTCCCAGTCTGGGTTCTAGCCTTCCCAGTCTGGGTTCTAGCCTTCCCAGTCTGGGTTCTAGCCTTCCCAGTCTGGGTTTTAGCCTTCCCAGTCTGGGTTCTAGCCTTCCCAGTCTTGGTTCTAGCCCTCAAACTGTCTGACACCTTTCCTGACACAAGGAAAAAGATGGATGCTTAACGGTTGGAAATATTTACAGAGAGTTTTATCTGCTAGTTGAATATTGAACTGTTATGGTCTGGGTTCTAGCCCTCCATGATTAAGCATAAATAGCAAGGTTTTATGTCTATAATTTTAATTACAATAGACTAATTAGCAAAAAAAAATAAAATGTACATTAAGATTAATTAAAGTATATATCGTCAGAAAACTTGTGATACCATCATATAAAATACATGTAATTCGTTGAACGACAGGGCAGACTTATATATACTCAGCATGCCCCTGATATTCCTGCACCAATTATACTTACTGCCTTCTATCACCATGCCCTCCCCCCCCCCCCCCTTCTTCTGCATCAAGTATACCCACTCCCTCCCATCGGCACACCCCTCAGTTATACCCACTCCCTTCTAACATCAGACCCATCCACCCCTCCCCCACCTGCTGCATCCACTCTCTCCCATCAACACGCACAAAAAGAGAGACAACAAGTTGAGGGAACTTCTAATTTACATTACAATGTTAAAAGGATAAATTCTAGCTGCACCAAATCTAATGACCTATAAAAAGTCATCACACATTGAATAAAACCGAGACATTATATACAACCCTAGATATAATAAGTGTGTATGTACAACTATAACACATGTAGATCAGAATTCCAAAATGAAAACTAACCTTTTGAGTAATATGTATTCTGATAATAAAAAATAACTAGCAAAGTACGTTTGTTAGAGAAAGATACCAACATTCACTTATTGGCATTCAAATTATTTTTTTCGCCAACAACAATGTAAAAGTCTTTTTTCTTTTAAAACCTCAAATATTGAAAGCTTCACACCCTAAATTTACACAAGAGTTTCAGAACAGCAGCAAAGTTTGGTTGATTGATTGATTGGAGTTTTACGCCGCACTTAAGATTATAGCAAAGTTTGGATTGTAACATATATATTGCTGTCTATAAGCTGGTCGGTAACTTCTCATTATTCTGATTCTTTATAGATGTCGTAAATAAAAAAGAAAACCTCTGAACGTAAATGTAATAAAGAGCAACCCAGACGCTCATAATTTTGCTAAAAAGGATTTGGATAAAAATAAACCTGCGATATGAAACTTAGTTTTGTTCATTTCTTAAAAAGCTTTTTAAGTGATAACTTTAAAGATGGTATTTATGGGTGAGGCATTAGGTAAATGAGTCTGGGTGGATTCCTCTGGCCTGCAGGCAGAAAACTGAATCCATTAGTGTCCTCTCCTCAAGTCTTTAGCCAAGCCTCAGGGACAAAATCCGTCTTTTACATGAGTAGATAATCACCTACTTCCCATGGTAAATTATTACTTAAATCCATTGAAACGGAAAGAAACTTGGGAAATGAAAGTTAAAATGGCAGGTAATTGCCTGCTAAAACCAACAACTTTCCATTTCCTTGTTAGGCCGTTATCAAAACTCACACCATTAATCCCATATGAGAAGATGTTGTTGTTGTTGTAAATAGATGAGCAGGTCACCAGCAAAGGAAACAGAAAAAGTAGAATAGGCCTTCATGTATGTAATTTTGCACTATAATTCTCCAATCAGTTATGTTGTCTCGACTTTAGTAGGCTGGTGATGAAGGGTTACGTGATAACAGTTGGGGTTTTACGGTACAGAAATGATGACGGGTTACGTAATAACAGTTGGAGGTTTGGTGAATTTCTGCTGTCTAAGTTGTTATTCTCACAGGATCGGGCTGCGTTCTTTTTCTCTTGTGAAATTTATTGGATGACACAGGGCGGGGTATTGGCCGCGGCTCCCTGTGCGTGGGACATGGTGGGGCGTGAGCTGTGGGAGGTACCGGGTTTCGGTTCTAGTCACCTTCGCGGCGGTTCCCGTCGTATAACAGCGGGCTTATTACCCAAGATCTTGTCAAGTTCACCCATTAATACTGGTGTCAGCTTTGGGACATACTGAAACAGACAAAACAAACTAACATCAGGTTTTGTGTTGATCAACACACGGGCACAGGGATTGATTGATTGATTGTTTGGTGTTTTACACCGCCCTCAAGATTATTTCACTTATATGGTGGCATTGCTAACGTTTTGATTTGTGGCTAATTACCTAAATCTCGTTAAGACTTTTCCTTACCATTTTCAAATAGATCAACACATGAGAAATCCTTTACAACCAAATAAAGTTGACATAGTGCATGCCGGTTTCAAGCTACACACAGTTTAACATGGGTACCGCCATTTTGACAGTTTTAGGCTTACTTATTCTAGCCAAACTTTGGTATTTTCAAAATTGGGTGAACATTAAAAAACACACACAAAAATCTGTTATCAGGCATTGATTGAAAGCGTAAAGTATGTACAGTAGCCCTATGTTAGTTTCAATCCAATATTCAAATAACCCAGATACCAAACTATCACTAGGCCTATGTAAGTCACCTCCTAGCTCTAGCATAACCGAAGTCAAGGGAGATAAATGTTGCGGCAAAGGAGTTAACGCGCGCAGATCGGCTTATCGTGAAACGGTTTATTTTCATTGGCTGAGAAAACACAAACTGGGTGTTGTGACCTGCAGCTCGGATTATCGGTCTTACGGCAGCTGGTATTATATGGCTGCCAATGTGTCTTATGACTAACACAGAGAGAAAAAAAATTCGGCATAGCCCAGATTTCTCGGCTAACTTGGCCTGGAGTTCACTCGCCTTTTCCGACCAATCGTCAGGTTGTCAACCGAAATCTGAGATCCCATAGAAATTATTGTTATTCCGTCGAGTTATATTTCGAGCCAGGTACCATTATAAAGAGAAGCCATACTTGATCCGACAGTAAGAAATCTTGTCCTTGGTCATTTGGAGAAAATGTATTTAGAATTAACCTATATGTTGTGTTCTTGTTTCTGCTGTCGCCGAGTAAAGCCACGGTCAAACACATAGTTTTCAGTGGGATTTAAAAAATGTTTTTTCGGGATTTTATCTAGATAAATATATAGTGACGTTTTACATGTCTGAAGTAGGGAGTGCACGGATTGATTGGTTGATTGTTTGGTTATTATTTCACTTATATGGTGGCGTTGCCAGTTTTATTGTGGGAGGAAACCGGGCTCTATGCCCGGAGGAAACTCACGACCTTCCGTTGGTAACTGAAAACCCAGTCAGAAAATTTCCAATTTTTTGGACGGGAGTGCACGGATGAAGTTGGTATGTCAGAATTCTGTCAATTAGGGAGATGGGATGAAGTGTTTATTTACTAATCTTGTCAGTAAGGGAGAAAAAATGTGTATGTCCGAGTTCTGTATATTTGGTAGAGGGGATACGGTGTGTATGTCCAAATTCTGTATATTGGAGAGAGGGGGTGAGGCGTGTATGTCCCGATTCTGTATATTGGGGAGAGGGGATGAGGTGTGTATGTTCCGATTCTGTATATTGGAGAGAGGGGATGAGGTGTGTATGTCCCGATTCTGTATATTGGGGAGAGGGGATGAGGTGTGTATGTCCCGATTCTGTATATTGGGGAGAGGGGATGAGGTGTGTTTGTCCCGATTCTGTATATTGGGGAGAGGGGATGAGGTATGTATGAGACCATAGGGTTAACCTGTGTACAAAATTTTACGAAGATCCTTTCATTACTTTAGGAGAAAAGTGATATAAAGAAGAAAAACAAACGGTTGCCTGGCGGCCATTTTAAATAAAAAAAACGAGCAAAAAATATAGATGTTGCACAACTAGACCATATAAGGGGAACCAACACAAAACATTTCATCAAGATCCACCTGGTGGTTTTCTAGATTCCTCGATCACAAACTATGTAGGTAAAAATGAGCAAAATAAAAAAATAGATGTTGTAGAACTTGACCATAGGGGGGACCTCTCTGGGAAATTTGATGATCTGACCAGTAGTTTTCTTGGAACAGCGATGACAAGAAAAGTTTACAGACAACGGACGACGGACCACAGACGTAAAAGCGATTTTGAGATCATGGTGATCTAAAAATAACATAAATCAAACACAGTCAATCCAATTATAGACCAATATTTTACTATTTATTTGTTCAACAAGATTGAGTAAAGAGAAACAGTAACAAAGGTGGGCAGTTTAAACTACTAAGTATATTATAGAATTCTAAACAATTTCCAACAGCTTAAAACCATCGTTGTGTGCAAGATTTTCATATATATAGTGATAAACATTGTAGACTATTCAACATGATAAAAGGTATGGATAATAATTGTGAACAAACATAATTAATTTAAATCCATTTTCAGGAAAAGAACAATGCTTTTGGAAAACTATGGTATAAGATTATAGAATTATAGAATTAATTTAAGTAGAGAGGGATTCAAATTGCTACTGCTGCTGCATCCAGGTCGCTTTGATGTACACAAGAAAAATTTGGGTCAGAGATGTTTGTCCTCTATCATTTATAAGACTCCATTCAGTTCATTTGAACAAGTTAACTGAATATTTCATTTTTGTCCAATTTAATCTTAACTTTTAAATCATATATACATTTTGAAATTAAAGTTTGATTTAAAAATAAAACCATGCATATTCTGGGATTGATAATATAATCATTAAAAGTAACATAAATCTGTTATTAAGAATAAGTAATGAAATAACTACCATCAATCTGGACAGGTAAAACACAGGTAAATGACAAGTTAGTGACACTTAATGAATTACAGTATTTCTTCTAAAGATTCAGCCACTTTTTTCCTCATAAGGATTCGCCATTAGAAAAGAAATATGCTAAATGAGGCCAGACAAATTTGCCCATTAGAGGGAATTTAAGGCAATACACTGTATGACGTCCCGCCAGCAGTGTGTGGAAACGGTTATTCTTAAACACAACTCCATTTTTGTCTGACTCAATGGAAAATTTAGGCCATTAGAATGGCTGAATATTTAGAAGAAAAACGGTATCAAGAAAACATATGTAACATGCAGATAAATAAATGTTACTGTACATGTATTTGAATTGAGTATAAAGAGGTACAGATTGCTGAGAAAGGTCCTGAATCCAACGGATGTGCGTGATGCGACCTAGAGACAACTTCCCCATCAAAAACATCAACATTCTCGGTAAAAATTATGAATAAATGACGAGCAAAATATGTGAGTGTCGTTTAAGTAAAAATCTAAGTTACTAAAACTTCAATGTAAACATGTAGTAATGTTCTAACTCTAACTGATGAAATATCAGAATAATTTTATAGACGTGCTGTTAACAAATACACAATAAGAAATCTTATACAGTGAAAATGTCATAGAAAAGTACAAATTATTGCCCAACACCAAATATTTATTATTTTTAAGGTGCAAATCAAACATTAAACACAGCCTTATTTCAATTCTGCCCATCCAAAAACATTTCAAGGCTTCCTTAATATATGCTTGAACTTCTAAAATTGACCTAAGTTCCGTATATACTATATTCCAACATTAGGTAAAATAATTAGCGATGTTGTAAAAGAATGAATCAGTACGACAGTTTCAATATTGTCAGTACATGTTTACAATAATAGTGAAATATTTTGTGAGATAAACTACAGACCATATAAATATGTAAACCTGTCATCCAATATGTAAATCTGTCATCCAATATCTAAACCTGTCATCCAATATGTAAATCTGTCATCCAATACCAAGTGCATATGTATCAATGTATCACAGAATACTATATATTATATACTATATCAAATACCAAATGTGTAAAATTGAACAAAATGAGACCAAAAAAAAAACCAACTCCTATAGAGTAAATTACTGTAATACGTAGTTAGAAAACAATTACTTGAAAATTGTCCGATTTCCTATAAAGAACAATCAAACATACACATTGCGTTATTTATGTGTAACTTAATTGTTTATTTCTTAACTCAAATTATGTACAAGTTTATATATCCTGGGCAACAAAAAGTGCGGTTTCAACACTTCCAAGTTTCAAGCGGTGGAAAATATCAAACCTCTAAAGATTGTTATTGATCAGATCTGATAGAAGGCTTATTGCTAATTAATTGATTAACATCTTTTGTCAGACTCAATCATTACATAGGCCTTCAGCGAGTACCAGGCAAATCCAGCACATACGGGAATTCCGTGAAAAACACACCATTTGAGTGTGATATGAACTCCCCACTAACCAATGAGGGACGAGACTGATACATTTCGACTGAGCCACATGGGCCCCCTATTGCTAATTGACGCGAAGCCGTATCGTGCGTGTGTGAAAACGAAAACTGCCTGATTAAAGTACTGCACGATAACTTGGCACAGACTGGTTGGTTAAAGTACTGCACGATACATGTAACTTGGCACAGACTGATTGGTTAAAGTACTGCACGATATAACTTGGCACAGACTGATTGGTTAAAGTACTGCACGATAACTTGGCACAGACTGATTGGTTAAAGTACTGCATGATAACTTGGCACAGACTGGCTGGTTAAGGTACTACAGAATTAGTATGCTGTGGTACAACTGATAGTCTAAAAGAACGTATATTTATGTATCAATAATTATGGAAAATCTAATATAAATACAACTTGTGATACCAGGAGTCTACCCATTCATAGACTTCTGGTGATACTGATATATAAATAATGGGTTCATTACAGGTGTTATAGCCATAAATAGGTATCATATCATAATTCATACATTTATTTACAAATATAATATAAATATGAAATAATTTGAACATTAAGATAGATGAGAGTTAAACTGGTTTGTGAGAATTATTTATCTGCATCAATTCCCAGTCTGGGTTCTAGCCTTCCCAGTCCGGGTTCTAGCCTTCCCAGTCTGGGTTCTAGCCTTCCCAGTCTGGGTTGTAGCCTTCCCAGTCTGGGTTCTAGCCTTCCCAGTCTGGGTTTTAGCCTTCCCAGTCCGGGTACTAGCCTTCCCAGTCTGGGTTCTAGCCTTCCCAGTCTGGGTTTTAGCCTTCCCAGTCCGGGTTCTAGCCTTCCCAATCTGGGTTTTAGCCTTCCCAGTCTGGGTTCTAGCCTTCCCAGTCTGGGTTCTAGCCTTCCCAGTCTGGGTTCTAGCCTTCCCAGTCTGGGTTCTAGCCTTCCCAGTCTGGGTTTTAGCCTTCCCAGTCTGGGTTCTAGCCTTCCCAGTCTTGGTTCTAGCCCTCAAACTGTCTGACACCTTTCCTGACACAAGGAAAAAGATGGATGCTTAACGGTTGGAAATATTTACAGAGAGTTTTATCTGCTAGTTGAATATTGAACTGTTATGGTCTGGGTTCTAGCCCTCCATGATTAAGCATAAATAGCAAGGTTTTATGTCTATAATTTTAATTACAATAGACTAATTAGCAAAAAAAAATAAAATGTACATTAAGATTAATTAAAGTATATATCGTCAGAAAACTTGTGATACCATCATATAAAATACATGTAATTCGTTGAACGACAGGGCAGACTTATATATACTCAGCATGCCCCTGATATTCCTGCACCAATTATACTTACTGCCTTCTATCACCATGCCCTCCCCCCCCCCCCCCTTCTTCTGCATCAAGTATACCCACTCCCTCCCATCGGCACACCCCTCAGTTATACCCACTCCCTTCTAACATCAGACCCATCCACCCCTCCCCCACCTGCTGCATCCACTCTCTCCCATCAACACGCACAAAAAGAGAGACAACAAGTTGAGGGAACTTCTAATTTACATTACAATGTTAAAAGGATAAATTCTAGCTGCACCAAATCTAATGACCTATAAAAAGTCATCACACATTGAATAAAACCGAGACATTATATACAACCCTAGATATAATAAGTGTGTATGTACAACTATAACACATGTAGATCAGAATTCCAAAATGAAAACTAACCTTTTGAGTAATATGTATTCTGATAATAAAAAATAACTAGCAAAGTACGTTTGTTAGAGAAAGATACCAACATTCACTTATTGGCATTCAAATTATTTTTTTCGCCAACAACAATGTAAAAGTCTTTTTTCTTTTAAAACCTCAAATATTGAAAGCTTCACACCCTAAATTTACACAAGAGTTTCAGAACAGCAGCAAAGTTTGGTTGATTGATTGATTGGAGTTTTACGCCGCACTTAAGATTATAGCAAAGTTTGGATTGTAACATATATATTGCTGTCTATAAGCTGGTCGGTAACTTCTCATTATTCTGATTCTTTATAGATGTCGTAAATAAAAAAGAAAACCTCTGAACGTAAATGTAATAAAGAGCAACCCAGACGCTCATAATTTTGCTAAAAAGGATTTGGATAAAAATAAACCTGCGATATGAAACTTAGTTTTGTTCATTTCTTAAAAAGCTTTTTAAGTGATAACTTTAAAGATGGTATTTATGGGTGAGGCATTAGGTAAATGAGTCTGGGTGGATTCCTCTGGCCTGCAGGCAGAAAACTGAATCCATTAGTGTCCTCTCCTCAAGTCTTTAGCCAAGCCTCAGGGACAAAATCCGTCTTTTACATGAGTAGATAATCACCTACTTCCCATGGTAAATTATTACTTAAATCCATTGAAACGGAAAGAAACTTGGGAAATGAAAGTTAAAATGGCAGGTAATTGCCTGCTAAAACCAACAACTTTCCATTTCCTTGTTAGGCCGTTATCAAAACTCACACCATTAATCCCATATGAGAAGATGTTGTTGTTGTTGTAAATAGATGAGCAGGTCACCAGCAAAGGAAACAGAAAAAGTAGAATAGGCCTTCATGTATGTAATTTTGCACTATAATTCTCCAATCAGTTATGTTGTCTCGACTTTAGTAGGCTGGTGATGAAGGGTTACGTGATAACAGTTGGGGTTTTACGGTACAGAAATGATGACGGGTTACGTAATAACAGTTGGAGGTTTGGTGAATTTCTGCTGTCTAAGTTGTTATTCTCACAGGATCGGGCTGCGTTCTTTTTCTCTTGTGAAATTTATTGGATGACACAGGGCGGGGTATTGGCCGCGGCTCCCTGTGCGTGGGACATGGTGGGGCGTGAGCTGTGGGAGGTACCGGGTTTCGGTTCTAGTCACCTTCGCGGCGGTTCCCGTCGTATAACAGCGGGCTTATTACCCAAGATCTTGTCAAGTTCACCCATTAATACTGGTGTCAGCTTTGGGACATACTGAAACAGACAAAACAAACTAACATCAGGTTTTGTGTTGATCAACACACGGGCACAGGGATTGATTGATTGATTGTTTGGTGTTTTACACCGCCCTCAAGATTATTTCACTTATATGGTGGCATTGCTAACGTTTTGATTTGTGGCTAATTACCTAAATCTCGTTAAGACTTTTCCTTACCATTTTCAAATAGATCAACACATGAGAAATCCTTTACAACCAAATAAAGTTGACATAGTGCATGCCGGTTTCAAGCTACACACAGTTTAACATGGGTACCGCCATTTTGACAGTTTTAGGCTTACTTATTCTAGCCAAACTTTGGTATTTTCAAAATTGGGTGAACATTAAAAAACACACACAAAAATCTGTTATCAGGCATTGATTGAAAGCGTAAAGTATGTACAGTAGCCCTATGTTAGTTTCAATCCAATATTCAAATAACCCAGATACCAAACTATCACTAGGCCTATGTAAGTCACCTCCTAGCTCTAGCATAACCGAAGTCAAGGGAGATAAATGTTGCGGCAAAGGAGTTAACGCGCGCAGATCGGCTTATCGTGAAACGGTTTATTTTCATTGGCTGAGAAAACACAAACTGGGTGTTGTGACCTGTAGCTCGGATTATCGGTCTTACGGTGGCTGGTATTATATGGCTACCAATGTGTCTTATGACGAACACGGAGAGAAAAAAAATTCGGCATAGCCCAGATTTCTCGGCTAACTTGGCCTGGAGTTCACTCGCCTTTTCCGACCAATCGTCAGGTTGTCAACCGAAATCTGAGATCCCATAGAAATTATTGTTATTCCGTCGAGTTATATTTCGAGCCAGGTACCATTATAAAGAGAAGCCATACTTGATCCGAGAGTAAGAAATTTTGTCCTTGGTCATTTGCAGAAAATGTATTTAGAATTAACATGTATGTTGTGTTCTTGTTTCTGATCACTCGGATAACTTCAGGGATTTACGTGCGTGAAATACAAAGCCGACCGGTAGCGAGCGAAGATAACCAAAGGATGTTCCGAGTGGTTTCTGCTGTCGCCGAGTAAGGCCACAGTCACACACATAGTTTACCGTGGGAGTTAAAAAATGTTTTTTCAGGATTTAATCTTATCTAAATAAATATATAGTGGCGTTTTACATAGCTGAAATGGGGAGTGTACGGTTGAAGTTTGTATGTCAGAATCTTGTCAGTAAGGGAGAGAAAATGAGGTATATATGTTCCGATTCTGTATATTTGGGAGAGGGGATGAGGTGTGTAAGTCCCGATTCTGTATATTGGGGAGAGGGGATGAGGTGTGTATGCCCTGATTCTGTATATTGGGGAGAGGGGATGAGGTGTGTATGTCCCGATTCTGTATATTGGGGAGAGGGGATGAGGTGTGTATGTCCCGATTCTGTATATTGGGGAGAAGGGATGAGGTGTGTATGTTCCGATTCTGTATATTGGGGAGAGGGGATGAAACCGGACGACGGACCACATACGTAAAAGCTATTTGATAAGACCTCCATGAGATGATCATGGTGGTCTAAAAACAAAATAAATCAAACACAGCCAATCCAATTATAGACCAATATTTTACTATTTATTTGTTCAACAAGATTGAGTAAAGAGAAACAGTAACGAAGGTGGGCAGTTTAAACTACTAAGTATATTATGGAATTCTAAACAATTTCCAACAGCTTAAAACCATCGTTGTGTGCAAGATTTTCATATATAGTGATAAACATTGTAGACTATTCAACATGATAAAAGGTATGGATAATAATTGTGAACAAACATAATTAATTTAAATCCATTTTCAGGAAAAGAACAATGCTTTTGGAAAACTATGGTATAAGATTATAGAATTATAGAATTAATTTAAGTAGAGAGGGATTCAAATTGCTGCTGCTGCTGCATCCAGGTCGCTTTGATGTACACAAGAAAAATTTGGGTCAGAGATGTTTGTCCTCTACCATTTATAAGACTGCTTTCAGTTCATTTGAACAAGTTAACTGGATATTTCATTTTTGTCTAATTTAATCTTAACTTTTAAATCATATACACATTTTGAAATTTAAGTTTGATTTAAAAATAAAACTATGCATATTCTGGGACTGATAATATAATCATTAAAAGTAACATAAATCTGTTATTAAGAATAAGTAATGAAATAACTACCATCAATCTGGACAGGTAAAGCACAGGTAAATGACAAGTTAGTGACACTTAATGAATTACCGTATTTCTTCTAAAGATTCAGCCACTTTTTTCCTCGTCAGAATTCGACCATCAGAAAAGAAATATGCTAAATGAGGCCAGAGAAATTTGCCCATTAGTGGGAATTTAAGGCAAAATGACCCGCTGTGCAGTGTGTGAAAACGGTTATCCTTAAACACAACTCCACACCTCCATTTTTGTCTGACTCAATGGAAAATTTAGGCCATTAGAATGGCTGAATATTTAGAAGAAATACGGTATCAAGAAAACATATGTAACATACAGATAAATAAATGTTACTGTATTTGAATTGAGTATAAAGAGGTACAGATTGCTGAGAAAGGTCCTGAATCCAACTGATGTGCGTGAGGCGACCCAGAGACAAAATACCCATCAAAAACGTCAACATTCTCGGCAAAAATGATGAATAAATGGCGAGCAAAATATGTGAGTGTCGTTTAAGTAAAAATCTAAGTTACTAAAACTTCAATGTAAACATGGAGTAATGTTCTAATTCTAACTGATGAAATATCAGAATAATTTTATAGACGTGTTGTTAACAAATACACAATAAGAAATCTTATACTACGTGAAAATGTGATAGAAAAGTACAAATTATTGCCCAACACCAAATATTTATTATTTTTAAGGTGCAAATCGAACCTGAAACACAGCCTTATTTCAATTCTGTCCATCCAAAAACATTTCAAGGCTTCCTTAATACATGCTTGAACTTCTAAAATTGACCTAAGTTCCGTATATACTATATTCCAACATTAGGTACATGTAAAATAATTAGCGATGTTGTAAAAGAATGAATCAGTACGACAGTTTTAATATTGTCAGTACATGTTTACAATAATAGTGAAATATTTCGGGAGATAAACTACAGACCATATAAATATGTAAATCTGTCATCCAATATGTAAATCTGTCATCCAATATGAAAACATGTCATCCAATACCAAGTGCATATATGTCAATGTATCACAGAATACTATATATTATATACTATATCAAATACCAAATGTGTAAAATTGAACAAAATGAGACCAAATAAAACCCCAATACAACGCCTATAGAGTAAATTACTGTAATACGAAATTAGAAAACAATTATTTGAAAATTGTCCGATTTCCTATAAAGAACAATCAAACATACACATTGCGTTATTTATGTGTAACTTAATTGTTTATTTCTTAACTCATATTATGTACATGTTTCTATATCCTGGGCAACAAAAAGTGCAGTTTCAACACTTCCAAGTTTCAAGCGGCGGAAAATATTGACCCTCTAAAGATTGTTATTGATCTGATCTGAGGTATCCATTTGAAAGAAGGCTTATTGCTAATTAATTGATTAATTAAGGCCAGACTCACTTATTACATAGACCTTCAGCGAGTACCAGGCAAATCCAGCACATATTCCGTGAAGAACACACCATTTGAGTGTGATATGAACTCCCCACTAAACAATGAGGGACGAGACTGATACATTCGCACACACACCAACTAGTTGCAAAAGGTGACCCAATACGAATAGGTTAAAGTACTGCATGATAACTTGGCACAGACTGATTGGTTTAAGTACTGCACGATAACTTGGCACAGACTGATTGTTTAAAGTACTGCACGATAACTTGGCACAGACTGATTGGTTAAAGTACTGCATGATAACTTGGCACATACTGATTGGTTAAAGTACTGCACGATAACTTGGCACAGACTGATTGGTTAAAGTACTGCGCTATAACTTGGCACAGACTGATTGGTTAAAGTACTGCACGATAACTTGGCACAGACTGATTGGTTAAAGTACTGCATGATAACTTGGCACAGACTGACTGGTTCAAGTACTGCACGATAACTTGGCACAGACTGATTGGTTAAAGTACTGCACGATAACTTGGCACAGACTGATTGGTTAAAGTACTGCACTATAGCTTGGCACAGACTGATAGGTTAAAGTACTACACGATAACTTGACACAGACTTATTGGTTCAAGTACTGCATGATAACTTGGCACAGACTGATTGGTTCAAGTACTGCACGCTAACTTGGCACAGGCTGATAGGTTAAAGTACTGCACGATAACTTGGCACAGGCTGATAGGTTAAAGTACTGCACGATAACTTGGCACAGACTGATTGGTTAAAGTACTGCACGATAACTTGGCACAGACTGATAGGTTAAAGTACTGCACGATAAATTGGCACAGACTGATAGGTTAAAGTACTGCACCATAACTTGGCACAGACTGATAGGTTAAAGTACTGCACGATAACTTGGCACAGACTGATAGGTTAAAGTACTGCACAATAACTTGGCACAGACTGATTGGTTAAAGTACTGCACGATAACTTGGCACAGACTGCTTGGTTAAAGTGCTGCATGATAACTTGGCACAGACTGATAGGTTAAAGTACTGCACGATAACTTGGCACAGACTGGCTGGTTTAAGTACTGCACGATAACTTGGCACAGGCTGATTGGTTAAAGTACTGCACAATAACTTGGCACAGACTGATTGGTTAAAGTACTGCATGATAACTTGGCACAGACTGATTGGTTAAATTACTGCACACCGGAATTAGTCTGTTGTGGTACAACTGATACAGTCTATACAAATGTATATGTATCAATAATTATGGAAAATCTAATACAAATACAATTTGTGATACCAGAAGTCTACCCATTCATAGACTTCTGGTGATACTGATATATAAATAATGGGTTCATTACAGGTGTTATAGCCATAAATAGGTATCATATCATAATTCATACATTTATTTACAAATATAATATAAATATGAAATAATTTGAACATTAAGATAGATGAGAGTTAAACTGGTTTGTGAGAATTATTTATCTGCATCAATTCCCAGTCTGGGTTCTAGCCCTCAACCTGTGTGACATCATTCCTGACACAAGGAAAAAGATGGATGCTTAACGGTT